>JBBBDQ010000975.1:752500-1315000 GCA_037127315.1 Ascarosepion bandense
AGTCTTCACTTTCCATTTCTGATGAAGTCAAAAAGCATCTCCACATCCTTGTAAGTGATTTATTATTTTCTATCTACTCCTATTGAGGATGAATAAATAAATAGTAAAGAAAATTTCAGAGTTTAAATGGAGAGGTCAGAAATATAGAGTTGAAACAGACATTAGAAGGAACTTCAAACTCAGTCCTAAACATGAAACAATGGATAAAACTCTACTGCTGTTTAAAACGATCAGGAAGGAGTGTGAACTGGACAATAATAGGTGGACATATCTACTCCTATTATATACATGACAGTCATTTAAGTGCCATACGTGATAAAAAAAAAAGTAAAAACTATATAAAACGAGAATAAAAAAAATCTTCAAGATAGATTTTTTCTCCTCAGTTATCCTAACAAAGATAATTTTATTTTAATGTTAGACTCAGAAATGTTGATAAATAAATTTTGATAAATAAATAACAGGGTATACAAAAAGTAAAACAGATTTTTTTTCCCATGTGTTACATGATAGAGATTTGGATACCATTTGTACTTTTAGAGAACAACATATACAGCCACTATAATATATATATATATATATATATATATATATATATATATATATATATGTCACATGATAGAGATTTGGATACCATTATTATTTTAAAAAATATATTTTGCATTTAAAACAAATGGGATTTATATATATATATATATATATATATATATATATATATATATAAATTGTTTTTATTATATATCTATATATATATGTATGTAATAAAAATAGATTGAAAGTTGTGCATATTAATTTTATATTTAGTATAAAGGAAGATTATTGGGTTTTTTAAAGCATTAAAATAAAGGAAAAAACAAGAAAATGTGTATTAAAGAGAAATGTCATAATTTACATTGAAAATTAATCTGAATCAACATATTTCTGCAGATATTTATTTTTATACTTACATTTAACCATTAATTCATTTCTCTTAATAAGTTATGGTTATTTAAGTGTTTTAAGATAACTCATTTTTTAACAATATCCAATGTTTGGAGAGAGCAGTGCTTTTTATGTCTTACATTGCCTAAAGTCATTTGATGATGGCATAAATAAAATTTCCAAGAATTTTCAGTAGGACCAAAATAACACTTTACCAGAATGCATGAAAGTTGGGTATACAATATTATCAGTCTATTGGCCATTTAAGGGACAGATCATATTTTTTTGGCAGTTGCATTTATTTAAAAAAAAATTTTTTTTGTTTTTGCTAGGCATGTATCTGTTTGATATAATACTGTTATGTTGGGATAATGAATTGCTGATGTTTGGATGTAGTTATAGATGACTTTAACATTATTTTGTTAAAAATTTTTAGTATTGGAGAATGAGTCAAATGCTTATGAATTAAATTTAGGAAAATTCTTCTAACATACATTTTTGAACATTACAATTGAAAAGTGTTTCTGTTTACTTTTACCTTTTTTGTTTTCTTTTAAATACTTTAAATTTATTTTAGAGTTGCTTAGTTCTAAAGATTTTATATATTTAATTTTCTTTTCTTATTTTGTTATATACATCTTTGGTATATGGTTTATAATAACCAGTATTCAAATCCAAGTTGTGCTGCTAGTAAGAGATACTCTCTGTATAAATAAAGGCTGTGTGTGTGTGTGTGTGTGTGTGTGTGTGTGTGTGTGTCCGTTACCTATAGACTCCAAAACGGCTGAAATATTATTTTTTTACATAATATTAATATTTAATCTATTAATATACAGTGATATTTTCTATTTTGTTTTATATCTATGATTTTCAAGCTATAAATAAGATCTCTTCAGTTTTTATGTGTGAGGAATTCATTGTACTGAGTAATGGGGTTCAAATTTTGGTTAATTTGCCAGCTAGTTTATGTGGATCATTATTCTTGACATAATGGGCCTCATTATTCCTGATATAATTCCCAATATTATGGCCCTCATCAGTATCCCTGAATTATGTTCTGTTGGTAAGTCATAAAATGTAGGTGGTTTTACTGATATTCTATTAGTTTTGACCAAGAAATGTCTTCATTTTTTGATTGCATCTAACTTTTGTGTCACATTTGCAACCTCACATACACTTTCTTCTTACTACCAAAAAGTTCAACTTTTAACTTAGATATGCGTTGTGGTGTAATGGTTATCAGTTCCGAATGAGAAATCGTAGTGCTGAGTTCAAATTTTAGTTAAATTTGTTGCATTTACTTACACACAAATACACTTGAGAAAGGTATGAATCCATTGCTTCTCCCTCCAGCTATGGGTTAAATAGCAGGGTAGATTAGTTTTTATAGCCATGGTTGGCAAGCAGTCTACTGCTGAATATAATGGCTACCTACTGCAGGAAAATTTTCTGCCTAGTCAGTCATGTATCTTTCAAGACATGATCACCCAAGCATGTATCATATATGGCAATTAACTGACTGACTATCCACAACACATTTTGCTATTCTATCAATGACCAGTTCTTATGCATTTTTTCTTCATAACAGTATAACGATCCACCTTCCATAAAGAGATTTCTTAAAGACTATAACCACCTGAGTCCCACTGATCTGATTTTTAGCAGTTGAGAGTGACACAGGTTGCTGTTGAGTGGAATTAGGTTTGGCTGTCAACAATGGAGCAGTTTTCCTTCTATTTCTTTTGCTCTCAATAATCAAGTGTTTATCTTCAGCAGCAGTTGTCACTTTTTGGTGCTCCAGCTCTTTTTCTCTCAACATTTGTGCCAGTTTCTAACTGTTTGTTATGTGTATTGTTGGCAAGAGGAATTAAGTTCAGCTGTCAAGTCTGGAGCAGTTTTCCCTCTATTTCTTTTGCTCTCAATAATCAAGTGTTTATCTTCAGCAGCAGTTGTCACTTTTTGGTGCTCCAGCTCTTTTTCTCTCAACATTTGTGCCAGTTTCTAACTGTTTGTTATGTGTATTGTTGGCAAGAGGAATTAAATTCGGCTGTCAAGTCTGGAGCAGTTTTCCCTCTATTTCTTTTGCTCTCAATAATCAAGTGTTTATCTTCAGCAGCCACCCATGTCTATTGAACTGGTGTAGAGGCTCATCTCTTGTTCCCTGTTTAGCATGTGGTTTCTGGCTTTCTCTTTTCAATCTTTCCACTTTTCTCTTTTGTTAATTTTCTTTTTTCAATTGGGGTAGAGAGACTGAACTATCGCCTGGTACACACTCCACCCACGTCTATTGAAAAGGTGTAGAGGCTCATCCCTTGTTCCCTGTTTAGGATGTGGTTTCCGGCTTTCTCTTTTCCAATCTTTTCATTTTTCTTTTTTTCTTTTTTTTTTCAATTGTAGTAGATAGACTGAACTATCGCCCAGTTCACACTCCACCCACATCTATTGAACAGGTGTAGAGGCTCATCCCTTGTTCCCGGTTTAGGATGTGGTTTCCGGCTTTCTCTCTTCCAATCTATTCACTCTTACGTAGGCCCCTGCACACCAGTGGCCTTACCACCTTGATGTGATTAAAAAAAAAAAGAAAAAAAAGTTGTCACTTTTGGTGCTCCAGCTCTTTTTCTCTCAACATTTGTGCCAGTTTCTAACTTTTGTTATGTGTATTGTTGGCCAGAAGAATTAAGTTCGGCTGTCAAATCTGGAGCAGTTTTCCCTCTATTTCTTTTGCTCTCAATGATCAAGTGTTTATCTTCAGCAGCATTTGTCACTTTTGGTGCTCCAGCTCTTTTTCTCTCAATATTTGTGCCAGTTTCTAATTGCTTTTGTAATGAATATTTCACTCCATGTTTCTGAATCTTTGTGAGTAAACTTCTTTGAATGAAAATTTAATTTTGTTTTCTCACCTTAATGCTTTGCTTATTTTATTTTGCCATTTTTTTTAAAAACTAATAAAATACTGTTGTAATGGCACTTTTTTCACTTCAAACAGGGACAGCTACATATGTTTCGTTTATAACATTAGTCAATACTGAGTTAACATTTAGAACCCATACTAAAATTTAACTTAGCTGAAAATTTTGGTAATCTCAAAATGTCTGCTGAGAGGCTAATAGTAATAACAAAATGTTTCTTATCTAAAATAATAATTTAAAAAAATGTATTGTGGACAGACACATCCAAATTTTAAATTTTTGGAGAAAGACTGAAAAATAAAAGCAAATTCACTGTAGTTCCTGAAATGTTATTTTTTACTTAAAAAAATGTTAAAATATCTCATTTTAAGATGACTTTTAATGAAATGCAGGATGCTCCTAAACTTTTTGCTGTATAAGAGTTTAACATATACACTTTTCATATTTTGCCTAGATAATCTAAAAATATATTTAAATAAAATAGAACAAAATGTAAAATTAAAATAGTTTGTAGACTGCTTTAGAATTTCTGCACATAAAGCTGATGATGAATGAAATTATGGCAATTGGTTTTCCTTTGTTATTAACCGTAAAAACTTCACTGATACATTTTATAAAATTTTTGACAACTTGATTTGAATTTTGAGAAAATAGTACAAACTATGTGATGTTCTCTATGCCAAATAATAGACTTCCTAACTCATTTTCTCATAACTCTGAACAACATGCCTCCTTACTGGATTTGTTCCTTACCTCCTTTCTTATACTGTTTGTTGGTATTTCTTTTGACTCTTCTGCCAAACATGAACTATTCCCATTCACATTTGCTACCAATTTTGGGTTCATTTCATGATTTTTCTTTGTTATTTCCCTTAGAGAGAGATCTTTTACTGCTGAGAAATACTATGACATTGAGACTTCTTGTAAATACTAGATAAAATGACAGTCTTCTTTTTGGTTTCCACCCACATGTTCAGCCACTATAGTCTGTGGTGATACCAAGAAAAAGCGATAGACCAGATGTTTGCGCTTTCATGACCAAAAAGCAAATGACTAAATGTCATCGCTGTGCTGCCAGCTCCACGCAGATGTTCTGGTTGAAAACTAAAGATTAATTAAATATTAAATTTCCAGTTTGCAAGCCTACGCAAATTTTATTTATCAGCCAATGGGAAGGCCAGAACCAACTACAAGTGTGAAATCCCAAATGAGCTGCTGTCATCCAAAAAGAAGATATAAAAAGTGGATACAAAAAGCAGCGACAGGCAGACCAACTCAAGAAGAGAGTAATTAGTATCTCCCTTGACCAAAGTCAAGCAGCTTACTGTGCTCGCCTCCGTTACCTCTTTCCTTCTTCCCTGCCTCAAAAACTACTTACTGACATAAGGAGCGAATACATCAAAGACTTTCCTTACTTACATGCTCACAAATTCCTAAGCATTAATTCTTTTCAGCATTCTATTGCCATAAACAAATTTTAAAGTCCGTTGTATCCATATTCAAAGACTGTTTCCTTACATACAAGAAGCCTCCGCACAATTTAAGCATTAATTATCTTGTCAGCCTTCTATTGCCCCTATAAGTCCACAGGAATCACTTTTTTCATCTATACCAATGTGATAATTCTGATCATAACGGACAGCTCTTTGTATCCTCTCTGATAAGTTCAAACATGTCCTCAAAAAGGCTAATAGAATGAAGTACCATATAGCCTCTCACAAGATTGTTTCATGTGACTACTGGCAGCTTTGTGATAGTGGGTTAAATAAAAATAAATCTGCTATCCCTCTGATTTTCAATGAATTTGAAGTGTTGTCATCTATTGATAAAGTAAGATGCTTTGCCCACAGATTCTCTTCTAATTCTATTCTTGACTCAAAACCTCTGTACTAGATGATCTAATTTACTTTGAATTGGTCAAGTATTTCACCTTTCAGGATCTTCTTTTAGATACACAATAATGATTTTGCTTCTCTAGACCAATCACTGTTGTGTTGATAGTTATTGCTATCAAACTTTTGATAAGAATAGTGAAACTTGGGCTGACGCTTTAGATATTATTAAAGGGTTTGGCATACTGGTCTTCTTCACAAGAGTTATAGGCTTTTTTTATTTGATTCAGTCTTTATCATAAAATTGTTAGATAATGAAAGTTGCCTTGAATAGCCTCACCTCTATACTGTTTTGCATTAATGTGAGCATCGCATTGGGATCTGTTATTATTTACCTTTCATCAGCATGGCTGATGCTAACCTCTAAAAAAACAACTCACTTCAACTTCTTGATCTCACATTTTCCACTGACATGAAAAAGAATGATTATATTGAATCAGTTGTTAAGTCAGCAGCTAAGAAAATCAGTTCACTGTGTCTTGCTAGACAATTCTTCTTATTGCAGATTTATAAATCTAGCATTTGTGCATGCAGAGAATATTTTTATCATATCTAGTTTGGTGTTTGACAAGACCCAAAAAAGAATCATTAATTTTAGCAGTCTTAACCTGGCATCTTGGATTCAGCTGCCATAACATTACTTCTCCTCACTAAAAACTTTCCCTTGCATCTTGGTAGCATTATCATTTGGCTTGTTGTTAAATTATTAAAAATAATAATAAAATCATTTTCTCATTCAACATTGAACAATAAAATATAATTTCTTCTGGTTCATTCATATATATTTTTGAATTCTGTTGAGTTCCTCATCATCTCATTCTGAACTAATTATTGATTCATTTCACCTTGTGTTTTATCATCGAGGAGGCAGTATAATATCAGATGATGTATACTGAAATATCTACAGCACAATATCCGTGCTAATGGATATTAAGTACAAAAAAATCAAACACAGATAAGACAGTAAAACAATAATTAGAAAGAGAGGAAAGGTTAAGTTGTTAGAGTTGCAGAGAGTACAGTTTGATAGTAATTGTCAATGACACTTCTAATCTCTGACTGCTATTAATCTTTATTCAAATAGCTATTTCGGGCTACAGACCATTCCATCTTTGAAAGCACCAAGGGGTGCTTTCAAACACCTTTTTCATAAAATGTCACCTTCAGTTTTTGTAATGACTGGACAAGTTTTAATCTCACATAACTTTTAACAGATCTTTGAAAAAAGACTTAATTCTTCAATCCTGTTCTTTTATAATTCTTTCTTCTCTCTCAATTCAAGTCAATTGACCTGTATGCAGTAAGGCTGGCACTAGCGGCAGTCTTAATATCTTTGATTGGGATGGCTCTAGTCCAGGGCACCTGTCCAATTCTGTTTAGTTTTCATTTTATCATATGGTCTCTAAGAAATTCCCGCTGAAAATGAGGAAACATATTGAATCGACAGAATTCTGAAAAGAATTGCTGTCCATGAATAATGTCCAATTCCACCAAGACAAGATTTTTCAAACAGTTTTCAATCTTTTCAACTAGTTGAACGTCATTAATGAAAACCTATTATTGAAGTATCTTTGATTTTAAAGATGACCATTCCAATGTATTACATTGCCCTTAAAAGTTGTATCTTTACTGTTCTTTTTTTATGTGCCATGTTCATTTAGAACATGGACAATCATGGCCCTCCACAAATTTCTGTCCTTTTCAGCTGTTTGTAAGATTTGTCTTAATGCTATCTCTGTTCTTCCAGTCCTTTATACAGCTTGTTAGGTAGGATATGTGCTATTTCTCTCTATCCTTCTTACTCTCAATATCTCCTATAAGTGCCATATAATTCAAGCCCTTTCCTTATTACTATGTACATTAGAATTTCCAACTTTCTCTTTCTCACTCTAAGTCAATACTCTGCACCTCCTCAGCCTTACCCTCTCCTCTGATCTCAAGTGGAACCACTACATTAAGTCAATAGCTAAATCTAGGAAGGTTGGGTCACTGTGTCGGGCCAGGAAGTTTTTCCCACCTGAAACCATTCTGCACATATACAAATCAACCATTTGTCCATGCATGGAGTACTGATGCCATATATGGTCAGGTGCCCCCGCTGATCATCTCCATGTTCTTGACAGGCTCCAAAGGAGAATCAGTAATGTGATAGGTACCGACATGGTGACTCGACTACAGCCACTTTCTCACCAACGAGAAGTGGCTTTCCTTTGTCTGTTCTATAAATACTTCCATGGCTTTTGTTCCAACGAGCTTGAATCACTGGTGCCTCCGCAACAGGTGTTTACTTGTGCAACCAGACTGGCAACTGGGTCTCACCCATTCACAGTTAGATCAACCAAATGCAGACCACAATTCAATTCCTGCAGCTTCTTTTCCCGCACTTCCTGCCTGTAGAACTTGCTTCCTTATTCTTGCTTTCTTGACGGCTACAACCTCCAGGAATTTAAATGCAAGGTCAATTCTCATCTCTTAACTACTTGACCCTACTTCTTTCCGCACTGTCCTGTAGATCCTTTCCTTTCTCTTCACCTTCACAACTGTCATTACACCTATATATAAATAATCATTAATAATATTTTTTAATCATTTAACCTATCGCCTGGTTCACACTCCACCCATGTTTATTGAAGAGGTGAAAAGGCTCATCCCTTGTTCCTGGTTTAGGATGTGGCTTCCGGCTTTCTCTTTTCCAATCTTTTCACTCCTTTTCCTTTTTCTTTTTTTCAGTTGGAGTAGATAGACTAACTTATTGCCCGGTTCACACTCCACCCACATTTATTGAAGTGGTGAAGAGGCTCATCCCTTGTTCCCTGTTCAGGATGTGGTTTCCGGCTTTCTCTTTGCCAATCTTTTCACTCTTACATAGCCCCCTGCACATCAGTGGCGTTACTGCCTTGCTCGGGTGATATGATTAAAAAAAAAAAAATTCACTCCAAGCAAGGCAATAGAAGCCACTAGGCTGCAAGGGATAACTGAAATTGAAAAAGAGAGAGGACAGTAAGAGAACAAAATTGAAAGAGACAGATGGTGATAATTGACACTGAATTTAATTTTTTAAAGAACATAGTTGACAGAAAATCTAGGGACCAGAAAAGAGTTGCTCAAAGAAAAAGTCTGAGAAAAGAAACTATTAGTGTGCAAATTTGGGATGTCAAGGTAGCAATGAAAGACAGCATATATACCGTATTTTCTGGTTTACAATATGGAAGATGCATCCTAATATTGGAAAAAAAATTTCTGAGAAAAAAAAGTCATTTTCATACAACAAGATATTCATCATGTGTCCCTCACATACTGGTGTTACATATTGTTTAACTCGTTTCCATATTCTTGCTTTCCTGACGACTACAACCTTTAGGAATTTGAATGCAATGTCAATACCCATCTCTTAACCACTTGACTCTAGTTCTTTCTACATCACCCTGTATATCTTTTTCTTCCTCTCTACCTTTGCAACTGTCATCACACCTGTCTTCCCATCCTTCTCTTGCTCCTTTCTAACTGGTTCATCCTTCTCCTCATTCTCCTCTAATCCTTTTACTCTTATATAGACCCCTGCACATCAGTGGCGTTACCGCCTTGCTCGGGGTGATATGATTAAAAAAAAGTATATATATGTCTTTTCGGTTTTCATTTTAACTTTGTCATTACTGACATGTTCATTCTACTATATTCTCAGCATCTTTCTGTAGAGCCATATTTCTGTTGCCTCGAGTATCTTTTTCATCTGCGAGGAGATTGTCCAGCATTTACTGCCACATAGAAGAACTGATATTATTTAATTGTTCAATATTCATCTCTTTGTTAGTCTCTTCATTAGAAATAAAAATTGTTCCCTAAATAAAATCATTCACTCTTTCATTCATTCCTTTCCCAAGTTTCAGAATTTCAAAGTACACGGTGGAGATTTACCAATAAGTTTTACTATTATTTTTTTTTCTATCTTTCGTGCAGAGTTCTAGAAATGTTACCACTTTTGTTTCCCTGACACAAATATCACTGAACAGTGTTAAAAAAATGTCATTTTCATATAATAGAAGGGAAACAAAAGGAAAGGCAAACAAAGGTTAAGATTTTTCAGATCGTACTTTGTGAAATACTGTGGAGTGGGTGGAAAGGAAATTGCAGATAAAATTTTCATATTGTTATTGTAGGCAATGCATTCATTCTGAGATTGACATTTGCTTTCAGCAAAATGGTTTCAAAATATTAACTTATAATAAAAAATTCATATCTCATGTCAGTTGAGTGTATGTGCTTGCATGTATATGTATGTGTGTCTCTGTGTGTTGGACAAGTACCTGTCAGCAAGCTGCCAACAAAAAAGGTGTGAAAAGAAGCAGAGAGAAGAAGAAAAAACAAGTGATTAAAGATTGTGACATTTGTCAAGAGGAGACAAAGATCTCACAGTTTTTGTTATCTATTCTATTGGTTAGGTATTATAAGAATGGAATCTTATTGTAGAATAAAGGTTAGCAAGCTAGTCTCAGGGAAATTTACAAGTGAATAGTGAAATTAATCTTCACTTGTGACCCTCTATGAAAACTAAGTTTAGTAAATAGTTATATTTTAAAGTACCTGGACATTACAAGCAGTTTGAGCTTGAGTTTTGTTTAATGGCATATCAAACTCTGGGTTATTTAATGTCAAAAAGGTGGGGTTTTAAGGTATTTTTTTGAATGCTTAAATGTAGTGAGAAGGTTGATTTGGACAGATTTTGATGAAGAATTGAAAAAAAGAATTTTTTATTTTAGAAAACTGAAGATGTCTTCAAGTTCTCTATTTAAAAATGTATTGCTGGTAATATTTTTTTCCTTCAAAAATGTATATGTTTTCTATATAAGTCTATTTTTATGTATGTATTTCTATAAAAGTCTATTTTTTATACTTTCATAGTGCTTTGACCCCAGTTTGGGGGTTAACTATATGCCCATAGTTGGGACCCTCACAGGTGCTGCCACTCCAGGTTAGAGTAAACCTGGGAACAACAGAAATTAAGAGGTGGTTCCATGCTCTTCACAACCTCCGAATCAGAGGCCTTGCTGCCGTATGCAGTTTACTGTCATACCCAGAGCTACAACGTGCTGTGATTGTACTATTCATTAGAATGTATATACAGTTAACACACACTAGCACCTAGGATACTGAGTCAGTTTTACAATAGGTTTTATGCTATCTAACCAATTAATCCAGGTTTTGTTGACTCGGCTATCTTTCCAATTGCTGACAAGGAATGTGCACACACCAAATATTGCATGCAATTAGACAAATCCTTGAAATTAGTCATGCTTTTGGTAAAAATTCTTTAGATTGAACATACATTTCAGAGTTGTATGAGTGTTTCAATCCAGCAAAGTGTCACTAAGATGATGTTCAGCATGATTAATCACTAGCCAGAAAATAAGGAAAAATTGTAATTTCATCCATGATTAACCATCATTGAATAATTCGTCCACTCTCTCTCAATTGAAATCATTTAAAAAGTGTAGTCTCAAAACTTTCCAATAACATCTTATATTATACAAGTGGGCCCATGCCATTAAAATGACAGCAAAATATTTATGCTGATATGCCATCTAAAATGATGCCAACATATATGTGTACCTACTATTGAGTATCGTACATCAAAACATAAGAAAAAAACAAAACAAAATAATCCAAACCTTGAGCAAGGCAGGAGGGAAGTATATTATGTACATACATACATACACTACAATGTTTATTATAATAGAGAGGATATATATATATATATTTTTTTTTTCTTCACAACTTGATAACATAATTATTGCCAAGAAAACTAATAAGGCACTGTTAAAGAGTGAACATGTGGCAAGAATTTTCATAACTGGCAGTAAAGTTTAATAAGTGCTAGTAAAGAGAATGAACTGAGCCAATGCTGCCTTGCTATTGTCTCTCTAATGAACTGAGCTGATGCTGCCTCACTATTGTCTCTCTCTTCATGATTATGACAGGAGGGATATATATATATATATATATATATATACAAATAAATTTACAGAATGGGTGAATTAGTAATTATTCAGAAATAGTGACTTAAGAATTCTTTGCCATGTTCAAAATACACTTGAAAACCAATTAAAAAAGCAAATTGTTAAAAGGGTGGCTACTAATTTCATCCTCAGCTGTAACTTTTGACTTCAGCGCAACTAAATATTTGATGAAATCCAAATCATCCCAGAAATTGTGCTAATATTCCTTTAGGATTTCAGTGACACTTTCTGTTATGATATTTGAATGGTTCCACCTGTTTCTATCATGGAAACAAGATGTTAATATTCAGTATTCAATATCCAACACAATTCCAGCCAATAACTGGTTGATACTTAATATTCAAACGAAACGCTGGCAGAGCATTGACAAGAATAAAGAAAATCAGAATTCACACAACTACCAAGCAACAATACTACAAAGGGATACAAAATATCAGACAAATAGAATAAAGAATAGCATAACATTTTGCTGGCTTATAAAAATGAAGAATACAAGTTAGAAATTCAAATTTTATAAGTTAGCATTGTTTCCAAGTAAATATTAAAATATCCAATCTATTTTTCAAATTATCATTCTTTTCAAGTGAATATTATAATATCCAACCTATTTTAAAAATTAGCATCATTTCCTAGTAAATATTATTATATCCAAACTATTTTAAAAATGCGCATTGTTTCCAGGTAAGTGCGATCGTATCTAAGCTATTTTTAAAAATAGCATGATTTCTAAGTCACTATTATAATCCCTAAACTATCTTTAAAATTACCATTGTTTCCAAGTAAATATTCTAGTATCTACTTTATTTTTAAAATTAGCATCGTTTTCTAGTAACTATTATAATACCCAAACTATTTTAAAAATGTGCATTGTTTCCAAGTAAATGTTATAGTATCTAAGCTATTTTCAAAAATAGCGTGGTTTCTAAGTCAATAGTATAATACCCAACATATTTTTATAATTAGCATTGATTCCAAGTTAATACAATAATATCTAATCTATTTTAAAAATTAGCATTGTTTCCAAGTAAACATAATACACAACCTGTTTCAAAAATTAGCATTTTTCTGAATAAATATCTAACCTATTTTCAAAATGTGCTTTGTTTTCAAGTGTATATTATAATACCCAACCATTTTTTTAAATTAGCAATATTCCAAGTTAATACTTTAAAATCTAATCTATTTTAAAAATCTGTATTGTTTCCAAGTAAATATTATAATATGCAACCTTTTTTAAATATTTGCATTAATTCCATATTATAATACTCAACCTATTTTTAAAATTACTATTGTTTCCAAGTAAATATTATAGTATTCAACCTATTTTATAAATGTGCATTGTTTACAAGTAAATATAGTATTTAACCTATTTTTAAAATGTGCATTAAAAATATTACATCTACTCTATTTTTAAGATTAGCATGGTTTCCAAGTAAATATTACAATATCCAACCTATTTTTATAAATAGTATTCTTTTTAGGTAAATATGCCATCCAAACTATTTTAAAAACATGCATTATTTTTAAGTAAATAGTATAATCAGTCAGTTAAGTGTCATATGGGATACATGTCTAAGTGATCTAATGGACAGAAGATTTTCCTTCAGTATGGGATACATGTCTAAGTGATCTAATGGACAGAAGATTTTCCTTCAGTATGGGATACATGTCTAAGTGATCTAATGGACAGAAGATTTTCCTTCAGTATGTTGCCATTAGTTTCTACAGTAGACCGATTACCAACCAACGCTGTAGAACCCAATCTGTCCCACTATTTAATCCATAGCAGGAGGAAAAATAAATGGATTAATATCTTTCCCAAGTGTGATATCCACTGCTCCACAACACACATCCATAGAATAATACTGAACCTGTTTTAAAAATGGGCATTGTTTTCTAGTAAATTTTAAAATATCTAGTCTATTTTAAAAATTAGCATGGTTTCCAAGTAAATATTATAATTAATATTATTATATTATATTATATTATTATTATTATTATTATTATTATTATATCCACTATATGAGAAAACCAGATATTTCCATGCATCAGGAATGCAAAGGCAGTCATCAATAGTCTAAGCTATGCATTTAGAAAAATTCAAAATGATTTTGAAAGCGATATCATCATTTATGTGCCATGACGTTTTAGGCCATTGGTGATCATGGCTATCCACAGTTTAACTCTTTACTATCCCTTTTACTCCCTGCTCTTCTTTCTATTTGCACAAAATTATTACTTAATTTGCTAACTGTTTCTCTATACCTCACTTTCTCTCAATATATGGTAAAATGGATAGCAGCTCAGGACGTGAACTCAGAGAGCTGAGTTCAAATTCTTATTAGATTCATTACATTCACTTACATGCAAATACACTTGGGAATGATGTAAATAAATTATCTCCCCTGGTCTATGTGGTAAATAGTAAAAACTGTCTGTTAAAATCGTTGTTATTCACCAAAATATTGATAATGCAATATCCGCTGCTGGAACCAGTTCTTGAAAATGACAATCAAAATCAGCACAAAGACAACCTCAAGTACAATTCAGAGGGTAAACCATCAAGTCCCAGAAACTTATCACTGCTGACCCTCTTTAATGCCAAGTGAACTTCAATCTTTGTTATCTCACCTTTGCTTGAGTTGGCAAAAATGCTGCAAATCTTTTGTCACAGAAACCAGGAACCTTGGTAAATTGGCCCTCAAAATTCTTCTGAAATGCCTCAAACATGTATTTGACCAACCTTCTAGGGTATTGATTTCCTGAATGTATTGATCATCAGCTTGACAGATCTCTTTCTTGTGCAATTTTGCACCCATATTCATGCCTTCATTTGAAATCTCATTTAACCTATGCCTAACTACATGACCCTAGTAGCACTTGCTAGCCTCATGCTCCAGAGCCTGCCTAACTAATGCTATACTCCCAGCCTCCTCCTACAACAGATTATTCTAAAGAACCTTCAACTTTTTAGTCTTATCTCGGGTGAGTCATTGGCTATATTCAGAAGTGAGGTTTTGCTTACCTTGTGACTGATTTGCAATGTGCTATTTTTCAATGACGTGGTCTTCAGAGGGGGCTGAGCTAATTTGCCTGACTGTTTTTGGTGTGTCTTCAGTTTAGAGAAAACAGCTTTGCACGCCTTCTAGTATTGTTTTCAGGTGCACCCTTTCTGAGACTATGTCACTGAGTTGGCAGATTGTATCCCTCCTGAATATCTCATGTCCATTGATCTCACATATGCATGTGATGATGTATTGCCTCTGTATTCTAGGGTGAAATAGATTTTGCTTCTCATGTTGTTAGCTATAGCAAGATTGGTGATTTGGACATCACAAATGGAGGGAATCTTGCAGTATGAATGATATTCTTATCAGGATCTGATTGGAATTTTTGGGCATCATCTCAAGATGATCATTTCTGATAGAAAGGATTTGATATCAACAGCTTTCAGCAAAACTTTGATAAATGTAGCTAGCTTGGTTTGTGTGAATGGGGCCAGTCTTGATCTTTTTTTTTAGTCCCCATATATACAACAGGGTGATTTCCTGTGAACTCTCCCATGATTGAGATAGACTATTTGTTTACCTAAAGGATGTGAATAAGTGTTTTTCCAAGCCTGTTCCCAGCATTCTCTTTTGTTATGATTCATGTCAAAATTTTCAACTTCCCCAGTTTGGTTTTGACCCACATTTTATCTCAAACGTGTTAGTCTTTGATTGTCCCATTCCATTATTTATTTAATCCTTCCCTCTTCATTAGTGAGCATGCTTCTTTATTCTACCCATCAGCAGATTACAGCAGTCAATCTTAGTTTTATGGTATAGATGAGTCTTACTAACATTTGTTTAGTTTGAATGTTTTGTTATATTTTAGTTTGTTTTTTGGTTCAGTCCCTCCCTGCTCATTTTCATATCATTATATTTCTTAGATATTTTTGTAAATAAAAAGAAATAGAAAAGAACCATTATATACAAAAGAATATTTTTATTTGATGGTTTTTTTTTAGGTCTCCTGTGAATATATGGTATTGTGGTATATATAAGATTGAATGATGATGGATGAGTTCTTGGGGCGAATGAGTAAATTGTAATGATTGAATAGGTTGTGAATCTGATTAGCTAGATCTAAGACAGAAAGTGTTGACCAGCCTCATTCCACTCCCTGTTCAGCATTGTGTCACAATTATTCTATTTTTTACAACAATATATTTTCATTCCCATAGGGATAAAAACCAATTGTTCACATGTTATACCTCAGGTATTCTCAGTATCTGTTTATAGAACCATGTTAGTGTCATTTCAAATCTCTTCATCTGTAAAGAAATTGTTTAGTATCTACTGCCATACAAGAGTATAACAGCAGTTTAACACTTTTTCTAATATCAAAATTCTGGCTGCCTGTCTTGCTAACAAACAAACATTCTGTCTTCTTAGAAAATAACTGCGTGAAGCATCCCAAATTTTGGGATTTAATTTTTCTCTTTTTTCCTGATATAAACATTTTCTCTCCTGCTGTTTCTTTTATCTTTTTATGCAATGTCTATGTTCCATAAGTGTTTTTTATATCAGCATATTCTCTGTGAGCCATTCATATTATCCGTATTTGTGTTTATTTCTAATGTCACTGGTTAATATCCTATATTCTCTGACATTCCCTTGACTATCTGTTGTGTTGTAAACAAATCCTTTGTCCAAAAATACATATGTGAAAATGATTTTGTAAATGATCATGAGATTTTATCAATACAATCTCAAGTCATGTGGATAAACTTTCAAATTTTATTCTCAATGTCAGACACAATATACATAGAAATTATCATCAGAAAGTGTAATGAATCTGAATAGGATTTTTATGTATTCTCTCCCTCAAACAATTATGGCTCTCCACAACATCCTATCTTTTGTTGCTACATAACTTTTGATCATTTACCATTTCTATTTGTCATTTGGCTGCTAATCATTCACTAAATTTATGAAGTAGTTTATTCACTGTTTCTTCCTTCATCTCTTGAATTCAATATGTCCTGTGAGTGTTAGATTTTCCATGCTTTCTTCACTACATTACTCGGTTTTCTCTTGTTTCTCTTGTTTTCAATGTCATATGATATTAAATTCTCCAGTTATTCTTTCCTACGTTACTCACTGTTTCTCTCTGCACCCCTTGCCTTCAACATGTCTAGTGAGTGTTAGACTCACCTCTCTCTCTTTCCTTGGTTACTCACTGTTTCTTCCAGCATCTCTTGCCTTCAACATGTCTAGTGAGTGTTAGATTCACCCTTCTCTCTTTCCTCGAAAACTCACTGTTTCTTCTAGCATCTCTTGCTTTCAATATGCCCTGTGAGTGTTAGATTCACCCTTCTCTCTTTCCTAGGTTACTCACTGTTTCTTCCAGCATCTCTTGCCTTCAACATGTCTAGTGAGTGTTAGATTCACCCTTCTCTCTTTCCTAGGTTACTCACTGTTTCTTCCAGCATCTCTTGCCTTCAACATGTCTAGTGAGTGTTAGATTCACCCTTCTCTCTTTCCTCGGTTACTCACTGTTTCTTCCAGCATCTCTTGCCTTCAATATGCCCTGTGAGTGTTAGATTCACCCTTCTCTCTTTCCTAGGTTACTCACTCTTTCTTCCTGCATCTTTTTCTTTCAGTACAACCTGTGTGAGCATTAGATTCATCCCTCTCTCTTTTCTAGGTTACTCACTGTTTCCCCTTGCTTTCAATATGTTATGTGTGTATTAAACTCTTCAGGTACTCTTTCCTAAGTTAGCTACTGTTTCTTCTTTCTTCTCTTGTGTTCAGTATATTCAGTGAGTGCTAGATTCTCCCTACTCTCTTTCTTAGATTACTCACTGTTTCTTCAATTATTCCTTGTCTTCATGGGTCCTGTGAGTGTTAGACTCTCAATGCTCTCTTTCCTTCCCAATTCACTATTTTCTGTAGTTTCACAGATTTTCAGTATATCATGTCAGCATTGAATTCACCACGTCTTCACTATGTTTCCTAAAATGTCTAGGTGTTTCTTTCTGTTTACAAGTGTCAGTTCCTTTCTTGTTCCTTTTCTCTTAAAAACTTCCTAATTGCTCAAATGATCTGTTCATGATATTTTCAATTTTCACCAGTGAAACTATATCTGTTACTTTAAGTCTCTCTTCTTCTATTTGGATATTACCCAGAATTCCCTGCCATAGAAAAGGCAAACCAAATGAAGCAGAAACTTTTTCATTACTCTCTCTCAACATAATTTAGTGTTAGTATTCTCTGTGAACCAGAGCTGTATAAGTTTTGGTCAGCAAAGTTCATAAAATTTTAACAAATTGACCAATCAATACCATTATCAAGTTACTAAGCATTTTTAAGTCAACCTTTCACACATCACTAGAAATCACCCTCCCTCCCATAAAATAAAAAAATCCATTTTCTATCAGGTTTCCTTCTTTAAGAAGGTCATTTTGTCTACTACACAAACAAAAATCAGATATTTTTAGAATGATTTCTTGCTTGGACCAAAAATTTTCAGTGCCCCTTATATGTATTCATATTGTTTTTTTTTAATAGATAATAGTTTTACTGCTAATTCATTTTCAAATAATATTCCTATATGGGTCATAATATATACATGTAAACAGGTAAGTGCTTATATACATATATACACATAGAAAATATTCCACACACATACATTTGAAAATAATTATATATTGCTTTAATACACATGACACATACCTGACCTTAGAAGAATCAACCCCAAATCCACAACATACCAGCATACTGTCGCTTTGTAAAAAGTCTTCATTTTTACCTCAATCTCTGAGAAACTTTAATAAAAGGGAAACATGTTGCATTGAGATAGGTTTCCTACTTTGTCCTTTATATTATTCTATATGACAAGTGTTTGTGTGTAAATTTACAATATTTTTTATTTCAGCATCTCAGACTCTTGGATTAGGCATATGTTAGAGTATACAAGTCCTGCTTTGAATTTTATCACTGACGACTTGTGAGTAAACTGATAACACTAGCCAGTGGATAGATCATTTCTGCCAACATAAACCATGAAAAACAAGTCAGTATAACATTGAAACTCTTAAAAACAAAAGGAAAAATGTAGAATTTGGTAATAAATTAGAGTGCAAATTGATGTCAATAATGTCATATTATTCTCTGAAGCATGTGAGACCATTCCAAAAAGATCTAGAAGGAAAAAGATACAACCATAGAATTACAGTTCTGAATTTTAAAAGTTGATTCAAGAAAGAAACTGAAATCAAGATTAAAGAATTAAAATTCAAAATGTAGTTAATTCTTTGAGAAACCAGGATCTGCAGAAAATTGGCAACAAAGCAAAAGAGCATAAAAATACGAAGAAAAGTGAAAAATCACAATAATGTCATAAAAATCTAAAACGTTCAAGGAAGAAATGTCCTGCTCTCAAAAAAAAACAAACATTAAATCAATTTATAAAACTGACTTCATTAAACTAAGGATGCTCGCAGAAATATAACTTATACTAACATACATCCACTCATTACAAAGTCTTTAAATGTAAATAGTAATTAATCTATTAATAAGGAAATAAGAAAGCTATTAAAAAAACAAGAAATAATAAAGCAACGCTTGAAATTGAAGCTGCACTTTTGAAAATAGCTTAGTTTCTCTCTGAATTCAGTGACAAGTTACTCAATATTATGAAAGAAGTCTAGTATTAGAAATGCATCCCCTAAATACGGACTTTATCATGCATTAATGCACTAGAAACAAATATGACGTTCTAAAGGCCCTCACACATACAGAGGTACTATAATGAAAGTATTAGTGAACATTGTCTTGACTAGACTCTCATAATTTTAAGAAAATCAGCTCCTCACAACCCAATTTGGTTTTCATTATTATAAGCGTAACAACAATGGGATATATATCATTAAAACTCCAGGAAATTGGATACCACTCTAAGAAGAAATTGTATTCATGCTATGTTGGTCACATAACAGCATGTGACTATAGAGTCTTCTTCTTCTTATCCATTAGAAATTGATTTCCAAGACCTGAATCCACTGAATGTATTGATCTAATAGAGGAAATATATCAGTTTACAAAATTTGACAAGGACACTAACACAGAAACATTTCAGATCTCATTGGGAGCATGACAAGGAGAAAATGAGGGGCTATCTATTTAATCTTTGCCTAGACTATGTTCTGTACAGAAACAAGTATAGATATGAAGAGATGGGCTCTGATCATTTAAACAATCCAATCAACATCATAAACAAATCTATTAGTAGCATACAGCAATCCTGCCTTCCCTCCCAAGGCCAGTATATTGATGATAAGAGGAGATGATGACATAGGTATTCATAGTTGGGATAAAAATTATCTTGAACAGTAAACCAATATCCTCTACCAAATATAAAAAAAAGTAGGACCAAGATAAATCTTCTCAAAAATAGAAATTATGATCTGGAATTAAAATGAAACCTGAGATGGCTCAGTTTCTGAATCTATCATAAAAATGCAGGATGTGGAATTAGTAAATATGAAACAGTTCAAATACCTCAGTGTATGAATCAGTTATAACAAATTTAGTATGAGAACAAAACTGAAGATAGAATAGGCTACATTAGAGATATAGAGTGACCCCAAAAAACAGGAATTTTTGAAGTGGGTATTGGCAGACATGATCAAATGGCAGTACTGCAAAACAGTGGTCTCATGAAGTAAACTCTCCTATTTCAGTAACCATGGATCAAGATGAATTTCTAAGCAAGTTATGGATGTCAGATGAGGCCCCTTTTTAATCTCACAGGTTATGTGAATAAGCAGAACTATCATTACTGGGCAGACACAAATCCTAATGCAGTTCATGAGCGCTCTTTACATGCTAGTAAGGTGACAGTATTGTGTGCTGGTTCATTACATAGGATCAGCAGACCTTTTATTTTTTTTTAAAATGAACAGGGGATCTCAGTCACTGTCACTGCAAATTGTTACGTTGAGACACATGTAGACGCCACATACAGGACGTAATTTTGAAAAATGAAAATTCCACCATTGTTTCTTAAATGACATGTTTTAATGTTTCAATTACTTTGAATAAAATATTTTTCTTCAATCACTTTTGGTTTTATTGGATTGTTAAAAAGTTCCCGTTTTTTGGGTCACCCTGTAGTTCCAACTAGCACTACAAATTGCTACAAAACCAAAACATTCATCTGAAATCTTGAATGATATTTTTAAATAGCCATGTCAGATCAAGAGTTTCATATACATGCAGTGCATGGTACTAAATCCGTTCAGAAGTATCTCAACTGTCGGCTGTATACAATTGCTTTAAAAAAAAATGGCATTGAGTATGTGAATCTTGCAGGTTTTGTTGAAGACTGTACTTCTTCAAACTTTGCATATTGGTGCTACAGAATCACAAACAAAGAACTTTTTTTATAGGCATATTGCCCTAAGCAAGGTAGTTTACTGCCACTGGTGTGCAGGGGGTTACATAGGAGGAAAGTTATGAGAAAGTGTGACAGGTTATTGGGGGTGTCAGGGAGTGACTGATGAGAATGGAGTGGATGGAGAAAAGAGCATGAGAGAGAGGATGCAAGTTAGTGAGATAGGAGATGACTATTTACTTTACATTTAAATTGTTGGAGATTGTAGCTGTCAGGGAAGCAAGTAAACAGAAGGGAATTCCACAGGCAGGAAGTGCAAGAAAAGAAGCTGCTGGAGTAGAATTTTCATTTACATTTTATTGGTTTCACAGTAAAGGGGTGGGACCTAGTTGCTAATTTTGTAGCTTAGTAAATTCATATATAGGGGGCAGCAGGGAGCTAAGTTCATCTGAGCAGAAGCCGTGAAAGTATTTGTAGAAAAGACACAGGGAAGCCACATTGCGCCGGTAAGAAAGTGACTGTATCTGTACCAAATAAAAGGCATATTCATTTTTATTTCATTGAGTTAAAGCTTGGTTATAAATCTCCCAAAAGTGTCGCCAATATATTCTGTATATAGTAGTTACTTAAGAAAGAAATTGTCTGATCTAGTTCATTGTTAACTTGTGTCTGTTCAGACCATTTCTTTCTGCAGTAATTAACAGCAATAATGAACATACAAATAAAAAGAATAACATTAACATTTTCTATAAAAAAAAACAAGCAGATGTTAACTATAAACAAGATAATTTTCTCTTCAAAACATCATAAAGAAATATACAATTACAGTTGACCAGAACAAAAAAAATAAATTATCTACTATAAAAAATTGAAACGGAGAGATTTATCAACAACACAACTGCAAGATCTAAATTACAGAGAACCAATATTATTTATGAATTCCCATGACTCTTAAAGAACTACATTTCTAATCAAACCAAACTGATGAAAAATTTGAATTCCCATGACTCTTAAAGAACTACATTTCTAATCAAACCAAACTGATGAAAAATTTGAATTCCCATGACTCTTAAAGAACTACATTTCTAATCAAACCAAACTGATGAAAAATTTGAATTCCCATGACTCTTAAAGAACTACATTTCTAATCAAACCAAACTGATGAAAAATTTGAATTCCCATGACTCTTAAAGAACTACATTTCTAATCAAACCAAACTGATGAAAAATTTGAATTCCCATGACTCTTAAAGAACTACATTTCTAATCAAACCAAACTGATGAAAAATTTGAATTCCCATGACTCTTAAAGAACTACATTTCTAATCAAACCAAACTGATGAAAAATTATATTGGATTCACTACTACATACCTATTGAGAATAATCAGATTAAACCTCCCAGACCTCAATTAGGATCTATTTAAACACACACAGAAATCTACTAATCATCTTTTGCAACATACCTGCAGAAAATAGGATGACAATAGCCTCATCTTTATGTAAAAAAAGACTAAAAACAATAGAAGCACTAATAATAAAAAAAGGAAAAAGACAATGCTCAATGACATCAACTACGAACACAGTTTTTGGAAAATAAAACATTCCTATAAAACATTCCTATAAAACATTCCTATAAAACATTCCTATAACTTTAGATACATAAATAAAAAAAAATCCATACATTCAGTTAAAAATAAAAAATTAAAATATTTTTGATAATGGCTAAGAGAATAGCCGAAAACACTTCAATATGGAGAATATTTGGACAATTTTTACACACTTTATGTTCGGAAAAAACATTTATATGCAAAAAACAAAAAGAAATGAAGCACATAATTGCAGAACCTTGTAAGTCATTTTTGATATACACACACCTACACTCATAAACAAACAAACTTATATATAAAATATATATATACATGCACTCATCTTATAAGATATATATATATATATATATATATATATATATATATATCAACACATGCACAGACATACATATATATATGTATACACACATATATATACACGTACTCATGTGTTTATATTATATATATATATATATATAAACACATGCACAGACATACACATATATATATATATATATACACACACACACATATATATACACGTACTCATGTGTTTATTTATTATATATATATATATATATATATATATATATATATATACATATATATAAACACATGCACAGACATACATATATATATATATATATATGTACACACACACACATATATACACGTACCCATGTGTTTATATTATATATATATATATATATATATATAAACACCTGCACAGACATACATATATATATATATATATATACACACACACACACACACACACACACACATATATGCACGTACCCAGACATATATATATATATATTTGCGAAGTAGTCATTCTTTTATATGACAGGTGAAATATATTGTTTTATGTTGTATCAATAACAGTAAAAAATATGTAGGACTCAACACTAATGTATTTAACACCTCTTTATATAAAAAACACCAACAAGAACTCCAGCTTTCTCAATTATAAGAGTGAATGCCTGCAATAATAAAAAAATAGTAGTGATAAAAAAAAGACTTCCTAAACTAGGCACACCCAACTTTGAACATTTTTAACTGACATTACAGAATCTCACACAAAAAACTGTACAAGATAAAAGAAACTGCATCACTTCAGAACTCAGTCAGTTAAGTGCCATACATGATACATGCTAGGATGATCATGTCTCAAAAGAGACATGATTAACTGGGCTGAAGATTTTCTCGCAGTAGGTTGCCATTACTTTCTGGAATAGACTGGTTGCCAACCAAGGCTATAAAACCCAACCTGTCCTGCTATTTAACCCATAGCTGGAAGGAGAAGGGAGAGATTAATACCTTTCCCAAGGGTATTTGTGTGTAAGTGAATGTAATAAATTTAACTGGAATTTGAACTTGGCTCTCTGATTTCTTGTCCAGAGGCATTATCCAACACACCACAACACAAATTCATTCCTTGATGGACTACAAATATCAATAACAGATAAAATACCACATATAACAAAGAGAAAATAAACATATTGTGAAGATGTTGACATTCTACACTAATTCAAATAAAAAGTTAGGTAGGAAACTCTCATCAATATTGGAAAGAGTCAAAACAGCTACTAGAAATTAAGAAACTCATTTTTCTGAAAAATTGTATTAAGAGTAAAATTTTCTAAATTTTAACCAAAAATAGTACTTTCTCTTCAGTCAATGAATTGTAGATGTTTTCTTGTAGGGGAAATGACTAATATTATCATTCCCATTATAGAGTCTTATTTTACACAGGATTAACTTCACATAGATTTTTCAGATTGAGAAATCATAATTTAGTTATTTGAATGGTAAATAATTCTGCTATATATATATTTCCTTCTGTAAAAAATACATAATAATTACAAATATATACATTTTCTATATACACACACAGAGACATATATATATATATATATATATATATACTAAAGCATAGGGAATGATTGAATTATGTTATTATGAGCACCAGGGAATCCCAAAAGAAAATGATAATTTGTGGTAATTTTTTCATGAATCTTAATTCTAAAGACTAATTAGAAACTAATTAGTTTTATAAGATTAATTTTTCTATCTTTATAATCAGCCAGAAATTGGAATGAGATAATTCAACTATGCCCAAACATAAAAATATACTATTTTTTGAGGATAGCTTAATGCTTGGATCTCCAAACTGAATACTATAAGCTCTAAGTTCAAACTTCAGAATATCAATTAAAAACTTATTTATTTGAACCATTTTCCCTTGTTTTTTGTTTTTTCTGTTTGTTTGTATGACAATGTTTCAACCACATTACATTCAGACCTTTCTCGGGTGTTTGCTACATTCAGTAATTTGCCTGGAAAAGTTGAACAGAACTCTAACTGACATAGATGCTGGTATAATTCATTTTGGTAATTAGAAGTCACAAATTCAATCCTTCATTCAAGTAATATAGAAATATGCAGCAGTTTTCTGGAGAGATAGGACATTATCATAAGGAAGAATTGCCAGTTCTTCTTCTTCTTCTTCTATGTGCCTTGTCCCTTCAGGACGTAGGGGATCATGGCTTTCCACGTTTTCCTATCCCTGGTGGCTCTGAGTACACCTTCTTCTTTTACACTATGCAATCCTCGTTCTGTCATCCACCTGATTAGGTCCTTCAAATGTTATCCGTTGCTTTCCCCTGTCTCTTTTTCCCTCTATCTGGCCTGTTAGTATCAGGTTCTTCAAGCCTTCCTTCTTCATTGCATGTCCCAGGAACTTCTGCTGTCTCTTCTTGATGCTCAGTATTAATTTCCTTTTTGTTGCCATCATTTCTAGGACCTCATCATTGCTCACATGCTCAATCCATGATATTCGCAGCATCCTCTGTAGAACTACATTTCAGTTGCTTCAAGTTTTTCTTTCATCTTTAATGATATTGTCCAGCATTCACTGCCATATCAAAGAACTGACAGCACGTAGCAATCCAGTACTCTCTTCCTAGTTTCTAGCAAAATTGTCCTGTTTCTTACTACCTTACTCAACTTCTGAAATGCTTCCTTCGCCATACCAATTAGCCTTCGGATCTCAAAGTTCTCTTCCAAGAATATGCCAAAAAGGACATAATCCTGTGGGTTAGAAATAAGCAGTTCCTTTGGATATTTGTAAAACATTTTAAAATATTCTTATTTTTATGTGCTTTCTCCATTCAGGATGTGAGCAATCATGGCCTTTTACTTGCCCCTGTCACTCTTAATATTTTCTTCTTGATATCTCTCACAAACCATGCTCTGCCATCCATTTGCTCAAGCTCATCAAATATGTTTTGCATTGCTTTCCCCGCCTCTTTTTGCCTCTATCCATCCTGTGACTATTAAATTTGCCTAACCCTCATTCCTCATTACATGTCCCAGAAACCAACAGCTCGTTATGCTCAGTCTTTAGTATCCTCAGCATCCTTCTGTAGAACTACATTTCTATTGCTTCGATCCTCTTCTTCATCCTTGAAGAGATCGCTCCAACATTTGCTGCCATATATAAAAAAATACAGATGCTTAACTAAGGCTGGAGAAACAGTTGTCGTACATGATATATGCTTGGGTGATCATGACTCAGATTTATGACTGACTAGGTAGAAGATTTTCCCACAGAAGTTTATCGTTTCTCTCTCCAGTATTTTGGTTTCCAATCAAGGCTAATCTTTCCTGTTTATTAAATCATAGCTGGAGGGAGAAGAGATCGAGTCATACCTCACCCAAACTTATTTGCATTTAAGTGAATGCAACAAACCTGACTGGAATTTGAACTTGGCTCTTCAATTTTTCATTCCAAGCTGATATCTATTACACCACAGCATACCTGCTGGAGGATAGTGCAACTAAAATATAATAAAAATAAAGGCAATCAACTTGATTTTAAGAAATCAATTTATAATAGTTACTACATTTTTTGTCTGTAATTAAAAAGAAATTCAAAATAAAAGTTTTAAGGAAAATTCTGGTTCTTTTTTTTTTTTTTTTTTAATCATTTTTAATCATTTCACCCCGAGCAAGGCGGAAACGCCACTGATGTGCAGGGGGTTACATAAATGTAAAAAGATTAATTAGAGAAGAGTGAGGAGTACAAACTAGTTAGAAAGCAACAATAGAAAGCTGAGAAAGCAGGTGCGATGACAGATACATAGGTGAAGAGAAAGGGAAGGTTATACAGGGGAGGGGAGAGAGCTAGAGGTGGAATTTGAACTTGGCTCTTCAATTTTTCATAAATTCTAAATAGAAATATATTTAGTAGGACAAATAAAATTTTAAAAAAACAAGGAAGAAAATTAAGTGCCTTGATAAGTTTAAAATCCAGCTTAACCGATAATGTACATTAATCTATTCAAACTAATTTCATCAACAAGAATAAATTCAATTGTTGAAATAGTTTAATATAGTTTGGTATATAAAAATTATTTTTATTCTTACAAACCTTTGCTGAAGATATGTAGCTGTAGCTTAGATGTGGTATGAGGCCCCAAGTATTGGATCCAATGTACTACTCAGTCACAACTATTCTAGTGAGACAAGCTTGCTAACCATTGCACAATGTTAAAGTGTCAAACATATATAATGATTTACTAAGTATAACTTAGTAGAACATGGCTTTAAGTAAAGAACAGCTAATGAAGATCAAACACAGTTAGTCAGATAACTGCCATAGGTAATACATGCTTGGGTAATTATGTCTCTTTCAATCCATAACTTACTAGGCAGAAGATTTTCCTACAGTAGCTTGCCATTACTTTCTGTGGTAGACTGGTTGTCAACCAAGATTATAGAACCCAATCTTTCCTGCTATTCAACCTATAGCTGGAGAGAAAAGAGATGGATTCATATCTTTCCTAGAAGTATTTGCATATAAGGGAATGGAAGAAATTTAACTGAAATTCAAACTCAGTTCACCAATTTCTTGTTCTGAGCTGATATTTATTACACCACAAAACACTACTTAATTTTAATTGATCTAGTGAAGGGATTGCCAGTCGTTTTGTTCTTCTGTACTCCTTGGCATTTTTATAGATTTCTATGTACCTCTAAACATTGAGGATGAAAAAGAAAAACAATGAAATTGAAATTTTGATATTTGATCCTAAAGTTACTCATAACATCAATGAATTAAACACAGATAATTTATAAAATAATTTAATCCTTCATACATATTTTTAAAAAATTATCTATAATGATCATTACAAAGTGAAATATATATAAAACTATTCAAAACTAAGTACCGATAACTAAAACTAAGCAATACTAATTAGATGGGTGGGCTTGTTTTATTTTTGCAACAAGCTCAATTATTTGAGGGGAAATTTAGCCATAGCAAAACAAAAATTGTGCTCAGGAGTTTCGAGTTTTGATCTGTATTTTTGATTTGGATGAAGATTATACCATGTATTTTACAATAGTGGTTATTCTCTTGGAGTCAATGTGCCCCCAGAAGAGCACAAAGTTACCACTAGGGTACTTGTACCCCAGTTTATGTAGCATTCTACATGTGGCATCTTTTGATGATCCTAACTTGTCAGAAAGTTTTGGTTTGGGTCTCCTCTACTTTTTGTTTCAAAGTAACATTATTGATAACTAATGATTGTCCACTTCTGGACATTTTTTCAAGAGACAAGTCAACACACTTAAATTGCTTAAACCAGTTTTGTGCACTTGCCAGGTAGTTTAATTTCTCATTTCTAACAGAAAATATTTAAATAAGTATTACTTTCAATTGGACTAACTGAAGACAGCATACAGTGAGAAATACCGTGAATTATTGGGTTGTCCTGAAGGTTAATTTTGATTTTTAGTTGTTCATGTTCCAACATTTTAGAAGATATCAAATTTAATGATAGATAAAATATGCTTTCATTTCTGGTTAGGGTACACTTCAAACTATCTCTTGTAAAAGAAAGTTTAAAATGACTTAAATTGTGTCCATTTTGTATCCGTATGAAAATGGAAGATTATAGGGTACACTTTAGACTCTTGAAGTGTTTTTATTACCATAAAGGCAAATAAGCCTTTCGAAAAAGTGTGCTGTGTAAAGTGAAGGTGATTTAGCTGACAAAATGTAGAGAAGTGAATGACTAACTTTAGAATTGCTGATTGTAACATTATTGATAAAGAATGCTCAGACAGATCTCCACTACAGATGTCAATCAAATGAATACATTAATTAAGAAAAAACACATTAGACAATGCAGGAATTAGCAGAAACACTAAATTTATCAAAATTCATCATCCATGAGCACTTAGTGTGGGTACTCAAGTCATTATATTATTTGGGCACTACATGATCTGAGTGAAAAGAATCTTTTGAACTACATTTCTATCTTTGATTTGCTATATAAATACAATGAAAATGCACCTTTTTAAAACAACTTGTGACAGCTGATGAAAAATGGATCATTTACAACAATGTTCAGTGGAAAAGAACCTGGGGTAAGTGACATGAGGCAATTTTAGCCTCCCCAAAAGCCAATCGTTATCCAAAGAAAGTCATGCTGTGTATCTAGTGGGATTGGAAAGAAATCCTGTTCTATGAGCTTCTGCCAAGTTACCAGTAAGAAAAGTCTTGCTCACAACTGGATGAATTAAAAAGGCAGCAATTCAAGAAAAACACCCAGAATTGGTAAACAGGAAAGGTGTTGTTTTTAATCAGGATAATGCCAGAACTCATATTTCTTTGGTGATCTAGCAAAAAATGTTACAGCTTGGCTGGCATGTGTTACTCCACCCACCATATTCACTAGACATTGCACCTTCAGATTTCCACTTATTCAGAGCTTTTAATTCTTTGGATGACATAAAAAAAAGCCACTTTAACAAGTTCTTTGCTGAGAAACTACCAAAATTCTGAGAAAATGGAATCATTAAGTTGAAGTTAAATTGGAGAAATGTTTTCCAAAAAATGGTTCATATTTAGTTGAATAAATATTTAAGGCATAATTTTATTTTTTGTTTTAATTCCCTTTGAAAATTGGCATGAACTTTCCAGACAACCAAACTAAAAGCCCATAATACTCCATCTGGCTGCATGTTTACATAAGGATCAGGAGAAAATTATTATTAAGTATAATATTCATTTACTTTTTTTTCATTGCTGACTGCCAAATCACACAGAAAACAGAGATACTTGTTGGATCACCAAAGTTATACAGTTGGATGTAGGGCTGCTTTGGAACACTGGATACTGTAAGCAACTTCTAACAATTTAAAATATGTTTTGGCTTTAAATAGCCCACAAAGTATAGATCAGCAGTAAAAAAAATATCAAGCACTCAATGAATGAATTAATGTTTTCATTGCATGTTGTACATCAGGATGACCATGGAAAGTTGAGTTACCTAAGGAAAATAACCGAAACTGAGATATCCAGAAAAGGTATGTCATGTGGAACGAGAACAATTAATGAATGAATTAATGTTTTCATTATATGTTGTATATCGGGATGACCATGGAGAGTTGAGCTACTTAAGGAAAATAACCAAAACTGAGATATCCAGAAAAGGTATGTCATGTGGAACTAGAACAATTAATGAATGAATTAATGTTTTCATTATATGTTGTACATCGGGATGACCATGGAGAGTTGAGCTACTTAAGGAAAATAACCGAAACTGAGACATCCAGAAAAGGTATGTCATGTGGAACTAGAACAATCTACACTGTAAAATTCTAATGCATTATACCTGAAAAAGTTCAGAGCATACAACAGCTGAAATGTAAATATGACAAAAAAAGATGAGGACAATAGTTCAAACAATGTAAATAGTGTAAATAGTTATAATACCTACTCTCAGAAATATAGGCAATAGTTTGAATCCAATTGTTAAACTGGTTGCCAGCCAAATCTAAAAGCTAAATCTTCCTTGCTCTTTTAATGCAAACTCAGTATAGAGTGATGTGAGGCCACTAATTTTTTAAAAATTTAAACAAAAATATCTTGTAAAAGAATATGCTAGGCATGAATGAAACATTTTTGTGTAAATATTTTTTTGAGAAAACAGCTGTGAAAATTCCCCAATCTAAATGTAGAATCGATGTCAGTAACTAATGGTGATGATAACTTCCTTGTGTGCATAATATTCTTTTTCAGATTTTTCAAATGATATATATCTAAACTTATTTATAAATGGAACTTTGTCTGTGTGTGTATGTGTGTCTGTTACCTATAGACTCTGAAACAGCTGAACCGATTTTCTTGAAAATTTACACAGTTGTACTATAAGCATCTGCGAGTGTTCTTATATGTCGAGGTACCCCCGATAAATATCAAAAATCGATAATCGAAAAAATCGGGTTATAGAAGGAGTGGTCTGATTTTAATCAAATTTGATACACTCATAGACAAAGACATAAGAAATGATATTCAGAAGTTTCAAGGTTGCAGTTCTTACAATAGTGCAGAAAATCAATAATATATATATATAAAAGGCAAGATGTTTGTGTGTGTGTCTGTTTATCTGCCTGTGTGTCTGTATTTTTTTCAGCCCCTTTATTTTAGTTTTTGCTTCGGGTTTGGCTCTCAGTAGCTATAATTGTAGTTCTTAGTCTCAGCCATGATACCATTTACTCAGAGGACTTATTTAGCCTTCAAAATTCAGTTTACAACAAAAAAACTTATTTGATATCGATACCAGGAAATCAAAATTTAACTTACATCCATTCATTTTTCTTTCAGTCTACGGTTTCGCTTTAACTGGAAACAACTATTGCTTTTTAGTCTTTCGTGCCAACGTGGAAAGAGTCTGAGCTCCAGGATCATGGATTAGTTTTAAAGCTTTCATTACACCCGAGCAATGCCGGGTTATACTGCTAGTTTATAATATACATAACTTTCTAACAGTCAGATGCATCATGGCAAACAAAGAAGCATTATGATGGGCTATAAATTTGATTTGCATTATTTTATAATTGTGGCCACATCACTGTATGCTGGAGATAAAATTAATTCTACAAAAATTACTAATATTTTTTATACATAGAGAAATTGTCATTTAAATTTTGCAAAAATGAAAAGAACACTGAAATTTCATTTTTAACAGATATGTTTACCATGGATGTACGTTATGATGCAGTGGATATCAGCTCGGGACGAGAAATAGGAGAGCCGAGTTCGAATTCCAGTTGAATTCATTGCATTCACTTACGTGCAGATATCCTTTGGAAAGGTATTAATCCATCTCTTCCCTCCAGTTATGGGTTAAATAACAGAACAGATTGGGTTCTATAACCTTAGGAGGCAACTAGTCTACTGCAGAAAGTAATGGCAACCTACTGCGGGATAATCTTCTGCCCAGTCAGTCATGTCTCTTTCGAGACATGATCGCCCAAGCGTGTTTCACACATGGCACTTAACTGTTTACCATAATTACACAAAAATATCTTGAAATGCTAAAGAGTAAATTCATTCAATTAAAATTACCATTGATTTCAATGATGGCCTCCAGATGACTTCAGAATCTCTTAAAACTCTTCTGAACAGTCTCCTTGTTTAAGTTGGTGAATGCTGTCATAATCCTTGCCTTCAGTTTATCTTTGGTATTACAAAGAGTTTTGTTGGTTTCTTACTCGACTGTACTACACATATAATCAAGGTGGGGGGGGTTCAGTCTGGGGAGTCAGGTAGCCAGATGTAATAGGCAATGTAATCACAGAAAGTGTCTGACAGCCATGACTGGGTTCTCCTGCTTCTGTGGCATGCTACAGAGTTCTGTTGCATGACATAGGGTCTTCTAGCAGCCATCCTCTTGACCCAGAGTAGCCTCCATGTTGAGTCTGAGGCTCTGTGGGAAGATAAATATTGTCATCACTAGTAATCACTCTAAACACTTTTGTAATCAGCATTAAACTCATCCAAATCTGCTGCATTATCCTCAGATTAAAACACAAACACACTGATATGTTAATATTGGAACATCACACACAAATGCCAAGCAGTACAGTGTGCCATTTCTAAATTTTTGGTGAAGTGAATTACATCATGATGACAGACAATGCCCAACTGACCCTACTATACTGTGCAGTCAACAAAATAAAAAAAAAAGGCAGGGAGCATGCACACAATTTTTAAATGTTAAATGGTGACAATTTACACATCGCATCCTGTACTGTAAGCATTCAAGTAATTTAAGAAAAGCAGAGTTCTATATGCATTTTCCTAAAATTTCACTGGAAACCACATACATTGCTTTATATGTAAATATGCATAGAGTGTCTCCAACGTTTGGAAAAACAACTTCAAATGAAAATATAGTCATCACCAGTTTCTGGAAATACATTGTAAACTGAAATACCATGTCACCAAATATTGGTGACATGGTAGGCAGCATGTTCACCATGGTTGTCAAAAGAAGAGACAGAACTCAACACACCAGTTCCATTTTCTTATCTGCTATCACTTAGGCCCCTAAAACCATCAAATAAATCTCTTTTAATTTTACTAAAATATTTTGAAATCCTCACAGTATTTAGTATTGTTGAAGTTATCACTAACATTTTATGCTGAGATTTACAAACTCTACTCTTCCTACTGTGTTTATATTTACAGTGCTACAGTTGTGCTTCATATTTAACAAGAATTAAATATTTATAACATATATATAAAAATGTAGAGATGTGTATTGTGGTGCAGTGGATATCGGCTCGGAATGAGAAATTGGTGAGCCGAGTTTGAATTCCACCTGAATTCATTGCATTCACTTATATGCAGATACCCTTTGGAAAGGTATTAATCTAGCTCTTCCCTCCAGTTATGGGTTAAATAACAGGACAGATTGGGTTCTATAGCCTTGACTGATAACCAGTCTACTGCAGAAAGCAATGTCAACCTACTGCGGGATAATCTTCTGCCCAGTCAGTCATGTCTCTTTCGAGACATGATTGCCCAAGCCTGTTTCACGTATGGCACTTAACTGACTGATATAAAAATGTAATGAAAATATATGCAAAAAAACAACATTGCATTTTTATTAAATAAGTATTTGTTATTTGAAACATCAAACTGATTTTAAAATAGTGGGAGTGTTTTTTCTATTAAAAAATATAACATTTCATTTTCCCCCCAACATTAATGAACATTTATTTTACCATGCCTACTAGTAAAATCTACTATACTTTGTACATCTCTACTTAGCACTTCTCTCTAAAACTTGGTTTTGATCTGTCAATGCATGAATATTTTAGAGGGTGTTATGAATAAACAGACTAATGGAAGTCACAGAATATTATATATAGATTCAGTCAGTCAGTTAAGTGCCATACGTGATACACGCTTGGGCGATCATGTCTCGAAAGAGACATGACTGACTGTGCAGAAGATTATCCCGCAGTAGGTTGCCATAGGCTCTAATACAGACAATGAAGACTTGGAAAACATACCCCCGATGAGGCCTTTTATGGCCAAGAAGAATAGGGGAAGGCAGTGAGCCACTTACCTGATGAGCTTGCATGAATTGTTGGCAAAACAGGGGTGTGTGAGCCTTAGCAAAGTGAGAAAAACTAAGAACCACAAAGAATAAGAAATTGTGGAGAGTCATGATCGCTTGTGTCATGAAGAAATATGGCACATAAAAGAAGTATCAGTAGCACAATGTACAATGGTTTCAGTCAGAAAACAAACCATAACTGAACCCTATATTTGTCAATGTGATAACTTTTTTCCTTTCAGACATTAGCACTTCTATGTGTGAACCTTTTCTGACTCCTATTGAAGTGCCGACATTTCCTCTGAATGTGTTAACAAAGATGGTGACCAGATAGAGTTGGTCTGAAACCACAATATCAGTTCTGCTTTACTAATAAATATATACTTACTAAAGTCTTAAAACAACAATGATGAAAATCTAAGAAGAACAATGGAAAGGTGAACAACATCAACTGAGTTGCATGTCTAAACACATTGTATATGAGAAATTTAAAAATTAAATTTGAATTTTATGGTCTATAGATCTTCAGAGTTTCTCCTGATGTATAATCATAATCAATATTTTGTTTATATTTTTCTCCCCCTCCCTACAAATATATATAATTCCATCAAAATGAACATTATTTTTGCTTTGATTAAATTGGGTTTACAGTCATATTATGTCCAGTTGGGAATACCAGTTGCTGTAAGTTTAGTTATTCAGGTGGTGTCAGGGATAATAGCTCAGAATTGTGAACCAATTTTAGTTGGTTTGTTATCTTGGCTTACACCCAAATACCCTTTAGAAAGATATGAATCTACCTCTTACCACCCCAGTTATGTGTTTATTAGTAGGGCTTGTATCACTAAATGACTATTAAATAATAAAATTATTACAATCTAGAAGTATTTTTTGGTTTTAAAAAGGATTGATAAGCTGTAGAAAACAAATCAATAAATGAATCTGATGAAATTCTTTTTAAAGACAAAATGTCTCTTAGTATTTCATTTCTGAGATGAGTAATATTCTTGCATTATTCTGAACTACTGTTTTCATTTTGGTTGATATAGATCTTATTATGAAATAATATCAGCCAATCAATAGACACCTGATGATGACCAGAGAGTCAGTCAGCTAAATGCCATATGTTATACATACTTGGTTGATTATGTCTCAAAAGAGACATGACTGACTGGGCAGAAGATTTTCCCACTATAGGTTGCCATTACTTTCTTTGTTAGACTGGTTGCCAACCAAGGCTATAAAACCCAATCTGTCCTGTTATTTGACCCATAGCTGGAGAGTAAAGATAAATTAATAGCTTTTGCCAAGAGTAATAAGAAGTAAAAGCAACTAATTTAACTGAATTCACTTACATGCAAATACCTTTTGTGTTGGTGTGCATTGTGGTACAATGGATATTGGCTTGGAATGAGAGATCGGAGAACAAAGTTTGAATTCCAGTTGAATTCAGTGCATTCACTTATGCGCAAACACACCTTGGGAAAGATGCTCATCAGTCTCTTATCCATCCAGCTATGGGTTAAATAGCAGGACAGATTGGGTCTTATAGACTTAGTTGGCAGCCAGTCTACTGCAGAAAATAATGGCAGTATACTGCGGAAAAATCTTCTGTACAGTCAGTCATATCTTTTTCAAGACATGATTGCCCAAATGTTTTTCATGTATGGAACTTAATTGACAGACCAGAGGGTACTTGGTTGAAACATTGTTTCTATAATAATATTTATATCAACCAAGATGAGAACAAAAGTTTGAAATAAGACAAGGATATTGACAATTTCTCATCTCAGAAATGAAATAATAAATTATAAAATGTAGTACAAACATATCATCATCAGACAAATTTTTAAAAAAATGTCTGGTACTGAATATAAAGTTTTCAAAAATACGAGTGTCCTTTTGGATGGTGGCCTAGTGGATATAGCAGTTGGTTATATATGTGTTATCATCACCTAGTGGTCATGTCATCTAGTGACACACCAATTCAGCAGGAACAAACAATAACTGATATCATAGAAAAATAATACACTCATCAAAAGATACTCTATATCAACCAATCATGATGATGACCAGAATGTACTTGGTCGAAACAGTGTGTCTATAATAACATCTATATCAACTGAGATGAGAACTATAGTTCAAAACAAAATATTGTACATAGAATTTTTTTTTCTCTTTTGCCATAAATCTTAACACATTTTGGAATTGCCTTCTAAAAAATATTTCAGTGGTTCTTGTATCAGATATAAGTGAAATCTTCTCTGGTAGTGACAGTAGTAAAAATCAGTAAGCAAAAGTTGTTGTTGCATATCAATGCTTGTTTTGCTGAGTGTAAAAAAGAGAGAAGTAAAATATGAAGGAAGACTCTTTATTTATTTTTCAAATAGTCTGATAACTTCCAACTTTACAAAACACCTCGAAAAAAAGAACTTGTGTGAAAATTTTAAACACAAATCTTTACTTGTCATTTTTACATAAACTTATTTCTCTCGTCTAATGAGGAAGGAGGGCTTGGACAATCTGATACTAACAGACCACATAGAGGGAAAAAGAGACAGGAGAAAGCAACGGATAACATATCAGGTGGATGACAGAACGAGGATTGCATAGTGTAACAGAAGAAGGCATGCTCAGAGCCACCAGGGATAGGGAAAAGTGGAAGGCCATGATCGCCTACGTCCTGAAGGGACAAGGCATATAGAAGAAGAAGAATCTATGTCAACATCTCTCAATCTGTATTTAATTGGTTACATGTTATCACAATGTATTGTGATCACCCTTAAATACATCACCTGTGGGAAAATGAAATAAAATAGATAAAAATAATTATAATAAAGCTTGAGTAAACCAAGATTTTCATCTATCCCTCTTGCTTTCAATCTGTCCTGTGAGTATCATATTTTCTAAGCTCTCTTTCCTCATTATATCTCTTAGAAATTTCAACTGTCTCCTTCTTATGTTAAGTATGAATGTTAGTCTTGTATCCATTTTCTCTAAAACTTCGTCATTGCTCACATGTTTGTTCCATAATAATCTCAGCATCCTCCAGTAGGACTACATTTCTATTAGTTCAAGTTTCTTCTTTTATAGGAAGAGATTATCTAGAATCCACTGACATATAAGAGGACTGAAATTGCATCACAGTTTAGTAGTCTTATCTTCGTCTCTAATGAAATTTTTCAGTTTCTTCATACTTTGCCTAGTTTTTAGAAGGCATCTTTCTCGAACCCAATGCAATTTCAGATTTCAGTGTCACACTTTCCATTCTCTATTAAAACACTTCCCAAAGATTTAAACTGTTTGTAATTGTCTGCTTTATTCTATAGAACCACATTTCTGTCACATCAGGTCTTTTCTTTATTTGGGAGAAGATTGTCCAGTATTCACTACCTTATAGAAGAACTGTTATTACATAACAGTTTAGTACTCTTTCCGTTGTTTCTAATGAAATTTTCCTAGATCTTAAGACTTTGATTAGATTTTGGAAAACATCTTTCACTATACCAATGTGTCTTTGAATATTAGAGTTAAAATATTTCCCAGATATTGAAATTGTTGTACTTGCTTGATTTTTGTATTTCCAATTTATATTTGTATATTGGGCTATTTCTTTTGCTAATAACCATGCATTCTTCCTTCTTGCATTTTATGCTAAGTCTTTTCTCTTCACTTTTCTTCATCACTTTCTGTAGGGGTTTTTGAAGTTTCATCTCACTGTCTGTTATCAACACTGTGTCATCTGCATTCATTTTGTTGTTAAGATTGTCGCTGCTAATAAGGAATCCTAATTTTCTCATAATTGCTTCATTGCATAGAATGAGTAAGTTCGATGGGAAGGCACATCTTTCTCTTAAACCTCTTCCTATTATTTGTATATTTACTGAATTTCTTTTCTATCTATTTGTGGGTGATTTGCTTACAGTATAATCTCTGGATTATGAATCCAGAGCTTATGCTCTAAATAGATGAAGATTACAGTTCTTTTTGGCATACTACTGATATTACAAGAGGAAAAAACAATTAAAGTTGATGGAAATACTTGTCAAAAATAGATAATGTTTGTCAATGATTCATCTTATAAAAACTTAAGATAATATTATACTTTTTAACCTGAGAACACTAACCATGGGTATATAGTCAGTCAGTTGAGTGCCATACATGATACATGCTTTGGGTGATCATGTCTCGATAGAGACATTACTGACTGGCAGAAGATTATCCAGCTGTAGGTTGCCATTGCTTTTTGTGGTAACCACCTCTTAATTGGTGTTATTCCCAGGTTTGCCCTGAAACAGGGTGGTAGCACCTGTTAGGGTCCCAGCTATGGGTAAATAGTTAACCCCCAAACTGGGGTCAAAATGCTATGAAAGTGTTTACCAACAAATCTTTTTTGAATGAAAAATGTTACAACAAAACTTTTTTGAATGAAAAATGTTACCAACAACTGTGATTTAAAATAAAAATACGTTCCTGGCCTTAAATGACCCTTTAGATATTGATAGGCCATTAAATAGGAACAAACAAACAAACTTTCTGTATTAGACTGGTTGACAGGCAAGTCTATAGAACACAATCTGTCCAATTATTTAAGCTGTAACTGGAGGGAATAGACAGATTAATACCTTTTCCAATGGTATTTGTGCCTAAGTGAATGCAAGGAATTCAACTAGAATTCGAACTCAGCTCCTTGCTTTCTCATTCTGAGCCAATATCCACTGCATCACAATGGACATCTGGGTATATAGTACCCAGCACAAATGACGCCATTTTAATTACAATTTAATTACAATTTTCAGTACCTGATTTTCTTACCTAAATAATGTTTTTTAGTTCCTATTAATGTTAACTCAAAGTACAAATTTTGAAGTGCCTGCATGTAAAATATTTCAAATAAAGATTTATATTTAATATTTTTTTATATATTTTCAAAATTGGGTATATACCATGGTTAGTAGTGGTGTAACTTTAATTGATGGTTATTGTTCCAAGGTTAAATAATTTCCAAGTGTAACAATATAGACCAAAACTACTTACTGACCTAAGGAGCGAATATATCAAAGACATTCCTTACTTACACGCTCCCAAATTCCTAAGCATTAATTCTCTTTCAGCATTTTATTGCCATGAACATTTTAACCTCCGTTGGACCTATATTTCAAGTATTACTTCAATTGTAAAAACATTAATTGATATGTGTATATATAAATTGTTATTTTTCAACTCAATTTGCTTTTCTTGATTTGTAATCATTTTATGACTTATAGTGGGCTATCTACAACAAGGCCAAATTCCGTTAACCGCAACAGTATACAACTACCCTTCACTAGAACAGACACCCACAACTAACAAAAAAAGAATAGATAACCCCACTATAAATTCCTTTTTTACTCAGCTGGAATTCAGATAACTAATTTGGTAAGTTTTTTTATAGAGTTGAGGACATGTATATCTATTCTTTGCATTCACAAGCCCTTTTGCAAATATTAAAAAAAAAACAACTCAAAATTATTTCTTTCTTAAAACTGTTCCTGACTAGAAGTCTTGTTCCCCTTGTTTAATATTTTCATGCTATTTCTGTAGGGTTGATTGGATTTTTTTAATTCTGTTTCTCCAAACACTAAATGACAACCATAAGAAGCAGGCCACTCAACACATACACCTCTTCTTAATTTTATCAGCAATGGAGACAAGGAAACAAAAAGGGAATACAAAATTGAAATGAACCTCAAGAGATGGAAAACAAAATGGAAAAAGAATTCCTTTATCATTCTTTGTTAAGAAGAACAAAAGAAATATCTTGCAAGTCACCAATATTAAGCCTATGAATGGAGATATCAATATCTGTATGAATAAAACTGGCTAATCTATTTTATGGCAAGTGACATTTGTTAATTCTATTTGAATGAGAATGAAATAGAATTTTAGGTGTGGCTGTCATGACATCAATAATTTGGAATGATCTCAGAAACTGGTATCGATTTCAGAGGATGTTATTGACCAAATTCATTACAGATGCATTCTTTTTTGCATAATCAGAGGATAAAGTGATAAATTTGGTTTTTGCACATGATTCAAATCTTGACCACACATGAGTGTTTTCAATGCTTTCAAAGAAAAATACTTTCCTTCATATAGTTTTGGATTATACTCATATCTTCATCTTATGTTTTCTTTTCTTAAGAAAATTTGGTGCAAATGAACAAGTTGAAAGAATGTCTATTAAAAGGCATACTACAAAATTATTAACTTTCAAATTTATTATTACTAGCACTTTGGATTCTACCATTATACCAATGCTCTTTTTAAGTTTTCTTACTAGTTTTTTTTCTGACTAGTTATATAGTAAGTTCAAGTATAGGGTAAGTGTGGATGGAATAAAATTCCATATCCGAAGAAACACTCTCATTAAAAAAGTGCTCTATACAAAGTAGACTGAATAAAATTTATATTATTTTAGAATTTATAACATAAATATGTTTTAATATCACTACAAAAGTAGCTATTTTGTTTCAACTCTATCTGTGATGAAGTTTATTTCAAGTTGAAGAGTTTTAAAAAGTTCAAAACTAGCCAAACCTCCTTAATCAGAGAGGCATTGTTACATACACTGTGTGAACCAATCAAAATAAAGTAATTTCTAATTTGAAGAATATGAGAACTGATTCTAAAAACAATTTAGTGGGACATTAATATTAATATTTGATTAAAATAGAGATGAGAATTATTAATCAACTATTAGATTCACTTTACTTTTTTTTATTTATATTGCAAATTTTAAATTCTAAGTTTAACAAAGCATTAGATTTAGATTATTATAAAGTTATTAAGAAATTAAATGAAGGAAAGACATGGAAGCATACATATACAAACCTATAGACATTCACATATGGACAAATAGACAAGTATATACATGTCCATATGTGAATGTCTATAGGTTTGTATATGTATGCATCCATGTCTTTCCTTCATTTAATTTCTTAATAACTTTATAATGAGCTAAATCTAATGCTTTGTTAAACTTAGAATTTAAAATTTGCGATATAAATAAAGTGAATCTAATAGTCGATTAATAATGCTGATCTCTATTTTAATCAAATGTTAATATTAGTTATTTATCACTTAAAGTAGTGAAAAAGAGATAAAGACAGAAAAGTGTTAAAAATATAATGTACATCAAGCATATGTCATTGACTTAGTAAGTGATCTATCCATTAACCGAAACAAATTATCAGAAGATGGGAGAATCAATAAATTTATGCTATGAAAATAGTATATTCTTTAGATATTTATATGAAATTTGGAGTACAGGTCAAGTCAATTGTAGGTCTGCTGCTAAGAATTTATAAGTCTACTATTCAACCATAGATGTGCATTGTGGTGCAGTGAATATCAGCTCTGAACAAGAAATCAGGGAGCTGAGTTCAAATTCCAGTTGAATTCGTTGCATTCACTTATGTGCAAATACCCTTTGGAAAGGTATTAATCCATCTCTTCCCTCCAGTTATGGGTTAAATAACAGAACAGATTGGGTTCTATAACCTTAGGAGGCAACTAGTCTACTGCAGAAAGTAATGGCAACCTCATCATCATTTATCCATCACACCCAGTGGTGCATAGGGCAGCAACTTTTTGTTGCTGTTTCTGTAACAAACTGTTTTTTACGGGGCAAGGTTGTTAGCCCTGCACCCAACCCCCAAATCTGGAGGACCGGTAAACCATTCTTGGCCCTTACGTTTAAAGCATCTGGTATTCTCAAATGGTCACCCATTTAAGTACTGACCAGGCTCGATGTTGCTTAACTTTTGTGATCGGATGAGAACCAGTGCATTCAACACGATATAGCCATAGACAACCTACTGCGGGATAATCATTTACCCAGTCAGTCATGTCTCTTTTGATACATGATCACCCAAGCGTGTATCACATATGGCACTTAACTGACTGCTTCAAGCATGCATTGAATATTACTACCACATTTGGTCTGATGTTTGTACATATTTAGAGATTCTTAATAAAACAGAAAGGTGAATCTGCAGTTTTATTAGTCCTGACTGGCCATCTCAGCTACAGTCATTTTACCAGTGCTGTAGCATTGCTTCCTTGTGCATTTTCTATAAATATTCTCAGAGTAATTGTTCTAATGAACTTTTTACTGTTACCTGTACTTTATGAATTTAAAATTAGAGACAAGGTTTCAACATTTCACAATTGAAATGGCAATATATAATCATGAGTTCTATGCTAACATTTTCCTCTCTCACACTTCTCATTTGTGAAATTCTCTTTTGGCTTCTAGATTTCCAGTTGACTTTGATCTTCAAAAAATCAAATACAGTGTCAATTGTTATCTTCTGTTTCTTTCATTTCTGTTTTTAATTGTTTTCCTTCTTTTAATAATGTTTTTTATAACATTATTATTATGTTTTTAAAACATTATAATGTGTATAATATAAAACATTATAATGTTTATGAAACATTATACTGTTTGTTAATAATGTTTTTTATCATATTCTTTCACATTCCTTGAGTCTTAGTGGCTTTATTGCTTTGTTTGGGATGAAAAGAGAAAAAAGTATAATACATCCTAATATATAATATTAATAATATAGTGAAATCATTACGAGAAAGTAGTGATCTTTATGTGCCGTGTCGTTTCAGGATGTAAGCGGTCATGGACTTCCACTTGGCTCTGTCTCTTGTCACTCTCAATATTTTTTCTCTTGGTATCTCTTCTTCGCCCAACTCTGCCATCCATTTGTTCAAACCTAACAAATATCTTTCATGCTACTTTCCCCTGTCTCTCCTTCCCTTTATCCGACATGTGAGTATTAAGTTCTCTAGGCCACCCTTCCTCATTACATGTCCCAGGAACCTCATTTATCTCTTCCTGATATTTAGTATGCGTTTTCTTCTCGTTTGCATCCTTTCTAATGCCTCATCGTTGCACAAATGGTCTGTCCAGGGAATCCTCAAAAAAGGTAATTTTAATATTTTATTTTATTTTTCATTTGAATAATGTGATTATTCAATTTATTTTCCATATTAATTAAAATTACATTTACTAGCAATAATAGTAGTGATATATTACTCATATCTTTTAATATGTAATGCTATCTAAATATCTAGAGAATTCCAACAGCAATCTAGGAAAGAATGTAACATGAACATTTTGAGTCAGACGAGGACTACTTTTAAAGAATATGGCAAAAACTATGTTAGGGTAATATTCCAATTCTCCCAACATTTGAGTAGTTCTTTGTAGAGTAAGTTTTTTTTTAATTTTTTAATATATATGAATTATTTTTTTCATTTAAATGTCAATAATGTCACATGGATTATATGATACATTGTATGTGTATGTTTAATTTGCATTTATATCAGTCAGTCAGTTAAGTGCCATACGTGATACACGCTTGGGCGATCATGTCTCGAAAGAGACATGACTGACTGGGCAGAAGATTATCCCGCAGTAGATTGCCATTGCTTTCTGCAGTAGACTGATTGCCAACCAAGGCTATAGAACCCAGTCTCTCCTGCTATTTAACCCATAACTGGAAGGAAGAGATGGATTAATACCTTTCCCAAAGGTATTTGCGCATAAGTGAATACAATGGATTCAACTGGAATTCGAATTCGGCTCCCCAGTTTCTTGTTCCGAGTCGATATCCACTGTACCACAACGCATTTATATAAGTTAGCATATATTTGCACACACAAGCACACATATATAGCTCAATCATCATCATCATCATCACCAGTCCTATGACCAGGTGTGCTTGCAGATTTACTTCATAGCTGAAAACCTAATCAGCTTCTTTATATGTCTCACTTGATATCAATCTGTATACCCACATACATATACACATTCATACACACACACACACGCACACGTATAGAAATATGCATTCACATATATACACACATATTTAGTGCACACTGATTTTTCTCACAATAGATACTATTGTTGCTATAAGTTTACGGAACAGAACTGGTGTCAGAATTAGCAAATATAAAACTTGACCCTAAAAGAGGAACAAAAGGCTTTACCTACCATTATCATCAATCCTGACCACCAACCACTCTCATCCCAATCTTTCAGTTGCCCTCTATGGCAACTTTATTCAACTTGTCAATCTAGGGCATTGAACAGAGAGCACAAGATCAGAAATAAAGGACAAGCTCTTGGATTAAACTGCGACCCATGCACCCATCCCCTTCGGGCTGCAGATTGATGGGTTGAATAAAATTTCTATAGAGACCAACTGAAAGACTCAGATGAAGGTTGGTGGATGTTAGCCAAGATGGATGATAATAGTTGACACTGCCTTATTTAATATCTTTAAAAATAAAATATATAATAAAATATACTAAAACATTTAAAAATAAAAGATCTAAATTAATTGCATTACTTACATATAGATTATTGTCCTCAATTTGGTTGTTATTTTTTTTATTTTTAATCATTTCTCCTCAAGCAAAGCAGTAATGCCACTTGTACACAGGGGGTTACGAGGAGTGAAAGTGAACGAGATGAATGAGATTCAAGAAGATAGAAGATGGCAGGTGATGCTGCATTTAAATTTTTGAAGGTTGTAGTTAGCAGGGAAGTAAGTAAACGGAAGGGAGTTCCACAAGCAGGAAATATGAGAAAAGAAATTGTTGTCGTAGAAATGGTGATTTAATTTAGGTATTTCAATATCACAATATTTCAGCTATTCTGCTCTTCGATCTTAATCAAGCATTTTTTGATCTGGGTAATCTTTTGGGATTTTTAAATAGAATACTTTATTCAATCTATGGGGTAGATTGTTCTTATTTTGATCACTGTGTATATGGATATCTTGTGTATACTTGGACTCAGTAGAAATGGGGTGAGTGATGACTGATCAATAATTACTAAAATAATAACAAAACAAGATATTCCTATACCCTCATAGATTAAATAATAGGTTTCAAGTTGAAATTTCTTGCATGCTACTTGATCAGCATGTACTTGATAAAGGCCAGATCTTCTTCATGTGCCATGTCCCTTCAGGACATAGGCAATCATGGACTTCCACTTGCCTTATCCATTGTCACCCAAGTCCATCAGATATGTCTCATGCTGTTAACTCCTGTCTTTCTTTTACTCTGTCCATCCTGTGAGTATTAAATCCTCCAAACCCTCTTTCCTCATTGTGTACTCCAGAAACCTCACCTGTCTCTTCCTGATGCTAAGTATAAGTTTTTTCTCATTTGCATCCTCTCAAACACCTTATTGTTGCTCACATGATTGATCCATGGTATCCTCAGCATCCTTCTGTAGAACCACATTTCTGTTGCTTCAAGCATCTCATTCATTCTTGAAGAGATTGTCCAAGACTCATTGCCATATAGAAGGACATATATCATGTAGCAGTCTAGCACTCTTTTCTTTGTTACTAATGAGATCTTCCTCTTCATACTCAGTTTAGGTTTTGAAATGCGTCTTTAGCCATACCAATGTGTTTTTGGATCTCATTGTCACACTTTCCATCCTCTGTTAGAACAGTTCCCAGGTATTTAAATTTCTTTACCTGTTTTATTTTGGTTTCCCTGACCTGTAGGTGGCATTTAGGGGTTTTCTTTTTGTTGATAATCATATATTCAGTTTATGCTCAGTCCTATCATAGGACTTTCTCTTGCAACCTTATGTAGGAAGACCTGCATTTTCCTTTCTATGTCTGCTATCAGCACAGTGTCATCTGCATATTTTATATTGTTGAGATTGTGACTACCAATGAAAAATCCTGACAAGAATTCTATCTCTCTCAGAATTCTTTGACTGCACAGGTTTATAGATCTGGTGAGAAGACACATGTTTATCTTATCATTTCTATTATTTTATATCTGCTGAATTTGTTTTCTGTCAATATGTAAATAGTTTTCTGCCATATAGATTCTTGATTACCCTAATGTCTTTCCGGAATAGCAAAAACATTTTAATAAAGACAAAAATAAGAACAAACGTCTACATTTAAATAATGCAAATATTAACTTCTCGTCCCAGAAAATGAAACAGAAAAAAATATAAAATATACAAATTGACTCTAGATTTTTTCCTTCCACCTGAAATTTCATTATAAGAAATACTGTTAATCCTGCCTGCTTAAATAGAAAGATTAGTATCATAGCTATCAATAAAGTTTGTTTAGTAATCATGTCAAAACTAATGAGATTAAAAAAAATATTTTTATTGCAACTACTGGATTCCAATTTATTTTTGTTTTATTTGAAATAAGTATTTTTTACTGTTTCTCAGCAACAAATTTGTTTCCCAGGAAAAGGATATTGCTGCTGCAATCATATCAAATTTTATATATATATATATATATATATATATATATATATATATATTATAAATTATATTTTAGAACATGTACATAACTTCTCTATATATAATCACTACAAAGGCATGTCCGTTTCTGTGCGTCCATTTAAATTAATGTTTTGGACGTGGAAAGAATTTCTTCATTCTGTATTCATTTGGATATATGTATATATATATATAGTCATCCGCAGGCAGATCTGTTTTTCTGTATCACAGCTCATCAGTACAGTTAGACAGCCGATTGCTTTTTACCCAGGATTGAAACCCAACCGAATTGGCATCAGTCTGTGATTCTACCTCTGAGCTGCGGACGTTCGGTAGAAGGAGACAGACTTTTTAACGTGTATATTATCATTATACACACCCAATAGCTGAGAGTGTTCTAATTCATTGCTGAATGAACGATGTGTAGATGCCAGAGTAGCTACTGTTTTTCAGAGTCTACCATACTTCCAGATTGCTCAATCAGGGTGTGAGAGTGTAAATATGTATGTATTCACGAGGAAGGTGTAGAAAAATTTCTGGTTTAACCCATTTCAAAAAATTTGCCAAATAACCAAATATTTTGGGGATTGACTTATGTTTTTGACATAGAACTTTTGAGCACCTACTAAATATATATTAATATACTGTATTAAAAAATGAATAATTATGTTGTTAATTATTTTCAAATTTAGGTCTATCTCATGATATATATATATATATATATATGTGTGTGTGTGTGTGTGTGTGTGTGTGTGTGTGTGTGTGTGTGTGGGTGTGTGTGATGCATGTGTGTATGTGTACAATTTAGTAAGCATGTCTTTTTTTGTAACATAGGAATCAAATAATTGATGCTGGTAAAACTTGTAGGATATACTTATATTTCAGTTTAAATCTCTTTTCCATCAGAACATTTCAGCTTATCTTTTTCATTAGAAACATTTTGATTTATAATATTGTTTATATCAGAAACATTTTGGTCTATAATAGCTGTTTTTATCAGAAACTTTTCAGTTTATGATATCAGTTTTTATGAAAAATATTTCAGCTTAAAATATTTGTTTTTGTCAGAAATGTTTTGGTTTATAATGCCTGTTTTTATGAGGAATATTTCAGCATAAAGTATTTACTTTTATTAAAAACATTTAAATTTATAATATCTATTTTTATAAAAAATATTTGGATTAACTTTTTTGGTCATATGAGAATGTATTAATCAACTCAGTATAGTTAGAATAATTATAAGTCTGTCAATTTGAAATTCTTCTTCTATATGCCCTGTCCTTTCAGGACGTAGGCGATCATGGCTTTCCACGTCCCCCTAACCCTGTTGGCTCTTAGCATGCTTCCTTATGTTACACCATGCAACCCTTGTTCCATCATCCACCTGATTAGGTCCTTCAAATATGTTATCCGTTGCTTTCCCCTGTCTCTTTTTCCCTCTATTCCCTCTTAGTATCAGGTTCTCCAAGCCCTCCTTCTTCATTGCATATCCCAGGAACTTCGGCTGTCTCTTCTTGATGCTCAGTATTAATTTTCTTTTTGTTTCCATCATTTCTAAGACCTCATCATTGCTCACATGCTTGATCCATGATATTCGCAGCATCCTTCTGTAGAACCACATTTCAGTTGCTTCAAGTTTTTCTTTCATCTTTGATGATATTGTCCAGCATTCACTGCCATATTGAAGAACTGACAATGCATAGCAATCCAGTACTCTCTTCCTTGTTTTGAGCAAAATTGTCCTGTTTCTTAATACTTTACTCAACTTCTGGAATGCTTCCTTCAGATCTCTGTGTCGCACTTTCCATCTTCTGTTATAACACTTCCCAGGTATTTAAATTTTTGTACCTGCTGATTCTAGTATCCCTGACCTGTATTTGTCATATTGGGCTGCTCTTTTTACTGATGACCATGGATTTGGTTTCCTTGCAGTTTATTTATAGTCCATTCTTATCACTCTTTTCAGCTACCTTCTGTAGGAGGTCTTGTAGTTTCCTTTCTGTCTCTGCTATCAGCACTGTATCATCTGCGTACCTTAGGTTCTTTAAATTGTGGCCTCTGATGACAAATCCAGGCATAACTTCTAGGGTCCTCAAAATATTCTTGCTGTACAAGTTGAACAGATCTGGTGAAAAGACACATCCTAGTCTTATGCCCCTTTCTATCTTTGTATATCTGCTGAATTCATTACCTGTCCATATACAAGCGATTTGCTGCCAGTAAAGCTTCCTGATTACTCTTAAGTCTTTCTCAAATATCTCAAGGCTGCCAAGCATCTTCATCAATTCTTTGTGGCGTATTTTGTCAAATGCCTTCGCATAATCAATAAAGCACAGGTATAAGTCCTTCTTCATTTGTATTGCCCTTTCAGAGAGCATCCTAATCATAAATATGGCATTCCTTGTTCCAGTGTCTTTGACGAAACCACACTGTTCTTGTCCTGTTGCCATGACGCGTAAGTTTTAAAAAAATGTAAAGTAAGTATTGGTTTTTGTTGTATTTGTAAAACAGGATCCATGCTTGGTCAGTTATGTCAATAAATGGGTATGATGTATGTACAATGAAGGGCAGGCATTATGTGATGCAATGATCCTGCGATGCAGAAGAAGTGAATGCATTGTCCCTGAAAAGTCAGAGGTGTTGGCACCTTGTAGAAAAAAATAAAGTTCTTATGGCAAGACCCAATTTTTGTTGGAATACAACTAAGCATTTTGGAGAAATAAATAATCACAAAAAGCAATATTTTCCAATAATTTTTGTTGCACTCTCTGAGTCAACTGAAATTTTTGTTCATACATTAAGGCATCAGACCTTGATGTACCAGTGACTAGATTTTGGTTGAGTTTGATTAAAGCTTCTTGAAGAAAAGTGTGCAAAAGATCACCCAAAATTAAGTTTGTCATTGACTTTTGACAAATCCTGTACATTGATTTGAAAAAAATTTGTGTACATCAAAGGTTCGGACCTTGATGTACAATATACCTGATTTTGGTTGTATTTATATAAGATGTCTTAGAGGAGAAGAGTTTGTAAATTTTAAGTGTTTTAGTGTTTTCTGCCATAAACTGATTTAAAAAATGTTTGTGTATATCAATGATTCACGTCCTGATTGACACGTGACCCAATTTTGGTTGAAATTGGATTCATTAGAATGGAGATACACAAATACACACAGAACCATTTTTATATATAGAGATTATATTTATATGCTTCAGTTGTTGTACACTTTGGTCTTCTTCAGATGTTTTCCTACTAAGTAACTGCCTTTCACTTTTGAAACAATTCTTTATTTAATCCACAAGGATATATTGTTTTCATTCTGCTTTTCTTAATACTGCTTTTACTACTAGAAAGTTTGAGTCATTCTGCTGAGCCAAAAGGTTTTTCCTATCAGATTCCATCTGGCACAATTATAAATCTACCATTTGTCCATGCATTGAATACTCTTGCCATGTCTGGACAGGTGCTTCTGCTATTCAGCTCAAGGTTCTCAACAAAATCTAAAGGAGGCTCTCAAAAATAATTGATCTTGACTTAGTAGTTCGCCTTCAGTCACTCTCACCAATGTGGCATTGCTTCCCTCTGTCTTTTCTACAAGTATATTCATGGCTTCTGCTCAGACAAGCTTTTGTTCCTGGTGCTCTAACCACATGAATTTACTTGTAATACTAGATTAGGATCAAGGTCCCACCCTTTTACTTCCCCACTCTTCTACTTTGCCAGTTTCTTTTCTTTGAGTTCCTGTCTGTGGAACTCCCTTCCATATAGTTACTTTCCTAATAGCTATAATTTCCAAAAGTTTAAATGCAATATCAATTGCCATCTTCTATATCCCAAAATTCTATCCATCTCTTATCCTTGCTTTGGCATCCTCTCGTACCCTGTTTTTTCTTTTTTTTTAACCTCCTTTGCACCAGTGGTTGTCCTGCCTTCCTTGGAGTAAAAAGATTAGAAAAAAAAGCAGTTATAACCCATATAATTTAAGATTCTGAAGTACATTCACCTTTGTATTAACAGTGTTTTTTTTTGTCCACTGAAGCAAAGTATGACTTTTCTGCTCTAACCAACCAAAAGATTGAAAACAAAAATCTTAGGGTTAAAGGTATGCTTTAACAAACACTTTAACTTAAAACTACATATATATATATATATATATTGTTTTTCTTTAATCTGAAGTGGAAGAGTAGGAAGGTAAATTCCAAGAACCTGATCCTAATTAATATTAAAAAAGCTCTGTCCTGTTCTACTTTGTGACTGTTGTTAACCTGGCCCCTTCCCCTTTTACCCCAGGGCCTTTGCCATTTGGAACAAAACAATGTCGCTGACGTGACGTGGAATCTCTGTTAGAGATCCCATGTTGAAATGTACATCCAACACCTTTGAATTTTGAAAATTTTCTCTAATTTATATATATATATATATATATATATATATATATATATTAGATAATAAATTTCAAATCATCTCATCTGGGTAATAGTTTATTTTGGCAGATGAAGATGTTGGTCTTGTCAACACCAGTGTAGACAAGACAGACTAATGACATTTTCATGTTGACATGGCAAATGACTGATGTCTTTGTCGCCTGAAATAGACTATTTCCTATGTGAGGTGAATCAAAACTTATTATTTAATTAATATTTGCTCTGAAGTTAAATACAGTGAGCTCTTTTTGTGGATCATTTTGATATTTTATAATACTTAATATTATAAGACTAGAATCTACTTGGATTATTTATCAAGGAAAGTTTTTTTTATCACAGATTGTTTACTGTTTTTATATATATATATATATACATACACACACTATGGTCATAATTATTTGGAAACCTCAGTTTTTTTTTAAATTATGTATTTCATATTATTTTAAATATTTATTGCCAAGTGGATACTTCTAAATGAAAATAGAATGGTTCTTTTGTTAATACTGTACAATAACATATGCATCAAATGAGCTGTTCTAGTGTCCAGTTTTAATGGTCTCTTCCCCATGCTAGACTCTTCTTATTGGCTGGCCAAAGCAAAGGCTTCCTGGCAAAATATTGCAAATAATAACAAAAGAACCATACTATTTTCATTTAGAATTATCCACTTAGCAATAAAAACTAAAAATAGTATGAAATACATAATTTTTTTTAAAAACTGGTGTGGCCTAACAATTATGGCTGGTAATATATATATATATATACATTATTTGGACTGTTGTCCTCTACTTCATTGCCATATTCACAACACTTCATTGTATGTTGTGACCTACTTCAAGTGACTGGGAGTTTGAACTAAACCAATTATTCTACTCACTGGGGTAGACTGTTCTAGTTCCATCAGCCATGTTTCTTCCGGATATTTCAGTATCAGTTATCTCCCTTTAACTCAATAAGTTTTAATTTAGTTTTGATTTAGCCAGATATTGAACTACTGAGGTAACTAATATGACAATGAAGATGAAGACAACATTCTGAACAATATAAATAGTATAAATATTTACAATACCTCATCTCAGAAATATAGAGTTTTATATATATATGTATATTTATATACATGTGTGCATGTGTGTCTAACCCTTACACCATGCCGAAGTGTTCAAAATGTAGATTTTATACATAGTTGTAATTCACAAATAATAAATGCACATCTACACATGCACAAATATTTGTATATACACATATATTCTTCATTATAAACTATAACAGGGATTAAATTTGTATATAAGATGATTATCTAAAAAAATATGGTTTAAGTTTTTACTCAAGGAATCACAATTCAGTGCAAATAAACAAAATCTTAAGAATTCGTAAAAACTTTTGTTTTTTTTTATATTTACAATCTGTTTGGAAAAGTGTTTTCATTTTGTAAAAGGTCTTAGATTCAAAATAACATTTTAGGGTTTTTCTTTGCAATAGAAATAGAAAAATAATATACAGTTTTTAAATCATCTTATATTATTTTATTTTTTTATTTTTAAATGTATTTGTCATTGTCATCTTAATCCAACGAGGTATTCATTATTTAAAATCCTTGAGTGTTCATATCTATAGTAATGGCGGCAGTTAGTGACAGCAAGTCATCTCTGCTTTAGAGAAAAGTTCTGTAAAAATGAAAATATTTTTGATAAACTTAATAATAATGACAGGAGTAATAAGAATGATAATAAAAATATTAATATAAAAGAATTAATCCATTGCTATAAAAGTTAATTCACTGTGTTGCATGAGACAATGTTTCTTTCCAGAATTTATCGTACATATCTAAGTCTACCTTTTGTACGTGCTTATAATATTGCTACTACATGTAGTCCAGTGCCCCTGCTATTTACCTTCAGCTTCTTTATGAAATCTAAAGAAGAATCAGTAATATTATTGGTTCTGATCTGGCAGCTCAGCTTCACTTTGCTTCTCTGTGCTTTTTTTTTATAAATACTCTAACACATCACTCAATAAATCCTGGGCTTAACTAATAAAACAACAACTTTTAGGCAAAATTTGACTTTATTCATCAACATAGTCTCCTTCTTGAGTGATACACTGATTCCAATGCTTCTCTAACAATTCAATGACTTTTTTGTAAAAAAATTGTCTTTGGCCTCAAAATACATCTTAGTTTCCAATATCACTTCTTCATCCTTAGATAGCAATAGCCAGTAATCAGTTGAAATTGAAACTGATAGCTACCCAGCAAATTGGTAGGTGGTTTATATGACAGCCTAAGAGATTCCACTCTGCCATGTAGACAAGTCTATTTTGTAGATTCCGATTGGCTGATGATTCCAGTGTGGATATTGTGCTCAATAAATATCAGCACAATATTCACTCAATGGGTGAGAGGAGAGAGAGATGTGTATTGAGTTACAAACCTATTTATTTTTGTCTGCCAACTGGATGCTAGTTGGAAACATCCTTGAAGGTGAGTCCCATACTCTTAATTGTTCACATTGAAGCCAACCCTCTTTCCCTGGAGCATTCTTTTGAGGTCTGCAAACAGCCAGTAGTTGCTGGAGACCAGATATGGAGAATAGGATGGATGCGGAAGCAATTCAAAGTGCAATTCATGTAGTTTTGTAATCATTACAATTGACTTGTGACACGCTGTGTTGTCTTGGTGAAAGATCACTTTTTTCTTCTTTATTTGTGGCTGAGTTTTAGCGATTTCTTCTTTCAAATGCACTAATGATGCTATATAATATTTGCTATTGATAGTTCTTCATTTCTCAAGGAAATCAATGAACAAAAAGTACAGAGACTAAAACTTTACCTGCTGCTGTTTATGCCTTTGGTTACTTTGGATGACTTTCACCTGCTGAGTCTGAATAACATTTTCAAGCCATTACTTTCTTTGAACAGTATTTTTTTTCCTTCAGAAAGCAATGCTTTATCAACACACAAAATTCAAATTTTTCCATTGTTTTGAAAATTTGAAACAGTAGCTTCACTTAAATAACTGTAATTTATAATAATCCAATTGGGCACAAATTTTTTCATGTGCTAATTGAATGTTAGTTAATTTTGTCATGTGCTATTTGAATGTTAGTCCTTCATAAAAGTCATATAGATTTTTTTTATTAGTGGTGCCATCTATACATCAGGCCTGGGACTTATTACCTGGTGTATTATACTGTTGCTTCAGATATCTTAAAAGCATTAGACAGAGTTTGGTATGCTGGCCTTAGGTGCAAGCTTCAGGGATATGGTATTTCTGGATGATTGTTTGATTTAATCCAATTGTTCCTATTGAATTGTAAAATGAAAATTGTTTTGAACAGGCAAGTTTCCAGATTCTTTCACATAAACATAGGTGTCCCTCAAGACTCTATCGTAGGGTCTGATGGTATTTCTGGTCTTCATCAATGATCTTCCTGATGTCATCAGTTCCCAACTATGCAGATAACAGCACCATTTACTCCTGTCTCAATAGGAAATCTATCAAGGCTGACAAAGTAATCTTGGCTGTTGCTCTTGAAATGGAACTGCAATCTGGGGCAGGAAATGGCTTGTAAATTTTAATTCCTTCAAAACAAAACTGCTTTCCTTTAACCATCATAGAGAAACTTTCCTGTTGGCCATTAACAAGAGTTGATGCAAGTCCTCCTTGGCCTCACTTTTTAACCAATGTAAAGTGGAACAAATATATCAAATCTATAGCTGCATATACATTTCTAGGGAGAATGGGTCTCTGTGTCCAGCCAAAAAGTGTTTCTCATCAAAATCTATCTGGCACATTTATAAATCTATCATTAGTCCATGCATTGAATATTATTGCCATATCTGTTATTCATCTGCAATGTAATAAGTCCTGACTTTGCAACTCAACTACAGTCACTTTTTCACCAACATGAAGTGTCTTCCCTCTGTCTTTTCTACAGATATTTCATAGCAACTGCCCTGGCAAATTCTCTGATGCCCCAACCACATAAATTTAAATGTGCTACTAGACTGGCATCCAAATCCCACCCTTTTACTGTTGAGAAAGCTAAATGCAATTGCCACTCCTACTTAAACAGTTTATTTCCTTGCATTTTTTTTCTGTGGAACTCTATTCTATTTACTTGCTTCCCTGATAGCTATAATCTCCAAATTTTAATGCAACGTCAATTACCATCTTCTACTTTCTTGAATCTCATTCATCTTTTATCTTTTTATCAATACCCCCTGTATCCAGTCTTTTCTATCATTGTAACCCCCTGCTCATTAGTGACGATGCTGCCTTAGTTGAGGTGAAATTATTAAAAAAATAATGCTTGAATGGCAAGTGTTCAAATGAGCTATTTACTAAGTTATGTAAACTTTTTGAATATAAACACAGTATTCGACTGTTATTGAGATCTTATCAGTTCACAGTTGAGCTGGCCAGATGTAACCTTAAGTTGTATGTTAATGGTTTCTTTTCTTGCATTTTTCATTTGTGGAACTCTCTTCCAGCTCTGTGCTTTCCAGGCAACTTTGATCTGCAAAAACTTAATACAATGTCAATCACTATCTCCTGTCATCCTGATTATTTTTTCTTTTCACACTCATTATAAATGCTTTTGTTTTTAATTCTTCCACACTGAGGATGTGCATTGTGGTGTAGTGGATATTGACTCAGAACGAGAAATCGAGATGCCAAGTTTGAATTCCAGTTGAATTCCTTGCATTCACTTCCATGCAAATGCCCTTGGGAAAGGTATTAATCTATCTCTTCCCTCCAGTTATGGGTTAAATAACAGGACAGATTGGGTTCTATAGCCTTGGCTGGCAGCCCATCTACTGCAGAAAGTAATGGCAACCTACTGCGAGATAATCTTCTGCCCAGTCAGATATGTTTCTTTCAAAACATGATTACCCAAGCATGTATCACGTATAGCATTTGACTGACTGACATTCAGTAACCCCTTGTGTCTTAGTGGCGTTACAGTCTTGCAGGGTGTGATACAGATTTTAAAAAAAAGAATAGGAGTAATTTTGCACACTGATGTCATTTGGATTAAGTATTTAAATACACTCACATTACCAGTTTTTACTTGATATTTTCCTGTTTTCAAATACTTTGCTTAGCTTTTGCTATTCCTTTGCCTCTTTAGATTTCAATATCACATTTTTCATCCACTGTTAAAACACTTACCAGATATTTAAAATTCGGTACTTGCTTCATCTGCATATCTCCAATTCCTTGTTTTCAATTTGGTTTTCATTTCGGTCTTTTTCTTTTGCTTACAACCAGACATTCTGTTTTCTCACAGTTACTTTCCTTTAGTACCTTCTCTAGGACAGTTTGCAGTTTTCTTTCTGTGTCTGCGATCAACACAGTGTTATCTGCATATCTTTCTCAATGTAGTGTCATGGTTAGCAAGCTTGTCTCGCCAGAACCTCTTACAACTGAGTAGTGAGTTTGATCCTCACTGGGTGCCCTATACTTTCAGCTTTGTACCACATCTAAGCAGCACTTAGAAAATCAACTTTAATTGTTAAGATGGTTTCCACCAACAGTAAATTCTGATAGGATTTCTAGTTCTCTTAGGATTGTTTCATTGTAAAGACTGAATAAATTCAGTAAGAATAAATAACATTATTATTTATATTCATATTTTTGTGTATTTAGTCTGTTCATTATTTTTTAAATATACGCATGTGGTTTTCTCCAATTAGTCTTTCATTGTGTATATATTAGAAATGTTATCTTATGATAAATGTTTGAAAAAAAGATTAGATACACTCTACTTGTTTAGTCATCCTTGTTAATATTAGATCAAAATTGAGAAGGTGTTCTGTGTTAACAAAGGAAACTAAAAGTGTTTGAATTCATTGAGTAAATAGATAAACAAAAGAGTGAAACAAAACAAAATGAAAATTTTTTTATGCATATACATGTTGTTTTATCACCAAGGTTGATACAATACACAGTGAAAGTGGGTTGCAGTATTATTCATCACAATATCCAGTGCTAAATGGATATACACAGAACAGTACAATAGCTGCAATATTTGAAACAAGACAGAATTATAACACAGGGAGAAAGGTTTTAGATTGCAATAGTCACCAAAGTAATCAGTCTGAATATTATTTGAATGAAACTTGAATAAACTATCACCCAGTTCACACTCCACCCACGTCTATTGAACAGGTGTAGAGGCTCATCCCTTGTTCCCTGTTTAGGATGTGGTTTCCGGCTTTCTCTTTTCCAATCTTTTCCTTTTTCTTCTTTTTTTTTTTTTTTCAATTGGAGTAGATAGACTAAACTATCGCCCGGTTCACACTCCACCCACGTCTATTGAACAGGTGTAGAGGCTCATCCCTTGTTCCCTGTTTAGGATGTCGTTTCCGGTTTTCTCTTTTCCAATCTTTTCCTTTTTCTTCTTTTTTTTTTTTTTCAATTGGAGTAGATAGACTAAACTATCGCCCGGTTCACACTCCACCCACATCTATTGAACAGGTGTAGAGGCTCATCCCTTGTTCCCTGTTTAGGATGTGGTTTCTGGTTTTCTCTTTTCCAATCTTTTCCTTTTTCTTCTTTTTTTTTTTTTCAATTGGAGTAGATAGACTAAACTATTGGCCGGTTCACACTCCACCCACATCTATTGAACAGGTGTAGAGGCTCATCCCTTGTTCCCTGTTTAGGATGTGGTTTCTGGTTTTCTCTTTTCCAATCTTTTCACTTTTCTTCTTGTTTTATTTTTTTCAATTGGAGTAGATAGACTAAACTATTGGCCGGTTCACACTCCACCCACATCTATTGAACAGGTGTAGAGGCTCATCCCTTGTTTCCTGTTTAGGATGTGGTTTCCAGTTTTCTCCTTTCCAATCTTTTCACTTTTCTTCTTTTTTTTTTTTCAATTGGAGTAGATAGACTAAACTATTGCCCGGTTAACACTCCACCCACGTCTATTGAACAGGTGTAGAGGCTCATCCTTGTTCCCTGTTTAGGATGTGTTTTCCAGCTTTTCCCTTCTAATCTTTTTGCTCTTACGTAGCCCCCAGCACATCAGTGGCATTACCGCTTGCTCAGGGTGATATGATTAACAAAAAAAAAAAATTACCCTTGAATGTTATTATTCTTTACTTAAATAGACCATTTCAGGCCATGGGCCATTTCATCATTGACAGTACTGCAGGGGTGTCAACCACTCTACAACATATATTGATATAAATATATTTACACTGGCTGATTAATCAATGAAAGCTAAATTTTTCCTTATAAGGAAATTTCTGGAAAAGACATTAGGATAATCAAGAATCTATATTAGCAGCAAACCACTTGTGTACAGATAGGTAATGAATTCAGCAGGTATACAAAAATAGAAAGGGGCATAAGACAAGGATGTGTTTTCTTACTGGATCTATTCAACTTATACAGCAAAACAATTTTGAGACAAATAAAATCCTTGCCAGTATTTGTCATCGGCTGTATCAATTTGTCTTTTTATACAAAGTCATTTTGTATAGCACAAATGGTAGGAGAGTTTGTGTTAAAGTCAAATGTGCAGTCAAAAATTCACTTTAACTACTTCAAAGGGATGAACAAAGATCTTCATCTGTAAAAACAGATAGGTTTCTTTTTTTTTCTTTCACTTTTAGCTATAATTCCCAAAATAAAATATCTGTTCCAAATACAATATAAATGTCTAAGGAAATTCACATACATACAGAAATATGTGCCCACATTCACACCTGCACTCGTGCACACATCTGTATAGGCACATGATAATATGCTTATCTATCTATAGCGTATATATAGACATACATATGTAAATACAAAAAATAGTTACATTTATTTATGTATCAGTGTAGACTATATATATATATAGAGAGAGAGAGAGAAAGAGAGAGAGAGAGCACAGTTTAAGGATCCATCTTTTTAATATTTTATATTAAAAAGACCTGCTTGGATTATCCTTTCCACAAGAATGTAAGATATACAAATGATATGGTACTAATAGCAGACATGGAAAGGAAAATGCATCATCTCCTATAGAAGGTAGCAACAAAAAGCAAGAAGAAAGGACTAAATACAAGAAAACTGAATCTATGGTCTTCAGCAAAATTTGACTATCCTTCCCAGTCCACATGCTGCCATACATTACATAAGATTTTAGGTAGGTTGCTAAATGTTTCCCTCTACTTCAGTATGTCCTGTGAGTGTCATATTCTCCAGGCTGTCTTCTCTCATTATATCCCAGAAATTTCAACTGCCTATTTCTGATACTAAGTACGTTTCTTTTTTGTTCTTGTTAAAAACTGTAATTTCATCACATGTAGAGGGGTGTTAATCCTGCTATTTTATAGCAAATAAATGTATCAAATTAATGCCACAAAACAATTTTTGAAACAGCTGAGCATTCTGGCTTCATGAAATCTATCTCAATCAAATTAAATGCAATTAATTTTTTAAAGGATAAATTTTCTCAAGATCAAATAGAGAAAAATTTATGGAATCAAGTAAAAAAAATAACTTTGTGACAGCCTGCTGCCACAAAGACTTGATAGAGATGCTTGATAATTTTGGAAAAGACATTAGGATAATCAAGAATCTACATTGGCAGTAAACTGCTTGGCTTCAGATAGGAAGTGAATTCAGCAGGTATACAAAAATAGAAAGGAGCATAAGACAAAGATGTGTTTTCTCACCAGATCTCACTGGATCTATTCAACTTAGACCGCAAAACAATTCTGGGAGAAGTAAAATCCTTGCCAGTATTTGTAATTGGTGGCCACAGTCTCAACAATGTATGATACATGGATGACATAGTACTGATAGAAGATGACATAGTACTGATAGAAGACACAGAAAAGAAAATGCAGGATCTCCTACAAAAAGTAGTAAAAGAAAGCGCAAAGAAAGGACTGAGCATAACTTCAAGAAAACTAAATGAATCTTCATCAGTAAAAGAAAACTCCAAAATGACAACTACAGGTAGGAGAAACTAAAATAAAGCAAGTAAAGAAATTCAAATACCTGGGAAGTGTTCTGACAGATGTTGTAAAATGTGACATTGAGATCCAAAGATGCACTTCAAAAGCTAATCAGAGTACTGAGAGACAGGAAAATCTCATTGGAAACAAAGAAAAGAATGCTGGACTGCTATTTGATATCTGTCCTGTATGGAAGTGAATGTTGGACAATCTCATCAAGGATGAAGGATAGGCTTGAGGCAGCAGAAATGTGGTTTTACAGAAGGATGTTGAGGATACTATGAACTTGGCACATGAGCAACAGTGAAGCTTTATTTGATTAATTCAACTTATTTTATTATAGTGGATAGTTACAAGCAAGAAGGGAGATTGGATGTGGTTATTTTATTACCAAAATATGCAAGTTGATGTTCTTATAATAAAATTAGTGTTAGCCAAGTGATGTTGATGAAATTTTCAATATATATATATATTATGTGGGTCTAGTATATAATATCTACCTAGTTAAAAATATAAGATGAAAAATTATTTTATAAAAATAAAATTTATTCACGGTTTGCCAAAAATTTGAATTTGAAGATCATGCCAAAAGGTGAATTTGGTAATCTTGTTATTCCCTAACTCCTACTTATTAATTATTTTTAAATAAAAGATGTGAAATATTTTCAGAATGTGTACTACTTTACCTTTTTCTTCCATCTGTCACTCAGCAAAGGACCACAAATTTCTTTTACTTAGATCAATCTTGGGCAAGTCACAAAACCTGGAGGCAGTTGGTGATTTTTTTCTCAGTTCTCCTTTAACTTTAAGGTGCCATGTCATTTTTATCTTTTGCAGCCTTGAGGTATCCAGTTTAGAGTCACTTTGGCTGGCTGACTGTCAGGTAGTTGCAGGATATGTGCTGCCAGAATTACTCCAAGGTTTCTAGAATTTGCACATAATCAGGATGTGTGCATGCCTAGAAACAGCTTTGGTAAATATAGAAAACCAGGATGAAAAAAATTACTTACTAAATATTTAAAGGCAAACTTGTGGGTCTTATTTGAAATAAAGAATATACCTGGGCTTGACAATCCCTATTCATAACTTAAGTCAATAAAATAATCATTTTATATATATATATATATATATATATATATATATATATCCGAGTGAATACAGAATGAAGAAAGAATTTTTACAACATCCAAAACATTAATTTAAAACAGTGCTTGATATATAATATATAGAGCTGTGAATATTTATTATAAATTATATTTTAGAATATGTACATAATTTTTTTTTTTTGGAACATTAAAGTTTCAATGTTGAAACTAATGTTCGATTTGTAGTGGATATATATAAAAAAAAATATGTACATGTTCAAAAAGAATATATATATATATATATATATATATATAGTACTGTGCAAAAGTATTAGGATAAGAACTATTTCACTTTTTATGAGGCATATTGACAGAAAATAAACAATTTAATTAAAGTAATTTTATTTTATTTACTCAACAAATGCTTTAACAAGAAAAATTACTTGTTACAAAATAAATTTAGTATTTAGTATAATAGCCTTTTGCTTTGATCCCAGCCTTCATTCTGTCAGGCATTGACATCACAAGCTTCTTCAATGGCATCTCCTGCCAAGCAGTTTGTATTTGTTCCCAAAGTGTATCTTGTGAGGTAACATTAGATTTATCAATTTTTTATCCAAAATATCCCATAGATGTTCAATAGGTTTGAGATCAGGGCTTTGTGGGGGCCAATTCAAATTCCAAAGCCTTCCTACCTCTTCCTTTTTAGTTCAATAATTCTTACAAAGGTTTGGCTTTTCTCCCTGTATTTGAATTTCAGTGAGGTTTTTTAAGAAAATCACCCCTGTCCTAATATTTTTTGGACACTACTGGTAGTGTGCAAATATGTTTGGACATGGGTGATTTTAACTTTATTTTGATGCCTCATAAAAGATAAAATAGTTCTTGTCCTGATACATTTGCACAGTACTGCTGATTTTCTGTGTTTGCCACAAAAATGGGGACTGTTTTTTCTATTTGGCAAAACCAGGATTTCACACATGATTGTGAATTTTTTTAAAAGTGAAGAAGAAAGTTGCTTTTAATTCTTAATTTCCTATCTACCTCAAAGGAAAGAAAGAAGAAACCACTAAATATAAACTGCAAAAATATGGAATGTATAGCTGAAGGTCCATCATGCAAATTGCAAGCTGAACATATAAAAATCAGAAAGTATAACAATTTAGATATCTGGGAAGGACTTTAACAGAGTATGGAATATGTGATGCTGAAATCCAAATACACATTGGCAAAGTAAAAGATACCTTCCAAATATTAAACAAAGAATTAACAAAAAAGAAAATTTCCTTAGAAACAAAGAAAAGAGTACTGAAATGTGATGTAATATCAATTTTCTTATATGGCAATGAATGAACAATCTCCTCCCAGATGAAGAGACATAAAGCAACAAAAATATGGTTCTGCAAAATAATACTGAGAATACCATGGACTGAACACAACAATAAGTTTTTAGAAAAATGAAACCAAAAAAGAGTTATATATTTAACATTAAGAAGACATAGTTGAAATTTCTAGGGCTCATAATAGGGAAAGAGTACTTGGAAAATATGATACTCATAGGAAAAGAATGAAGGCAAGAAGAAAACAATGCATAAACTACCTAGAAAGCTTGAGTAAATGGATGAAGGAGTAAGGTTTAGAAGATATAACAAAAAGACAAAATTTATTAAGTGCCTAGAAACTAGATGTATATTGTGGTACAATGGGTATCAACTCAGAATGAAAATTTGAACAGCCAAGTCTGAATTCCAGTTAAATTTGTTGCATTCAGTTATGCACAAATACCTTTAGAAAATGTATTAATCCATCTCTTCTCTCTCCAGCTATTGGTTGAATAGCCGAACATATTGGGTACTATAGCAACCACAGAAAGAAATGGCAATCTACTGTGGTAATCTACTTCTTAGTCAGTCATGAATAGAAAGAGAAAATGATTGACAATATCTTATATGGCATTTAACTGATTAAATGATATATAGAAAATTGTGGAGAGACATGATCACCTATATCTTAAAGAGATATGGCACATAGAATTAGAAGTGGCCAAATAAATGCAAAGTGCTTATAATTCATATAACTATTTTATCTGTTATGAGCAGTCACTGAATAATGGTCAGCTGACATCTCTTGTGCTTGTCTCTATTTACCAGGTAAGGAGTCAATTCCATTATCTTTAATATTGGATATTGTGCATAATTATGATTCTTCTTTAAATTGATAGGGGAGTGGTTTCCACTTGCCTTCTCCACTAACTCTAGTTCTCTCTTTTCATTGGACACACAACCTCCTTGTGCTATACATTGTGGGGCTGTGGAGCCAGTTCAGAAATCACTCATCTGACAAATTGAAAAAAAATGTTGACATTCTTATAGTTCTAAAAGATTGTTTAAGTTAAAAATTTTTCAAAAATGATTTCATTAAAAATAAAGAGAAGAGTACTCATTTGCCATATGATATCAGTCCTTGTATATGTCAGTAAATACTGTACAATTTCCCCGAAGATGAAGAGAGGATTTCAGATGTGCGTTGTGGTGCAGTGGATATCAACTCAGAATGAGAAATCGGGGAACCGAGTTCGAATTCCAGTTGAATTCCTTGCATTCACTTACGTGCAAATACCCTTGGGAACGGTATTAATCCGTCTTTTCCTTCCAGTTATGGGTTAAATAACAGGACAGATTGGGTTCTATAGCCTTGGTCGGCAACCAGTCAACCGCAGAAATCAATGGCAACCTACTGCGGGATAATCTTCAGCCCAGTCAGTCATGTCACTTTCGAGACATGATCGCCCAAGCGTGTTTCACGTATGGCACTTAACTGACTGAAACAAAGATGCTGAGAATATCAGAAAGAGATCATGTGAGTAACAAGGAAGTTTTAAGGAAAATGGAAATAAAAAAGATACTTAGAATCAAAAAGAGATATTTGAAATTTCTAGGACAAATAATGAGGAACGAAAACTTTGAAAATTTGACACTTAAAGGACATAATGAAAGTCAGAGGAACAGAGAGGAACAATGAGTCAGTTAAGTGCCATTGGTGATACATGCTAGGGGGATCATGTTTTGAAAAGGACATGACTGGGCAGAAGATTTTCCCACAGTAGGTTGCCATAACTTTCTGCAGTAGACTGGTTACCAGCCAAGACTATAGAACCCAATCCGTCCTGTTATCAATAGCTGGTGGGAAAAGATGGATTAATACCTTTCTTAAAGGTATTTGTGCATAAGTGAATGCAACAAATTCTACTAAAACTCAAACTTGGTACTCCAGTTTCTCATTCTAAGTCAATATCAGTAAGTTGAAAAAATAATAATTTTTAATTTTTTGGTCAGAAAGTGGTAGCAATGTGGAGGATGGAGAGTCAACTAAATAGCCAGTGTAACCAAGGTAACTAAAATACAGCTGGCCAAAAGTAAAAAGAAGAAAAAAAGAAAGTATCTAACAGAGAACTAGCGAAAAAAAAAAAAAGGAAATCTTCATGAAATGGATGACAGAGAGTGGGGGGCATCATAAAAAGATGGATGTTGCTAAGAGCTGTAAATAATGGAAACTGTGGAGATCCATGATTGTCTATGTCTCAAAGAGACTTGGTATAGAGAAGAAGATTTTACACACACACAAATAACTGTGAGTTTTATTCTACATTCCACAACATACTTATTTAAATTCCAAGCACTTTGCCATATGAGGTTTAAAATCATTGGGAAAATAAAGTTTGAATAAAGAAAAAAAAAGATATAGACAAATGATGTTGATACAGACTGCAAAAGAATTAGAATTTTCAGAATGGTAATCTCTTGAGAGAGATGTCATACTATCTTGGGGAGTTCAGCCAGGTGAGAAACTGTCACAAGAACCACTACAGACACAACAACAGCGGCAGTTGTGTCCGTTTGTTTTTCTGTTCATTAATCTGTGTGACAGTGCAATTCTCAAAGGAATTGCTGACAGAATTCAAATGAGAGGAATGGGATAATCCCTTGACAGTCATCTCACACAGTAACAGCTGCTTCTGTTAGAATCCCCACCCCCAGTTACTGTGTCCTCCTCTAACATCTTTTCAAGATCATTATCATTATTACTGCTATTAACATCATTTTCAAAAATGTCTTCAATAGGACAAATTACTGCTTCCATCAACATCTTTATTATCTCAATTAGTATTTATCATTGCAATAGTGAAAATCATTATCAGGTTTAGTGATTAGTCCTTGTACAGGTTGATAATAGAAGTAACAACCAGGGGCAAAATTCAGCTTCAATTTACCAGTTCTATTTTCCCAACTGATAACTGTTCATCTTTGCTACATTTGAGTTTAATTCTTTATTTTTATTAAGTGTAATGTCCTTTCTGGAGATGGATGATCATATCTCTTCATAAATTCCAGTCTTTTGTTGCTCTAAGTATTTCTGGACCCTTTATCATCGCTCTTTGTCCCTGTTCTGCAATCTATTCAAACAAACTCATTAAATAGGTTACTCTCTGTTTATACAGCTTTTCTTAAACTAAGAACTTGAGTGATGTTCCTAAATAGTCTTATAATGACAACTGACTACTAAAGGATGAAAAGTTTTCATGGATTTTGATGTCATTTTGGGTGCTTCTTTTTTTCATCTAAATCTGTGAATTTGTTTAGCTTATAGTAAGTCTCAAAAAATACTGTATAGAATTCACTATTTTTCATCCATAATGTTGAATGTGTTACATTATTTAACTTTTAAGTGGAAAAATCTCAAGTTGATGTTAAAAATTGACACAAAATATTGTTGAATAATTTAAGGTGGATCATTTATTATAATTTATTTAATTTGTATTTAAATACATTGTATTTATTTTCTAATTAAATTGTTAACCTATATTGCATATAATCCATTATTTTCTTAAAACCTTGAATAAATTCCCATTGTTTTCTAACAGATGGCGTTCACAGAACTGCATGCAAGTAGTTTCAGATGGTAATGCATCTATAAGGAAGCTTGAAATTCAGTGTATGTCATTTTGCCGAATTTTTATAATTAAAATAATACTTTTCATGAAAATTCAGCAAGAACATACTCAAGATCCAAATATATAATTTGGTTATAATTAAAAGTCTATAAAAACTGAGATGTAGTAGAATTGGTGTCTCATATAACTGAGGTGGTAGAGGCATAAGACCTTTGCATCTGCTTTGGTGTCATGCATAATGTCCAACTTATTCATTAATGTCTAATCAATATATAAACCTTTTTTCTCAGTTCTCAATGATTAAAAATGGCTTGAAGTGAATAAAAATCCTCTGGGTCATAAAGATGACTGTCATCAGACCTCACAAACTGACCCTATACAATAAAATATAAGGAACATTACCAAATAACAAAAATTACATCACACAGCAGTAACAACCGAAATTGGCAGAACATTTAATTTGAATAGAATATATCAACATAATGATGATGTTGACCTCCAACTCTACCTTAAAAAAGTTTAGAAAGGAAACCTCTATCAAACTTAGAAGGAGTTAGGGAACTGGGGAAGCGTTTTTCCTGAAAATATGTTTTGTGAGAAAGATTTTTAAAATTTCAACTGATGGTAATGATAACTGTTTCATCAATCAATGCAGAATGTTTCCTATAAGGAAAGGGTAATCCCAACAAGGATGTTGTGGTGCATTGGATATTAGCTCGGAACGAGAACTCAGGGAGCCGAGTTCGAATTCCAGCCAAATTCATTGCATTCACTTACGCGCAAATACCCTTGGGAAAGGTATTAATCTGTCTATTCCTTCCAGTTATGGGTTAAATAACAGGACAGATTGGGTTCTATAGCCTTGGTTGGCAACCAGTCTACCACAGAAATCAATGGCAACCTACTGTGGGATAATCTTCTGCCCAGTCAGTCATATCTCTTTCGAGACATGATTGCCCAAGCATGTATCATGTATGGCACTTAACTGACTGAATCTCAACATTGCCCTCAAATTTCCTGCAAGTGTTAAATTTTAGGTCTTCTTTCCTCATCATGTGTTCCAGAAATGTCAGCTATCACTTTTTAACCACAATTTCCTTAAAACTTTCTATTTGCTCACATGCAACTGGGCCTATTAACACCATCATAATTATAAATACTACTATTGGAAATGTATCAGAACTATTTTCCTTTTTAATAAATTCTTTATTTTCTAAACTTGTGTAAGTTGGTATATGGTTGTATGAGTAGCATAACATTTAGCAACACAGAAAGTGGAATCAGTGGGGGGAATTCAAATTCCAGGTTAGTTAGTTGTTTTCCTTTTCACACAAATGTCCTAAGGAAAGACATCTCTTCTCTACCAGTTGTGAATTAAATAGTAGTGTAGGTAAGGCTCACCAGTATGTGATGCCAGAGTTGGAAAACTCTTCACAATAATTCTCTAGATGGCATGACAATTCACAGATAATAGAAAAAATGAATCTGTGAAGGGCTATGATCAGTTTATTTTTTTTATCTCTCCTAAGCATATTAAAATGCTAGCAGTTGGGTTAACTGCTACCTCATAGTTGACAGCTGATAATGTGTCCACTTCCAAACTTTATTTCAACATCACTCAATAAGTCTGGACCTAACATATAGATGGCACCACTAATAAAATCCATATGATTTATATGAAATAATAGCCTTCAAATGGCACGTGACAAAATTTGGGCCCAATCAGATTATCAGTTTACAAATTCCAGTTATTTAAGTGAAGCTACTGTTGCAAATTTTCAAAACAATGGAAAAATCTGAATTTCATGTGTTGATAACACATTGCTTTCTGATGGGAAAAAATATTGGTCAAGCAAAGCAATGGCTTGATAAGTGTTATTCGGACTCTGCTTTGTCAGAAACAAAGGTTAAGAGATGGTATGCTGACTTTAAATGTGGTTGTACAGTGACAATGCTACATGCTCGGGTCACCCAAAATCAGCAGTTGTTCTGGAAAACACAAAGAAAAATCCAAAAGCTCATTTTGGTTGATCATAAATTGAAGTTGCATGAGATAGCAGAGGAGTTGAACATATCAGAAGGCAATGTATTCACCGTTTTTCATGAACATTTGTCAATGAGAAAACTGCATTCAAAGTGGGCGCCACATTATTCTCACAGTCGAACAAAAACAACAATGCATCAAAGATTCAGAGCATTGTTTGCAACTGTTTCAATACAACAAGAGGTTTTAGCATAAATATGTGACAATGGATGAAACATTGATCCACCACTTCACTCTGAGGCCAAATTAACAGTCAGCTGAGTGGACAGCAGCAGGTGAAAGTCATCCAAAGCAACCAAAGACATAAACATCAGCAGGCAAAGTTTTAGTCTTTGTATTTTTGGATGCAAATATTATATAGCATTATTGGTGCATTCGAAGGAAGAAATCGCCAAAAACCAGCCACGAATAAAGAAGAAAAAAGTGATCTTTCACCAAGCCAACACACCATGTCACAAGTCAATTGCAACGATTACAAAACTATATGAATTGGACTTTGAATTGCTTTCGCATCCATCCTATTCTCCAGATCTGGTCTCCAACAACTGCTAGTTGTTTGCAGACCTCAAAAGAATGCTCCAGGGAAAGAGGTTTGGCTTCAATGAAAAAGTGATATCGGAATTTTGAGGTTAAAGACAAATCATTCTATAAAAAAGGCATCAAACTGTTAGAGAAGCATTGGAATCAGGGTATTACCCTAGAAAGAGACTATGTTGATGAATAAATAGAATTTTGCCTAAAATTTGTTGTTTTATTAGTTAGGACCAGGATTTATTGAGTGATGTGTTAAGTGACTATCCGTAAAAGACTTTCACTTGTCTTGCTCAGTACAATTAGATATTATTTTATTTCCATTTTCTCCCCAATTTCTGTTGCACGCTAGTTTAAAATAATATTACAAAATTGCCACAACTTCAATAATTTCATCTGCTACTATAACATCAGAAACAAAAGTTTAAATGCAACATCAGTTACTCCTTGAATACCATGCATCTTTAAGCCTTCCTTTGACACTCCGTGTACTCTGTTTTTTCTCTTATTGTAACTCCCTTTGCACTAGTGGCAGTCCTGGCTTGCCTGGAATGAAATGATTAAAAAAAACACATGCAGTTAAGTACTAGTTTTAATGATATGATTTATGTACAACTTTTTCTACTATGATTTATATACTGCTTGTTGTTGTTGTTGTTGTTATTATTATTATTATGAGAAATCATAAGAAAAAGAATCATCAACATTATCATCATCATAAGAAGACATTATAAACAACTTCTACTGCTATGATTTATATACACATAGTGGCTCTTGTTATAATTATTTTAATGATAAATCTTAAGAAGAACTATCACCACCACCAGGGCCGTAGCTGATGCTAAAAAAACACCGGGCACAGAGAAAATTGCCCGGATTTATTAGTTGACAATGTGATGATGTCATGAGTGTCATCCATTTCCAGAAACGATGATTTTTGAGGATTTTTTCAGCTATTCCGATGGAAATTAGCCACAAAACATGAACGAAAGCAGGAAATCGGGTTCGGACTTTCTGAGTATAACCAGTCTTTTCTCCCAAAATTAATAAATAAACAAACAGATTTTTACTGCATTCATTCGGATGTTTTCTTCATTTTTCTTTCTTTCTTTCTTTCTTTCTTTCTTCGTAAAGTGTTTAGTTTGATTTCTGATGAAGACATTTTTCCTTTCCTGGATTTTCACTATGATTGCACGGATCAGCCCGGGCCCGTGCCCAGTGTGCCCGGTAGTCAGATACAGCCATGACCACCACCACAATAATCATCATCATCATAAGAAAAAGACATTTTATACAATGTCTATTACTATGATACATATATTGTTTCTGGTTCTTGTTCTTATTATGATAAATCAAAAGAATCATCATCATCATCAGAAGAAGAAGACATTATATACAACTTTTACTACGATGCTGCTTTGTGTTTTTGTTCTTATTATTATTATTATGACAAATCATAAGAATCATCATCATCTTCATAAGAAGAACAAGTCCTGGCTTGCCTGGAATGAAATGATTAAAAAAAAACACATGCAGAAAATGGAAATAAATACCAAGTGGAAATGAATTCAAAAATACAATATCATATATATGACTTCAACAATGATATTGTTAATAAAAACAACTTTGGCTTTGAAAAATTTAATGCAGAAAGGTAAATATATCAAATTTATCAAATGTAACAAAAGTGCCATAACAGCATTGAGGTGCCTAGGGCAAGATAGCCTTATGGGGCCAATCTTTTTTCTGGTTGTTTTGAAATTCAGCATTATCTTTCTTCTATACAAAGCTAGAGATCCCAGTTAACCCTGATATTTAACTTACAGCTGGGGTGAGAAAAGATAGATCCATACATTTCCTAAGAGTGTATTGTGTGAAAGTGAATGCAAAATACTCATATAGAATCTGAACTTGTGGATTTCTGTTTCCGTGTCACTGTAACACTACCTGCACATCAAGGTTACCAAAACATATAATAAATAAGAAATAAAGTTAAAAAGATATTGTATCGTGATATTGATAACATTTCTACTCCCATCCCTTATACTATCAAAATGATGTTGATAATGATGTTGATGTCAATGTTAGCAATGTTTCTGAAATTACCCTTAACTACTCTCCTACAATGTTTTTGATGAATACATGGCAAATGTTGCTTTTCAAACAGCATTGAGACCATGATGGTTATAAGGCTTTCCATGATTATCAGTACAATGGTTTTGATGATGAAGTTTTCTTGTATTTGTCTGCATTTAATAAAGTCCTGCTTGAATCAAATGAAACAGATGGCATAGCAATGTGTTTTGGTTTGCTTTTAAGGAATGAGATTCTTGAAATCTGTAAATGAAGGAGATTAAGATATGAATTTAAAAACAGATGAAAAATGGTTTCCAATTCAAAGGAAGGAATTTTGAAATGAGAATCTCGAAGATTGAGGAAGAGAGGAAATTGGAGGAAAAAAAAAGAAAAATATATTTAAAAAAGAAGAAAGATATTGAAATTTTAATGAAGAAAAAAATACCAAGTGGAAATGAATTCAAAATTATAGGGCAAAATTTAGATAAATAAAGAAAAATAAATTCTGTGCAGGAATTGTGATGGATTAGAAAATTTGTTTCTGTTTTCTTTTTTATCATAAAATGAGAAGAGAATGGGAAAAATATATGTTCAATAGGAAAATTTAGAGGAGCAAAGAATGAATATAATGTAAGAGAGTAAAAGAAAGAGTAAAAAATGTAGCAGAAAAGAAAGAATAAGCAGTAGTAGTTAAAGGAAGCAGAGAAAAATGGTGGAAAAATAATAAAAATATAAGCAAGAAGGAGCAGAAGGAAGGATAAAACTGCAGTGGTTGTAATTTTAATTAAGCATCATAAAACTAGAAAGACAGTAAGAGAAAAAGTGAGTGAAAAGCCAAGCAGAAAGAGAAATTAAAAATTAAATGATCATAAAGAAGAAAATGGCTGCTAAGATGAAAAGAAGCTGGAAAAAGGAGAAGGAGGAGAAGAAGACCTTTGAGCTGGAAATTGGTAATAAAAAGAGAAGTTAAGTTCCAAAATAAAGAAGGAGACTGGTTTCAGAGATTACAACTCTTAAAATAGTCAGTGATGATATGAAACAAAAGAAAACAGAAAGAGATAAAGAGTGAAATAATCAAATAGAAGTTGGAAAGACAAGCATGAAAGAAGGACAAATTAAAAAAGAAATGACAAAATAATCCTGGGAGAAAAAGAAGAATAAAAACAATTTAAAAAAAAAGAACAAAATTCACACATTTAAAATGAAGCTCTGTGTTTCTATCAGATCGTTCAATATAAAATTGCTGAATAAACAAAATAAACAGAAAAATAGACAGAAAATAAAATACTGTATTTAATCGAAATATTTCCGCTTAATGTCTATTCATTCATTCAACATTGGTAACAAGTTTGTCAGTTGTCTTTTTAATGAATTCTTTTGATAAACTGATTAAAGGTTTCTTCAAGTTGATCCTCATTGGGGAAATCCTTGATTATGAAGAAATTATCTAGATACTTAAAAGAAAAAAATGACAATTCATAAGAGAAATATTAAATAAAGAGTTAGATTGTAGAAAAGTCTCCATTTGTAACTGATGTATGGCTTTCGACAGTTTCATTTTTTTATGATTGGTGAATTGCCATGACTTCTAGGAGAAGATGATGGAAAAATCTTTTGTGTACAATTTTGAATTTAGAGTTTCCTTCTCCTAGGGTATTCATGCAAAAGTGAATGCTACAGGCTAGGATGAAATTTGAACTCAGTTTGTTGATTCTATTTTCTGTGCTGATAACTGTTCTGCTACCTGCAGATCTGGTACAACTTTAGCAATAGATTCAAACTCTCCTCAGATCTCAAGTGGAACTCATATATTCAAACTATTGCTAAAGATGCTGGAAAAATGGTGACTTCATTGTACCACTTCAGCAAATATTTGATGCATCCTCCTCATGCAATAATCCACTACCTTGAGTGATTCTTGAGCCTCATTTGCATAAACATTAATAAAAAAAAAATGAAATTATGCATTTCTTCCAAAAATGTAGATGGTTCTGCACAAGCCTCCACCACTATAATCAAACCATATATCTTGGGGTTCTTGACAAAATCCAACAGGGAATCTGTAATGTGATTAATAACAACTTGGCAGCCCGGCTGCAGTTGCTCTCTCACCGGTGTGACATGGTTTCCCTGTGCCTTTTCTATAAATACTTTCACGGCTTCTGCTCCAATGAACTTAGATCATTGGTGCCCTCTAGGTACAAATTTGCATGAGATACTAGATTAGCAACGAGGTTCAACCCTTTTACAGTGAAACCAATAAAATGTAATCACAATTTCTACTCTAATAGCTTCTTTTCACGCACTTCCATCCTGTTGAATTCCCTTTCATATACTTGCTTCTCCAACAGCTACAATCTCCAGGAATTTAAATGTAAGGTCAAGACATCTCCTATTACACTAACTCGCATCCATTCTCACAAGCTCTTCATTTATCTACTCCATCCACATCCTCGGTATCCTTATCTGTCTATTACCCTCCTCCTGACATTTCTTATAACTAATCTCTCTTTCTCATCACTTTCCCCTATGTAACCCCCTGCACAACAGTGGCAGTAGAATGCCTTGGTTGGGGTGAGATGTAACACTTTCTTATAGACTAATTTCTCACTTGTCAAAACTTAGTTAAATTTGTGCACATATTGATTATCACCTCACAATAAAATTACAAATATCAATAGTAGACAAATTCTAGTATAAAGAACTAAACCACTATACAGCATTCAGTACAATTTAAGAATTTGTCCTGGGTATGATGATAAACTACAACCAGCAGCAAGGCCTCTGATCGAGAGTTGGAGAATTTGAAATTTCATCAGATAATTGACAGTAATCCTTCACATATATTGACTGTCCTGTCAACCAAATTCAATACCTTTTATAAACCAATGACATCCTTGCTTTTGTATATAAACATGAACAACAAAATAAATCTTACATTTACCTTGATAAAGTCCCTCAGATTATGAAATTTGTTAGCTAAGAACAGTTTCCCCTCTTATTTTTCTATTCATATTGAATATGCCAGACACATACACTCTCTCTTTATCTATCTATCTATATATATATATATATATAGACTGAAAGAGAGAGAGAGAGAGAGAGAGAGAGAGAGAGAGAGAGAGAGAGAGTGTGTGTGTGTGTGTGTGTGTGTGTGTGTGTGTGTGTGTGTGGCATATGCAATTTATCAGTGATAACATGACATACAGAATTGTTTCTGGTCATGGTGCAACCCCAGACCATTCTCTTTGTTTACTAAACAGCTAGTATAGTTTTCAATAATCTTGAAATTATTTTGAACTTTTGTTACATCTTGGTTTTAATAGACATAACGTTTCAACCAAGTACCCTCTGATCATCATCAGGTGTCCATAGATTGGCTGATGTGGATTATCTCATTGATTAATTAACGAGATAATTCACATCAGCCAATTTATGAACACCTGATGATGACCAGAGGATACTTGGTTGAAACCTTGTGTCTATTATAACACCTATATCAACCAAGATGAGAACAAAAGTTCGAAATAATTTCAAGATTATTGAAAATCACTCATCGTGAGGAAATGAATTCATACCTACCCCAAGGGTATTTTTGTATAAGTGAATGTAGTAATCCCAAATGATGTTCAAAAATGGCTCTCTGGTTTCTCATTCAGAACCAGATGCATTTCACCACCCACCAACCCACACACCTGCTCTCTTCTTCCTTTTCAGTTTGACATTTTCTTATAGTCTTTTTCTAATTAATACAATTTCATGTTTGATGTACAACTAGGAAAATTTAGAAATGATATACTGGTCAGTGAGGAAGGATCTGTAATTGCCTATAAATATTTTATAAGGATTTTCAGTATTGAATCATTTGAAAATAACTTCATTTGTAATGATATTCTGGCTATTACTTATAATCACTTCTTTAAGGAAATTCACAAATAATTTTGTTTAGCCTATAATATTTCTATTTAGAACGAAACACAGGTAAGAAAGTTCTGCAATTTTCTCCCATTGTTTTGTAAGGCTTTCTAATACTGAATCATTTGTAAATAACTTCATTTTTAATAATATTCTGGCTACTACATATAAGCCCTTTGGTAAGAAAAGCCCCAAATAATTATGTTAAGCATATAGTGGATTTTATTTAGAAGAAACACAATAAGTTAGGTTTTGTAATTGGCACACAGTGTTTTGTAAGGCTTTCCAATATTGGATCATTTGGAAATAACTTAATTTATAATGATATTCTGCTCATTACTTATGAGCTCTTCTGTAAAGAAAAATCACATTTTCTTGGTAAATAATAGAAGAATCTTTTTTAGGCAAATAATTAACTAAAAATAACTGAAGACAAATCAAAAATTTCCTGAATGATTACCAACATGACCTTTAGAATCTTTCTAGAAAAAGCTTAAAATGAAATTGCTGTTTGTTATCGCCCAGTTCACACTCCACCCACGTCTATTGAACAGGTGTAGAGGCTCATCCCTTGTTCCCTGTTTAGGATGTGGTTTCCGGCTTTCTCTTTTCCAATCTTTTTACTTTTCCTTTTTGTTTATTTGTTTTTTTTTTAATTGGAGTAGATAGACTGAACTATCGCCCGGTGCACACTCCACCCACGTCTATTGAACAGGTGTAGAGGCTCATCCCTTGTTCCCTGTTTAGGATGTGGTTTCCAGCTTTCTCTTTTCCAATCTTTTCACTCTTACATGGCCCCCCTGCACACCAGTGGCCTTACCACCTTGCCCGAGGTGATATGATTAAAAAAAAAAATCATATTTCTCTCTTTGTATATTAAAATTAAGACTCACTCAATTAAAACTGCTAATCATTTGATAATTCTTCTTCTACATGCCTTAATATTTTGTTAGAAAGGATTAAAAAAAATTAATAAAAAAACGAAATAATAATAATACCAATTCAATAAAAGATAAAAAAAAGAAAAAAATAATTTGGTCTTTCATTTTAATAATAACATCAATGATAGAACTTTGTTTTCATTAAGTTTGTGGCCTTTTTCATTATGCTATGCTGTTCCCCCTGCCTCGCAAAGTAGTAGAGGTACCTATAACACACTATACACCAAAACACATACACACACACAAAATAAAGTAAAATAAATTACAAGAAGTATATGCACATAAACACACACTCATGACACAGTCATGGACACGCACACACCACAAGATAAAGCAGATAGATAAAACAACAGCAATAAAACAAATCCTCTTCAGCTTAGGCAAAAGTTAAACTAACAGTCAGATCACACATACTTAGATAAAGCACATATTAAAGTAGACTGATATCATCAGACCAGAAAAAGGTCCCAACTGTAAATCACACATATATATACCATAAACACGCACACACATACATACACAAGCACTCACTACAATTGATGACAGCAGCAGCAGCCAGAAATTCCTTGAAAGGCACAGACTCACTCGGACAGACACATGCTCCTCTGCCATTCTGAAGATGAGATGTTGATCTCGAAATATTAATGTATAATAAATAGGTAATCCTCAAAAACTTTTTTACCTTCCTTTATTATACTAAATGCATTGTGACAGCCTTCAAAGATGCAGGTTAGTGAGATAGGAGATGACTATTGACTTTACATTTAAATTCTTGGAGATTGTAGCTGTCGAGGAAGCAAGTAAATGGAAGGAAATTCCACAGACGGGAAATGCAAGAAAAGAAGCTGATGGAGTAGAATTTGCATTTACAATTTATTGGTTTCACAGTAAAAGGGTGGGACCTAGTTGCTAATCTTGTGGCTTGAGCAAATTTATATTTAGGAGGCACCAGTGGGCTAAGTTCATCGGAGCAGAAGCCGTGAAAGTATTTGTAGAAGAGACACAAGGAAGCCACATTGCGCCAGTGAGAAAGTATCTCTTTCTAATTATATGTGTTAGTATCTTTTTATTTCCAGTTTTCTTTAAACTTTCTTATTACTCCCATGCTCTGTCTAAAGTATTCCCAACATCCACCTGTATAACCACATCCCTGTTGCTTTTAGTATCCTCTTCACTTTAAGGAAACTGCCAAGCATTCACTGACATATAAGAGAATTGATATTACATTATAGTTCAGCAGTCTTTTATTTGTTTCTAGAAATATTTTCCTGTTTCTTAATAATTTGTTTAGTTTTTAGAAGGCATCTTTTCCTATTGGGTTTCAATTTCACATTTTTTTGTCCTCTGTTAGAACACCTCCAAAATATTTAAAATTTTATAGCTGTGAGGTCTTGATATCCCCTATTATATCTTGCAGATTGAAATATTCAATTTGTGATTGACTTTCAATCACAAATTGAAATCACACACACACACACACACACACACACACACACACACATATGTATATATATTTATTCATCACTTTCTCAGAGTAAGAGTGTGTGGAGTGATTAAGGTGCGCACAGATATTCATTGGATAAAAACTTAAAAAGTTTTGAAATTTAAAAATGTTTCCATTTTTTTTTTCAAATACAAACATCTCTCTCTTTTAGTCTTTTTCACCGCCTCTCTTTCTATCTTCAAACTTTCCTTTCTCATGAAATATCTTTCTATCTTTCTTATTTACCCATTCCCTATATTCTCTTTCTTTTCTTTCTCTCACACTCATCTATTTCTTCTTAACTCTCTGTTTCTTCTCCTCTTTCGGCCCTCTTTTTTTTCTCTTTCTCGTTCCTAGGTATGATGATAAACTGCATCAGGCAGCTAGGCCTTTGATTCGGAGGTTGTGAGGAGCATGGAACCACCTCTTAACTGCTGTTGTTCCCAGGTCCACCCTAACCTGGAGTGGTAGCACCTGTTAGGGTCCCAGCTATGGGCAAATAGCTGACCTCTAAACTGGGGTCAAAACACTATGAAAGTATGAAAAAAGACTTTTAAAGTAATATATGTGTAAAAATAGACTTTTATAGAAAAATATGAATTTTTGAAAGAAAAATATTATTAACAATACATTTTTAAGGAAAAAATAAATTTTACCATTTTTGAATACAGAACAAAATTTTCTAAAATAAAAATATTTAAAAAAAATTTTCATAAAAATCTGACTAAATCAACCTTCTCACCATAAAATTTTAACAGCAATACATTTTTGAATACAGAACTAAAAATTTCTAAAATAAAAATATTTTAAAAATATTTTCAACAAAATCTGACTAAATCAACCTTCTCACCATAACCGAACATTAAAAATATACCTTAAAACCCTACCTTTTTGGCATTAAGTAACCCACAGACGTTGATATGCCATTAAATAAAACCCAAACTCGCTACAACCGAACATTAAATAAATACCTTAAAACACTACCTTTTTGGCATTAAATAACCCACAGAGGTTGATATGCCATTAATGAAAACTCAAACTCAAACAATCTTAACCTCTTCAAATCTAAGATCCACCATCATCTACCCTATATATCAACATTGGGCACTCCACTGTGGTGGTGTAATAGTCATCAAGCTTGTGTTGCTAGATCAGTTTTTTTTTAATCATTTCACCCCAAGCAAGGCAGTTTCACTGCCACTGTTGCACAGGGGGTTACATATGAGAAAGTGATGAGAAAGAGGGGTAGGTTATAGGGGATGTCAGAAGGAGGGTAATAGATGAATGAGAATACCGGTGTAATAGGGGTGGAGCAGATGGGGAAAAGAACTTGAGAGAAAGGATGCAAGTTAGTGAGATAGGAGATGTCTGTTGACCTTACATTTAAATTCCTGGAGATTGTAGCTGTTGAGGAAGTAAGTATTTGAAAGGAAATTCCACAGATGGAAAGTGTGGGAAAAGAAGCTGTTAGAGTAGAAATTGTGGTTACATTTTATCAGTTTCACTGTAAGTGTGGGACCTAGTTGCTAGTCTAGTAGCTCATGTAAATTCATACATAGGGGGCACCAGTGAGTTAAGTTCATTGAAGCAGAAGCTATGAAAGTATTTGTAGAAGAGGCACAGGGAAACCACATTACACCGGTGAGAGAGCGAATGTCACTGAACTGCCAAGTCTACGAATGAATAGTCAGTTTGATTTTCACTGGGTGCCCTATACTATCAGGCTTTTGCCACATCTAAGCTACACTTAGAAAATCATTTGATGGGCACCTTGACATGGAGTAATGATTATCTTGCTAGAATCATTGCAAGTGAATATTGAGTTCGTTCCTCTCTAGGTGTCCCATATTTTCACCCTTATGCCATATCTAAGCTGCACTTAGAAAATCACCCTACATTTCAACAAAATCTGTACTTATATCTTCCCCCACATACATAGGAAAACCTTCTTCAGCAACCCTCTACCTTGAGTGGCTGTTGAGCCTTTTCTTAAATGAAAATATAATAAAAAGAAAAAAACTTTTACTTAAAACACAGTAAAAATATATTGAGTGTAAACTCAGTCACATGAGAGTTCACTCAGTAGGATGAAGAATATGCTTACCTTTATGTTTGTCTTATTGGACAAATGAAATCTGAATAACTAAAAATAACAAAACCTGATGTTAACCATAATAGAAAAATCAATTTAAAATACCATCATATAAAAAGAAAATAATATACATAGCTCCTATGTCAAAAATATTCTCAGCAAAAAGATAGATAGTGAAACCAAATATATGACTGGTTAAATTTTTATGAAATATTTATTCCATAAAATAAAATAAAAATAATAAGTCTGGCTGCAGAAAACTTATGCTTTTTGATGACAACAGAGTCCATTTGTCTACATTCTGAAACAAGAGAAATCCTACTTACTAACAGCTGCAGATGAGCACTTCTCCATTTTGTTGTCTGACACTGCAAAAAGGCAAAGAACAAGATTTCTTTTCAAAAATATAGGTTTTTAAAGGTTTCAGTCAGTTACTGATAAAATGTATATCTACTACAGCCATATAAGTTTAATAGTAAAATACAGTATGTATTTTACTATTAAACTTACTTAAAAGAATAAATATGTGCCAGCACATAAGGTGGCATAAATTCACTACAACAGGAAACATTCTAGTTTTATAATACTCCTTAGCTATCAGGTAGTTACTTTAAAAACTCCCACTTATAACACACCAGATTTAGTGCATAAAAAATCATTTGAAAAAAAACAAAACAAAATGGAAATAATATACAATCAGAATGAAAGAAAATCAAATTAAATAATAATATCTCAACTCATGACACATGAATAATATTGATTAATTACTATTTGGAATTTATTCCTTTAAGCAAGTTTAACAGTAAAATATTTAAACACAGAATAGAAGGAGATTTTTCAAGAGGTATTCTTATTCATGAGTGTCTTCACATATTGTTATGTTGAATCAAATGTTGGTGTCATTTCAAGGATGGATATAAATGAAAAAGAAGAAGAAGATTTTAATGAGCACTTCAAAAAGACTCTTAACATGTCTAAAAAGTAAAAAAAAAAGTTTCAAAGAAATTGAGCTAAAAGTAGAATTGCTTAGTGATAAGAAGTGTAGAAAAACAAAGAAAAGATAGAAGCAAGACAATCAAGAAAGTGAGAAAGGAGAAAAAAGTATAAGGAAAAAGAAAAAGAAAAAGGAAGGAAAACATCCAAAAGAAAGAAAGAAATCATTGCAGAGGAATGAAAGCTATGGAATCTGCTAAAAGAAAGAAAGAACAAATGGAAAAAAGAAAGAAAGAAAGCATAGCAGATGAATGTAAGAAAAAAACATTCTAAAACCTTGCAGAGAAATAAAGAAAGAAAATTATGGAATGTTATGGCTATTACTGCTGGGTTGGTTCTTTCGCCTAAACATCCAAAACTTGTTGAATGGCTTTCGCTGCTGAAATAAATAGGCAAAGAGAAAAGGAAAGATACATAGACACTAGAGGGACAGTTTGGACACTGATTTTATTTTTTTTTTGGTTCCAACGACCTCTTCTTAGGGAAATTCCTTCCCGAACAGTTTGGCATGTCTTTACCATCCAAAGTCCAACAGAGAAAGAGATCAAGTTGATTTTTGGCACCAGGAGGCCTCTCTTTTTGTGCATGCGTCAATTGTCTTTCCTGTCAGAGGGCTCCTGGGAGATTTTTATGTTTATTTTATTTCATACTTTTATTTTATTTTGTATTTTTATTTTATTTTGTAGTTTTTATTTTATTTTGTATTTTTATTTTATTTAGTGTTTTTTATTTTATTTTGTATTTTTATTTAATCCCTACAAAATACAAAAGAAGTATGAAAAACAAAAATCATAAAATTAAATTTAAAAAAAAACTGCCAAAAAAAGAAAGCATAGCAGATGAATGAAAGAAATGAAACATTACAGAAGACAGAAAGTGATTACAACAAAATAAAGGAAGAATAAAGTAAAAGAAAAAAAAAACAACAGGAGAGAGGAAGAAAACATGTCAAAAGAAAGGAAAAAAAAACTACAAAAAAAAAGAAAGCATAGCAAATGAATAAAAGAAAGAAAACATTATAGAAGAAAAAAGAATGAAAACACAACAGAACAAAAAGGAGATGACATGAAAATAAAGAGGGGGATAATACAGTAAAAGAAAGCAGAAGAAAAAAAAAAGAAAACAGACCATAAGAAAAAAAAAAGAATATAAACAGAGAAAAGTAAACAGAAAAAATCCAGTTTATGAAAGAAAGAAAGAAAAATGAGAAAAGGTAGAAAGAAAGAAAACATAACAGAAAGAAACAAATAAAGAAAAAGATCAAATAAAGAAAGATAAAACAGAAAAAGAAAGATAAAAAAATTCTGTGAAAGAAAGAAAGTTTCAGAAAAAGAAATAAAGAAAATGAACAAAGTAAAAAAAAAATTTAAGGAAATATAATAAGAAATAAATAAAGAACTGCATAAAATAACGAAGAAAGTCAAAAAGCAAACGACTGATAAAGAAAATAACCCATAAAATGAGACATAACGCCTGATGCTACACAAGTACATGACAATAAACATATTAAAAGGAGTGATGATGCATGAACACAGAAATAAAGGTCAAAGTTCATAAGAAAGACAAATACAAAATGATTCAATATCCGTGAAAAAGGATAAAAATATGAATAAAAATAAAAACGAATACATTTAACTTAAGATAAACATACTCAGAGAAAAACAAATACAAACTACAGAGATACAAAATATTAAAACGTGAAAAGGAACAGAGATAGAGGTTTTGGAAGGGAAACGCAGTTAATAAAAAAGTAAGAATGTTCAGTAAAACTCTTGACTTCTTTGCATGGCCTACTATCAAATGCGGAAAAGAAAATCTCCATTTTGTTTTTTTTCTTTTTCATTCAATAAACCAAAAGTAATTATATCTAACTTAATCAACTGTAAACCTATATTGGCTGACTGGTTTACAAGAAAAAAGATCTCTTGACTTTGGCCTGATACTCTTTGGAAACTGGGATAATCAAAACTGGTATAGATAATCAGATAGACTCTGATTAAGGATCCAAATTATAGAAAGAAAATATAAGTAAAAAATAAGAGATTAGGAAATGTGTTCAATAATGGTAAATTTTTATTCATTCACTGAGTTTGATGAATATCTTTGAGATAGTCAAAAAGACAGTGCAACCTCACCTTTGTATCTATGATCTTGAATCTATATAAAACCTCAAGTTCTGTTTGGCACAAGAATGGGAAAGATCCATCACAATATTAACCATCTCAAGCACCATTCAATCCTGTTCTTTCCAAGTCTCTGTGAATAAAGTCAGCAGAACTTTGATAAGTCAAAATCAATAAGCTTCCAATTCGAAATATCTAAGTGAATCCTGATTCTAAGTATATATTGGCAGTCACCTTCACCTGAAAATTGACCTAGGCACCTTTTTATGTTTGGGGTACAGAAAATGAATGGCAAGAATAGAATCCAGTCTAATCAATTTTGTAGGCAGAAACAATGGACAGAAATTAGTTGCACTGTAAGGTTATCTCTTTAGGTCCATATGAGATGAAATTGTTTAGGGCACATTCAAAGTTTGAACTTTGAAATGTGTGCTGACCTTGAAAGAAACTATGTCTACATGCATCTGCTGAATATATCTTTAACTTATTTCTTGTATTTTATCATTGCTGACATTATTCTTCCAAAATTTAATTTTAGTGGTAAAATTACTGCAAAATTAATTCTTTTAGACAGTTTAAAAATTATGTGCTGTTAGGTTAAATATAATTCTTTTCTCATCTGAAAAATGATTTAAAAAAAGGCAATGCTAATTCTTAAGATTGAGTAAGAATTTTCAATTGAGTTTGAGTCTGAGTTTTGTTTCACGGTATATTAACTTCTGTGGGTTATTTAATGCTAAAAAGCTGGAGTTTTAAGGCATTTTTTTAATGTTCAGTTATAGTGAGAAGGTTGATTTAGTCAGATTTTAATTAAAATTTTTTGTTTTTATTCTTTTATATTTTTGAAAACCAACAATGTCTTCTACTTTTCTATTCAAAATTGTTTTGCTGAGAACAACTATTTTCCTTTAAAAATGTGTTATGGTAATAATTTTTCTTCAAAAATGTATTGTTGGTAATATTTTTCTTTCAAAAATGTATATTTTTCTATAAAAGTATATTTTTATGTATATATTTCTATAAAAGTGTATTTTTTATACTTTTATAGTGTTTTGACCTCAGTTTAGGGGTTAGCTATTTACTCATAGCTGGGACCCTAACAGGTGCTACCACTTTGGGTCAGGGTGGACATGAGAACAACAGCAATTAAGAGGTGGTTAATCTCACAATCAGAGTCCTTGCTGCCAGATGCAGTTTACCGTCATGCCCAGGACCTTTTCAGTTGAATACATTTTTTAAGGTAGCAATAGTCTTCTTCTATGTATCATATCCAGTTAAGGACATTGTTTATCATGGATGTCCACAACTTCCTATCTTTTGCTGCTCTTAGTAAGATTTGTTTTTTCATTATCCCTCTTAGCCCTGTTCTGCCAGTGGATTGACACTAGCTTCCCAGCTAAGTTATTTGATGTTCCTCTCTGCCGCTTTTGTCCAGTGAGTATCAAATTCTACAAACACTCTTTCTTCTTAATGAGCCCTAAAAATTTCACAAATGTCCCTTTTGGTTCCTTAAAACTTCTCTGTTAATCATATATTCAGCCTATTGCATTCTCAGTATCCTTCTATAGAACCACATATCTGTTTAATTAAGTTTCTTCTTCATCTGTGAGGAAATAGTCCAGCATTTACTGCAACAGATGATTTGATCTGGTTTGGTTTGATTTGTCTTATCGACCTCAATGAGTTATTTAATACCGTCAAAGTTTTTACAATAGATTTGTAAGAATAGAATATATATTCTTTATAAGAAATAAGTTTTTCGATCAGCTTTCTTTGATCTATTTTTATGAACTGTGTTTTTTTTAAGAGTCAGATGTACTGCTGGTACATAATTTTTTCAAAAAACATATTGCTGGTAATATTTTTTCTTTCAAAAATGTATTTCTGGAATTTTTACTATAAAGGTCTATTTTTATACTTTCATAGCTTTTTGACCCCAGTTTGGGGATAAACTTATTTGCCCATAGCTGGGACCCAAACAGAAGTTTCCACTCCGGATCAGGGTGGACTTGGAAACAACAGCAATTCACAACCTCCCAGTTGGATGTCATGCTGGCGGATACAGTTTATTGTCATACCCAGGACCAGTAACAGAGGGGGATTGATGCAAAACATCATTAAGCACACTTTTTTTGTTTCTAATTAAATTTTCCTGCGTTTTTTAATACTTTGCTTAAATTCCAGAAGGCAACATTCACTATTTCAATGTGCCTTCAGATTTCTTGATCGTATTTTCCATATTCTATTAGAAAAATTATCAGATATTCAAATTTTTGTATTTGTTGATTTTTTTATTACCATTCTTGTAGTTTGAAAATTGGGTAGTCTCTCTTGCAGACAACCATACACCCTGGCTTCTTATAATTGATGTTTAGTCATTTTTTTTGCTTTGCTTTATGACTTATTCTAGAAGTTTCTGCAGTTTTTCTTTATATCTTCTGTCAGACCTTTGTCATTTGCATATCTAATGTTGTTAAGGTCGTATCTATGAAAAATGAATCCTGGTAGAACATCTAATTCTCCCTGGATCACTTCACTTTAAAGTGTGGTAATAATTAACTCACAGAAAAAAATATTGTAAGTACAAGTTTGTTTTGCCTAATAATTGTTATTGCATGAAATTCTGAGTTGAGGATTTTCATATTATTGTATGAATAACATTATTCTAATATTGTGTATTTAATCTTTGTTGAGTTTGGCATTGAACCATCAGTTTTATATATATATATATATATATATATGAACATACTAAATGAAACAATTATAATATCATCTTTGATATATGTAAAATTATGTAATTTAAAAGTAAGCAGAATTTTGTCAATAAAGTAATTTATATATATATATATATATATTGATTGATTGATTGATTGTTTAACTACTTAGTTTCTGGTCGTAATAAGATTAGACCAGTGCACATTTGTATTAAAAAGTGTTCAATACAATTATATTGTAGAACCTTTGAATATTTTCCATTTGTAAATGAGTTATTACGTGGCCTAAGTTTCTACTATGAGTGATGTTTTCAGGCAATTTGCAATAACTGATTTTACCATTTACCATTTTCTTGAAGAACACTCACATAACGGTGTTTTTTTAATGCTCACGTAGCAGAGAATTTTTGAACACACAATTTTTAAAATTAAAGGATAATGGTGTTTACATCCAGAGAGAGAGAGAGAGAGAGAGCAATAGGGTCCTGATGAGCGAAACTTTAAGTCAGTTGTTGATAAATATTCTAAGCATTTTATATTTTGATATGTGTGTGTGTGTGTGTGTGTGTGTGTGTGTGTGTGTGTGTGTGTGTGTGTGTGTGTGTGTGTGTAAAATTTCAGGTGTAACTAAAAATACATCTGTATAAAGACAATATGAATGAAGAAAGTTTTAAACTTTTCCTTTTGTCTTTATTTATTTTATATATATATATATATATATATGTATACCTGGGCAGCAATCTTTCTTTCAAATGTTTTTCATTAGATATGGCTGACAAGGAAGATTTAATTAAATTTTTATGATATTTTTCCAGCATCCTAAAATTTTGTCCGTTTTGTTAGAGGAATATATAAATTTTCCATAATTTTTATTGTCCCAAGCACTTTTGAACACTTCTATAGCCATTTTCAAGTGTGTTTATATCTCTGCTGATGTTATTTTTCTTCATGTTTTAACTGTTACATCATAATTTATTTTGTTGTGTTTTTGAAAAAGAATGTTCATTCCAAGTTCTCACAGCAGGGCAAAACTGAAAATCACATGAGCATCTTTCTATTTTAAAAACTTTCAAAACTCTGTTGTCACTATTAAATAATATAAAGTTGATGGCAGGAGAGAAATGCTTGATATATAGTGCCTTTTAAATAGCGAGATGTTTTTAATATTGTGATTTATATAAAATTCTTGTATTTTCTATCGGAATTTTTCTTAAGGGTTCTTGTAAATTAATGGATTAATAAGTTTTTTTTATGATACTTTGAATTGATAAGTTTCATGTAAACCATCTATTCATATATATTTATATATATATAAGATGTTTTATTAAACAATACTAACAAGTTTTGTTTATTCAAATTTTTATTAATTTTTTTCAACTTGTGACAAATTAGCAATGTCAGAATTGACCAAACACATTTTCATAAACAGAATAAACATGTAAATTATTGATAACTACTCTAGGCAAAGGCAGATGTCTTCTTCTTCTGTTTCTTCATGTGCCAAGTTCCTTTAAAGACATAGGCAATCATGGATTTCCACTTGACTCTGTCTCTTGTTGCTCTCAATATTTTTCCTCTTGGTATCTCTCCAAAACCCACTTCACCATCCATTTTATCAGACCTGTCAAGCATGTCTCATGTTGCTTTTTCCTGTCTCTTTTTCCTTCTATCTGTCCTGTGAGTATTAAATTCTCCAGGCCCTCCTTCCTCATTATGTGTCCTAGGAACTTCATCTGTCTCTTCCTGATATTAAGTATGAGTTTTCTTCTCATTTGCATCCTCTCCAACACCTCAACATTGCTCACCTGCTTGGTTCATGGTATCCTCAGTATCCTTCTGTAGAACCCCATTTCTGCTGCCTCAAGCCTCTCTTGCATCCTTGATGAGATCATTCAACATTCACTTCTATAAAGAAGGACGGATATCACATAGCAATATGTACAAAGATTAAAAAATTAACTTTGGAAAGTTTACAAACTCACTTCACCAGACATATCTAATAAATACAGTATTAAATCAACTCCAAAACTAATCCAAATCTTAAAAACACGAAAAGTTAATAATGAAATCATAGCATTCCATGCTGTTGAAACAAATTACATAACTATAAAGAATATTTTCCACAATCCACCTCTTCCTTTTTTTTTTTATAGTCATTTCTCCAAAAGTAAGGCAGGGCCACCACTGGTCTCTTTTTCTCTCTATCTGGTCTGTTAGTATCAGGTTCTCCAAGCCCTCCTTCCTCGTTGCTTGTCCCAGGAACTTCAGCTGTCTCTTCCTGATGCTCAGTATTAATTTACTTTTTGTTTCCATCATTTCCAAGACCTCATCATTGCTCACATGCTTGATCCATGATATTTGCAGCATCCTTCTGTAGAACTACATTTCAGTTACTTCAAGTTTTTCCTTCATCTTTGATGATATGTTTAAGCATGAGCCATTCTAAGCATCATATTTTGGCTTTAATTTCAGGTGAAAATAAAGACAAAAATTCTCCAACATTTGGATAATTTTTTATTAAGTTGGTTCTAAGCGTAAAATTTTGCTATTTTTGGTAACTGTTGCTGTTGCTTAGCAGAGTTTTATGTCAAGACAAGATAAAATAGTAGCTGATGGTGGATGTTCTTATGTTAACATCTTTGTAACCTCTCTGAAGATGGCTCATGTGAGCCAAAAGCTTGTTATATTAGAACCAACTTAATAAAAAATTATCCAAATTTTAGAGAATTTTTGTCTTTATTTTCACCTGAAATTAAACCCAAAATACAATGTTTAGAACGGCTCATGATTAAACATAATAGACATTCATTGGTTTTTATATTTAACAGTATATGTTTAGTACATATATATATATATATATATATATATATATATATATATATATATGTAATGGTACAACAGCAATTTTAAATTGCTGATTCATGAGCTAGGAGATAAATATGCTTGCTTTGCTTTTTCTTTTTAACAGTTCATGCAATCCATTATTGTTTTTTATTCTTTTCTATCTAAATAAATATATATGTACCCAGATATATCATTGCACATATATATTTATGTAGCCAAAGAAGTATTATCTTTATCTGAGACTATTTTTGCACCAAGCAACCTAGAATCTACCTTCAGGTGCTTCTTGTTCTCTCTTGAGACTTTGCAACACATTTTGATGTTATCCTGCATTGCTCAAACACAGGTAAGATTTGCTTGATTGTTTGTCTGTGGAGCTCTCAGTTGGCTAAAAGGATCCAAAGCTTGTGTAATCAATTTAGGATTAGATGTGCCAAATTTGGAATTCAGTTGCAGATTAACTTAGCTATGTAAAGCAAGAATTTTTCAGTCAAAAGGAATCCAGATTTTCTTTTGGGTGGCGCTTATATTCAGAACAAGCCTAACATTTTAGGTAAGTTGGCTGGCCTAAATTTAGGCCAGACAGGAACAAAAATTGCAGTTTGTTGAATATGATTTTGATGGTAAGTTTTTTTTTAAATACCAGAATCCAGATAAAATTTTATTTGGGATTTTTTTCATTGATAATAGTAATAGGAGACACTCAACATTAATTACCTAAACAGACATTACAACTTGAAATATGCTTTTCTTCATTCTCTGGCCATCAAGCTGCAATCAAAACATAATATCTGTTCTCCTCATTTTTATTAGTAATATTAGCCATCTCTTTATAAGGGAACATTAAGTATTCATTCACTGACCAGCTAGTACTACTTGAGATATGTGTTTCTTCACACTCAGGCCATCAAGCTGAGATCAATGAGTAGTATATGTTCTGCTCATCTTCAATAGTAATATTAGCATTAATTATCTGAACAGTGAGTATTACTTGAGTTATGCTCTCTGGCCGTCAGTATGAGATCAAAGTTTAGTATCTGTTTTCCTCATTTTTAATGGTAATATTAGTTATTTCATTATAAGGAAACATTCAGTATTTATGACCTAACAGCTAGTACAACAATTGGCTGAAATTTATAAAACTTTTTTCTTAAAACAATTTTTTTAAGAAAATATATTTCCAAAATTCAGTAGCTGTTATTGCTCTTTTCAGTATTGATGGGAGCTTCCTTCCTAAGCTTTTGTGTAAAGTAGTGTTGAATGTCAACATTTTGATTTTATCATTATTTTGTCTTCAAGTTACATGCTGCATGCATTTTAGTTTTTGATATTGTCCTCAAATGATGCCGTATCTATTATCTGGTACAATTCTTTGTTTGTGATTCTGTAGTTCCTGTCCATGAGGTTCCATGAAGGATGGTCCTCACTAAGACTTACAGGCACCACTGATACAAAGACATTTTTAACCACTGGTCTGAGACTTTGGTTGGTACCATCATCCATATGAAAGTCTCAATGTGAAGAGGCTATTTGAGAACATAATTTGAGTTCTTAATAAGTTTAGTGTTAATATTTTATTTTCATTGCAGTTTGTGATATTGGAAAAAACTACTTCTAGTACAAGTATACTCTGTTCTTAAATTAAATTTGAAATAACTGATCTGTAAACTGAGATATCTAAAGTGTTTATAAAATTATGAGCCAATTATAACTCTATTTTAAACTTAGTATCTTCTAAAATGTTAATATATGTTTGTATGCATGTATTTTGAACCACTTTAAAACACCAGATACTGCTAAGATCATATGACCATGTGCCTGACTTAGCAAATTTAACTTTCATTAATAGAAAATATTGAAATACAAAAAACCTTTTGCACTGCAATTTAACTTTTATCATTATATAAACTGAAGTGAACTTCACTTCTATTTAGATTTCATTAATAATGAGCTGATGTGCAAAAATATTTTGCTGTTCTATTAAGCTTTCATTAATAAAGAACTGAAGTGCAAAATATTTTGCTGTTCTATTAAGCTTTCATTAATAATGAACTGAAGTGCAAAATATTTTGCTGTTCTATTAAGCTTTCATTAATAAAGAACTGAAGTGCAAAATATTTTGCTGTTCTATTAAGCTTTCATTAATAATGAACTGAAGTGCAAAATATTTTGCTGTTCTATTAAGCTTTCATTAATAATGAACTGAAGTGCAAAATATTTTGCTGTTCTATTAAGCTTTCATTAATAATGAACTGAAGTGCAAAATATTTTGCTGTTCTATTAAGCTTTCACTAATAAAGAACTGAAGTGCAAAATATTTTGCTGTTCTATTAAGCTTTCATTAATAATGAACTGAAGTGCAAAATATTTTGCTGTTCTATTAAGCTTTCACTAAAAAAGAACTGAAGTGCAAAATATTTTGCTGTTCTATTAAGCTTTCATTAATAATGAACTGAAGTGCAAAATATTTTGCTGTTCTATTAAGCCTTCATTAATAATGAACTGAAGTGCAAAATATTTTGCTGTTCTATTAAGCTTTCATTAATAATGAACTGAAGTGCAAAATATTTTGCTGTTCTATTAAGCTTTCATTAATAATGAACTGAAGTGCAAAATATTTTGCTGTTCTATTAAGCTTTCATTAATAATGAACTGAAGTGCAAAATATTTTGCTGTTCTATTAAGCCTTCATTAATAATGAACTGAAGTGCAAAATATTTTGCTGTTCTATTAAGCTTTCATTAATAATGAACTGAAGTGCAAAATATTTTGCTGTTCTATTAAGCTTTCATTAATAATGAACTGAAGTGCAAAATATTTTGCTGTTCTATTAAGCTTTCATTAATAATGAACTGAAGTGCAAAATATTTTGCTGTTCTATTAAGCTTTCACTAATAAAGAACTGAAGTGCAAAATATTTTGCTGTTCTATTAAGCTTTCATTAATAATGAACTGAAGTGCAAAATATTTTGCTGTTCTATTAAGCTTTCAATAATAAAGAACTGAAGTGCAAAATATTTTGCTGTTCTATTAAGCTTTCATTAATAATGAACTGAAGTGCAAAATATTTTGCTGTTCTATTAAGCTTTCATAAATAATGAACTGAAGTGCAAAATATTTTGCTGTTCTATTAAGCTTTCATTAATAATGAACTGAAGTGCAAAATATTTTGCTGTTCTATTAAGCTTTCATTAATAATGAACTGAAGTGCAAAATATTTTGCTGTTCTATTAAGCCTTCATTAATAATGAACTGAAGTGCAAAATATTTTGCTGTTCTATTAAGCTTTCATTAATAATGAACTGAAGTGCAAAATATTTTGCTGTTCTATTAAGCTTTCATTAATAATGAACTGAAGTGCAAAATATTTTGCTGTTCTATTAAGCCTTCATTAATAATGAACTGAAGTGCAAAATATTTTGCTGTTCTATTAAGCTTTCATTAATAATGAACTGAAGTGCAAAATATTTTGCTGTTCTATTAAGCTTTCATTAATAATGAACTGAAGTGCAAAATATTTTGCTGTTCTATTAAGCCTTCATTAATAATGAACTGAAGTGCAAAATATTTTGCTGTTCTATTAAGCTTTCATTAATAATGAACTGAAGTGCAAAATATTTTGCTGTTCTATTAAGCTTTCATTAATAATGAACTGAAGTGCAAAATATTTTGCTGTTCTATTAAGCTTTCACTAATAAAGAACTGAAGTGCAAAATATTTTTCTGTTCTATTAAGCTTTCATTAATAATGAACTGAAGTGCAAAATATTTTGCTGTTCTATTAAGCTTTCATTAATAATGAACTGAAGTGCAAAATATTTTGCTGTTCTATTAAGCTTTCATTAATAATGAACTGAAGTGCAAAATATTTTGCTGTTCTATTAAGCCTTCATTAATAATGAACTGAAGTGCAAAATATTTTGCTGTTCTATTAAGCTTTCATTAATAATGAACTGAAGTGCAAAATATTTTGCTGTTCTATTAAGCCTTCATTAATAATGAACTGAAGTGCAAAATATTTTGCTGTTCTATTAAGCTTTCATTAATAATGAACTGAAGTGCAAAATATTTTGCTGTTCTATTAAGCTTTCATTAATAATGAACTGAAGTGCAAAATATTTTGCTGTTCTATTAAGCTTTCATTAATAATGAACTGAAGTGCAAAATATTTTGCTGTTCTATTAAGCCTTCATTAATAATGAACTGAAGTGCAAAATATTTTGCTGTTCTATTAAGCCTTCATTAATAATGAACTGAAGTGCAAAATATTTTGCTGTTCTATTAAGCTTTCACTAATAAAGAACTGAAGTGCAAAATATTTTGCTGTTCTATTAAGCTTTCATTAATAATGAACTGAAGTGCAAAATATTTTGCTGTTCTATTAAGCTTTCACTAATAAAGAACTGAAGTGCAAAATATTTTGCTGTTCTATTAAGCTTTCATTAATAATGAACTGAAGTGCAAAATATTTTGCTGTTCTATTAAGCTTTCATTAATAATGAACTGAAGTGCAAAATATTTTGCTGTTCTATTAAGCCTTCATTAATAATGAACTGAAGTGCAAAATATTTTGCTGTTCTATTAAGCCTTCATTAATAATGAACTGAAGTGCAAAATATTTTGCTGTTCTATTAAGCTTTCACTAATAAAGAACTGAAGTGCAAAATATTTTGCTGTTCTATTAAGCCTTCATTAATAATGAACTGAAGTGCAAAATATTTTGCTGTTCTATTAAGCTTTCATTAATAATGAACTGAAGTGCAAAATATTTTGCTGTTCTATTAAGCTTTCATTAATAATGAACTGAAGTGCAAAATATTTTGCTGTTCTATTAAGCTTTCATTAATAATGAACTGAAGTGCAAAATATTTTGCTGTTCTATTAAGCTTTCACTAATAAAGAACTGAAGTGCAAAATATTTTGCTGTTCTATTAAGCTTTCATTAATAATGAACTGAAGTGCAAAATATTTTGCTGTTCTATTAAGCTTTCACTAATAAAGAACTGAAGTGCAGCTCAATTAAACTGTTATCAGAAAGAAATTGAAGTACCAAAAGTATTTTGTATTTCATTTTTTTCTTTCATCAATAAGAAACTAAAAAATATTTTTACTGTTTCAATTTAAATTTTAGAAACTGTGCAGTTTCAAAACATTAGTAACAGCTCTCTAATAATGGACATTTTTCTCCTTTACCTGAAAACAGAGGCACCACAATTTGTTATGTAATCTATGATGTCCTGGAGTCATTACATGTATATGTCTATCCAGTCCCATTCCAGCACTTTCTGTAACTTTTATTTTTGCTAAGTGCAGCTGCAGAGAATTTAATGAGGTCTGCAACATGCTACATGCATACACAATGGGGTTTAAATTTTGTGAGTCACTACAGTATCTGGAAGTCAGCTGAATGTTTCTTGAACTAGTTTTGTATTACCCAAGCATCATGGGGTTTGAGGGAAACAGACAACGATTTCATCTGAGACTCCAACAGAACACATACCAGACCATTAATGGAGCACTAACAGTTTGCATATTAGCCTGATCCACACAATCTGAAAATGTTATAATGTACTGCCTGGCATCCATGACGGAAGATCCAATATGAAGATTTCAAAGTGTTTGGATGTCGATCGGAGGATACTACAAAGGATTCAGAAAGAGTTGGATGAGTCTAATGGTGATTATGAAGGTGTTTGGAGTCATGGAAATGTTATACCACCATTCATCCTCTACAGGGCCTCAGACTCACCACAGTGGCCTATATCAAGTGCCTTGATGGGGTAGTGCTGCTTTGGGTCAAGAGGATGGCTACCCAAAGAGCCTCTGTCTCATAGGAAAACTCTGCACCATGTCATATAAGCAGGAGAACCCAGTCATGGTTGTCAGACAATTTCTGCAACCACATCACCCCTTATATTTGGCCACCTTACTTCCCAGATTGCAGTCCCATTACTTATTATGTGTGGGGAATTCAGAATAGGTGCAGGAGATTCCAAATTCATCCAGAGGCCGTGCTTGAAGCCAATGACGATTTTATTGAATAAATTTACTCTCTAGCATTTCAAGTTATTTTTGTGTAATTTGGATAAATATATCTGTTAAAATGAGATGTCAGTGTCATTTTCATTTTAAAGTAATTTAAACAAAAATTTGTCTATTGCACCTTGTACAGTAAACACTGTACAATGTATTGACTGAAGTGTTGAACAGCACTGTTCATAATTGGATATATCATTTGTGCAAACTCTTTTTTGTTGGGTGGTTACTATCACTGCTATTTGTCAATGGTCTCATTTTTGCATTTTCTGTATGGTGTAAGACAAGGTTGTGTCTTCTTACTGGACTTAATCTCAACAATTCTGAGATAATCAGTAGCCACAGTCTTAAAAATATAATATATTCAGTATTTGTCTATACTTCTGAGATGAGGTAGTATTTACAATGTTTACATTGTTGGCACTGTTGTCCACATATTTATTGCCATGTACACAATGTTTTGGCTGTTGTACACTTTGGCCTTTTTCAGGTGCTTGTGATTTCAAACCAAACCCTTTCTTGTCACTTCTGGTAGCCATGTAGTTATCTCCACATCACACATGGAACGAGAATGATATACCCCAGTGATCATAATAAAGGGTTTGTTTTGAAATTCTTAGCACCTGAAGAAGGTCAGTGCGTACAACGGCCAAAACATCAAAAACAGGGCAACAAAGATAAGGACAATAGTCTAAACAATGTAAATAGTGATGATATATGCAGATGACACAGTGTTGATAGCCAACATTGAATGGAAAGTACAAGATATTCTATTAAATGAAGTGAAATAAAATGGGAAGTAAAAACTAAGGATCAATTGAAAGAAGAGAGAATGCATGGTTTTCGATACCGTACTTTCCACTTGAATGCACAAGAAACGACATGATTTGAAAACGAACAAACGATCTACTGAAAGTGATCTACTGAACCAGATTCGATCAGCCAAGCAGGTTGTAATTCAATGCAAACCCTGCTGTATTTACTAGCCTTCCCACGCAAGCCCGGATGTGACACATGGTCATTTTAATGTGGGTATTCCCGGCCATATAGCCGGGCCAAAAATATGTCTGTCTATTTTTACCGAGTCGTGGTTCTACCCTTCGGCGGAACCACGACTGGGTTTGTGCTCTCTGCTCGGAAGCAGAGAGCTGACAGTGTTATAGAGTTACAGAGCAGTCATCCGAAGACGACTGCTCCAATGCAAACTCTGCTGTATTTACTAGCCCTCCCACGCAAGGCCGGATGTGACACATGGTCATTTTAATGTGGGTATTCCCGGCCATATAGCCGGGCCAAAAATATGTCTGTCTATTTTTACCGAGTCGTGGTTCTACCCTTCGGCGGAACCACGACTGGGTTTGTGCTCTCTGCTCGGAGGCAGAGAGCTGACAGTGTTATAGAGTTACAGAGCAGTCATCCGAAGACGACTGCTCCAATGCAAACTCTGCTGTATTTACTAGCCCTCCCACGCAAGGCCGGATGTGACACATGGTCATTTTAATGTGGGTATTCCCGGCCATATAGCCGGGCCAAAAATATGTCTGTCTATTTTTACCGAGTCGTGGTTCTACCCTTCGGCGGAACCCCGACTGGGTTTGTGCTCTCTGCTCGGAAGCAGAGAGCTGACAGTGTTATAGAGTTACAGAGCAGTCATCCGAAGACGACTGCTCCAATGCAAACTCTGCTGTATTTACTAGGCTTCCCACGCAAGCCCGGATGTGACACATGGTCATTTTAATGTGGGAATTCCCAGCCATATAGCCGGGCCAAAAATATGTCTGTCTATTTTTACCGAGTCGTGGTTCTACCCTTCGGCGGAACCACGACTGGGTTTGTGCTCTCTGCTCGGAAGCAGAGAGCTGACAGTGTTATAGAGTTACAGAGCAGTCATCTGAAGACGACTGCTCCAATGCAAACTCTGCTGTATTTACTAGGCTTCCCACGCAAGCACGGATGTGACACATGGTCATTTTAATGTGGGAATTCCCGGTCATATAGCCGGGCCAAAAATATGTCTGTCTATTTTTACCGAGTCGTGGTTCTACCCTTCGGCGGAACCACGACTGGGTTTGTGCTCTCTGCTCGGAAGCAGAGAGCTGACAGTGTTATAGAGTTACAGAGCAGTCATCCGAAGACGACTGCTCCAATGCAAACTCTGCTGTATTTACTAGGCTTCCCACGCAAGCCCGGATGCGACACATGGTCATTTCAATGTGGGAATTCCCAGCCATATAGCCGGGCCAAAAATATGTCTGTCTATTTTTACCGAGTCGTGGTTCTACCCTTCGGCGGAACCACGACTGGGTTTGTGCTCTCTGCTCGGAAGCAGAGAGCTGACAGTGTTATAGAGTTGCAGAGCAGCCATCCGAAGACGACTGCTCCAATGCAAACTCTGCAAGCTATGTGTATTTATTTTGTAAACTTACAAACTTACAAAATTATGGCACAAGGCCGAAAAATGGGGAGGGGGAACAAAACTCGGGTTGGTCTACAGATACTCTATCCTATATCTAGCTAATCAGATTCGCGACCCATACATACGTTACAATGATTCTCATTCACCATAAAAATTTGTCCATCAACACTCATACTTATCGTGCACCAAAATACCGCAAAAACATACCGAGGACCTACAAAACGCCCCAAATGTACATAAAAATTTGTGGTTTGTACAATAAATTACAAAAATAACTTTAAAAAATTTTTCATGAAATGACATGATGGGAAGGGGTTATGAAGAAACAAAAAATCCCAAAACAAAACAATTTCAAATGAATATATATACATCGTGTTAGTAAGACCCAAACACACCCTCATAATTAAAGAGGCCGCTGTATTCTGCCTTAAAAGGACAGAATCAAGAAGCTCTCTTTCTTAGGGGAATGGAGATGCCGGGTACAAAATAAATTGGACAGGAGAATATATAAGGCTGACCCAGCCGAGAATGAAAAACGGGACAAAATAACAATGGACAATGGGGATCTCGAACTGGATCATAACAAAAGCAGTGGAGCCGGGAACAGGCCGGGACAAACACATTCACTCACATTAACTAGATACACAAAAGAATTCTTACCTTAACCGCGGGAGGGGTTCCAAAGGAATCCACCCCGATGCGACTAGCAGATCTAAAAGAGAAAATCAAGGCTAGCCCCGGTCACACGAACCAGGCTCGCTGCAATTATCCACCTTTCGCTGAACTCTGTCGGGTGCAGCCGTTTCCGTTCAGTTCTAATCTTCATTTTGAGCTGATGCTCAAAATATCGGATTAGATCCTGATCCGAAAGACGGCCGCCCCGCAAGACTTCTTCCAGACGCGTCATCCAAATCACCATTCTAGCCGTGGCCAGTAGCGACAGAAACACCATCCGCTTCACTCCAGAGTACGGGGGCAACATATTGTCCACAGCGTATGCGCGATCAATGAGCAGAAGCTCCCGCGGCGCGATACGAGCAGTCAACTCGCCGACACGCTCCCACAACGGGCGAACGCGCAAACAATGGAAGAAGGCGTGCGCAGACGTCTCCTTAATTCCAAGGTTGCAACGCTCACAATCTGGCAAATCCGCCAGGCCCATTGCGAAACGCTTGTCATTGAGAGACAAACCATTCCGAGCCAATCGCCAGGTCAGAGAAAACTCAGAGTTGCTGAGCCAATCCGCACCTGGCGCCCAAGACCAATGAGAGCGATACTCCTCTCTCGTCATGCCAAGCTTACTCCACAGTTTATCCTTCACGGCGCCCTCCACTAATCCCCGATAGAAGATTCTCCTAGGCTGTGAAAGGTCACTGGACCGTGGAATGGCCCGCAGGGCCTCCAGACATTCGAGCAGGAATTTCGGCCGAACCCATGGCCTAACTGTAAGCCACAGGATCGGGGGAGTGATAGTGAGGCAAGGGAACATGTCCCTCACTACCCCCGCAAGCAACTCTGCAAGCTATGACTGGAATCAAGCTGGTATTTATACAGGAATATCTCTGCTCATTTACCAGCAGCCAATCACAGCCAAAACAATGGACTATCCCACTTGAGCACAATGAGATGCTCCAGGGCACCATAAATAGCTCTCTTTCTCGAGGTGGATTATTCTGTGGATGACCATGTCTTGAAGAGAGTTAGTACATAGAAGAATAATAGGCACTAACAGCTGTTTTCTGTTGCTGACAGTTATCCTGAATTTATACATTTCTGGTATTCTCTTTGGTTGAGAAAAATCGAGAACAATTACCACCTCATAAATAACGTGACCTAAGTGTGTTAAGTCCTGTTCTCATGCAGTGGCTGCTACAGCTACACTACTTCTTTACCTATTATATCTCACAGACGACTTACTGACTGAGTTTAGTCAGCATGTGTATATCTATCTTATTTTTGGCACATTACTTTAGGATACTGGACTTTCTAAAACTAATTAGTCTAGACTGCTGGGAAGAAGTATTACATTAATTTATGTGAATACAAGTTTTTGTGTCTAGTAATACTTTTTTCTTTTCGAGTATCAAGATTCATTGAGATTTGTTTTTAAGGGCAGGGTCCCCAAGTCCTACCATTGTTATTTAATCCATAACTGGAGGGAAGGGACTGATTAATACCTTTCCCAAGGGTACCAGTGCTTAAGTGAATGCAGGGTATTCAACTGGAATTTGAACTCTGCTCACCGATTTCTCTTTTCAAGCTGATATCCACTGCACCACAACACACATCCGTCACTAAACGCTTACAGCACCTGGTATTCCCAAGCAGTCACTCATCTAAGTACTGACCAGGCTCAATGTTGCTTAACTTCGGTGATCGAGCAAGAACCGGTTTATTCAACGTGATATGGCCGTAAGCCACTTGTAAATGGGATGGACTTTTGCCATATGAAAACCAAACTGTTAAGTTTATAACTGAATTGCACAAATGATTTGAATGCTGCATTAAAGGCTTATGCAGAACCAGAAGAAATTTTTGAAGAACTAATATCTCCAAACAGCTTTTCTCAGATTTGACTGAATATCACGCTGAAGGTTGAAACTAATAATCACCATGATGCCTTCAATTGCCAGGCGGTAAAAGCATAATAACAGTGTCCTTACAAAATTTTGAAGTCAGCATAAAACTTATCATTTAAAGTGACAAATATTTTGCACTAAAACTATCAATGCTCTATCTCCAATCAATATTGTGTATTTTATATTAAAAAAAAAACCTGCATGTCAAAATACCTTTTATCCGTAAAACTACTGAAAAAACAATAATCTTGGCATTAAACATTATTATAACTCAATACTATATATATATATATAAACATGAAGAGTGGATGAGTCAGAGGGAATGAATATAAGTTATAAGTTTGTTACTTAGCGTTGAATATAACGTTGAATATATATATGTTACTTAGCGTTGTCTCTGAGCATCCAGCGTTTCATAGATGGACCCTCCAGGAATTACACCATTACATCATCTACTATATATATATAGAGCCAGCCTTCCCTGAAGATCCAGTTAGGTGAAACTTAGGTAGGTCTGTTGGCTCTTTAGGTTATCTATTTTCTCTGCTCTGCTTATGTACTGAGCGCTTTTTTGTTATAGCTTACTCATCTCGGGTTTTTTTCTTTGGGCTATATACTTTGACTGATGTTCACGTGCTTAGCCCTTTCTTTTTAACATCCATCTTTTCCTTCCGCGTATATACTCAGAGGGTTTTTTGAAATGAATATATTAATAAGTTTACATTTATATATATATATATATATATATTATCCTACATTTAAGGCAATGATTTTATTTGCCAATATATTTACTTATACCCACATATATATAATATATGTTTTATGTTTATTAACAACCAACATATTTAATTTATTTGTTTGAACATTATTTTTAATCGATACTCATATTTGAGTAAATATTCTGTTAATCAAATGTATATTTATATAATTATTTCTACTGGTCTCATTATTTACAATAAATTTTGTGATGAAAATAAATCATAAATAATGAGGCTGGTAGAAATAAATATATAAATTACTGTTTGATTAAAAACAGAATATTTTTTTTTTTTTATAAGCGTTTCACCCCGAGCAAGGCATTTCACTGCCACTATTGTGCAGGGGGCTACATAGAGTGGAGAAAGGTTGGTTAGATATAGGAAATGTCAGAAGGTAGGTGATAGGTGGGTAAGGATACCAAGAATGAGGGTTGGGTAGATGTTGAGAGTGTTGGGAGAATAATTGGAAGTTAGTGTGATAGGAGGTGTCTACTGACCCTACATTTAAACACCTGGAGATTGTAGCTGTTGGGAAAGCAGACATGTGGAAGGGAATTCCACAGGTGGGAAGCACGAGAAAAGAAGCTGTTGGAGTAGAATTTACGGTTACATCTTATCTGTTTAACTGTAAAAGGGTGGGACCTAGTTGCTAATCTAGTATCTCATGTAAATTCGTGCCTAGGCGGCACCAATGATCAAAGTTCATCGGAGCAGAAGCAATGAAAGTATTTGTATAATAGGCACAGAGAAGCCACATCATGCCGGTGAGAGAGTTGTTGCAGCCGGTCTGCCAAGTCAGTATCAACCACGTTACAGATTATCCTTTGTATTTTGTCAAGAAGCCCAAGGAGAGTAGCAGGGGCACCCGACTAGATGTGGCAGCAGTATTCAATACATGGGCGGATGGTAGATTTGTATATGTGCAGGATAGATTCAGGTGGGAAAAACTTCCAGGCCCTGCACAGAGCGCCAACTTTCATAGCAGCGAATTTGGCAATGGATTCGATATAGTCATTCCATTTGAGGTCTGCCAAGAGTATAAGGGCAAGGAGGCAGTGTTTTACTCTCTGGCAGGCAAGCCTGTTCCATGCTAATGGGAGGTAGATGCGATTGTCTATGGTGCTTAGTTGATAACAGCTTCGTTTTAGAAGCATTGAAATTTACTAACCATTTACTACCCCAGGCCACTACGGATTGGAGGTCCTTTTCAAGCTCGGCAGCGAGGTTCGCTTTGTTGCCCACACCGGGTTTTTGATCGATGCGGGAGTAGATTGTGGTATCATCGGGGAGATCATTAATGTAGATCAGAAACAGCATGGGACCTAGGATAGAACATTGAGGGATGCCCGCATTCGTATGGTAGTTTTGGGAGGCATGCCCATTTAATACTATCTTCAATGTGCTGTTAGAGAGGAATGACTGGATGAGGTCAAACAGATGTCCAGTTATACCGTAGCTCCACAGTTTGCATCAAAGGCCAGCGTGCCAGACCCTGTCGAACGCTTTGGAGATATCCAAGGCAACAGTTTGGGCATTGCCATTCTTGTCAAGAGCCTGGTATATGTACTCGGTAATGGTCGTTAGCATATCAGCAGTAGACCTGGTAAAGCGAAACCCATACTGTTTGTCAGAGAGAAGCCTGTGGGCCGTGAGATGCTGAATCACTTCGGCATTGATAATGGCTTCGAAAACTTTGCCGAAGATCAGAAGGAGACTAATAGGGCGGTAACTGGTGGAGTCTGAGGGTTTGCTAGAATTCTTAAATATAGGAACTACAGAGGAGGACTTCCAACAGGTAGGAAAACAGGAAGCAGATAGGCAGAGGTTATAGAGTTTAGAGAGGACAGAAGAGGAGGAGAAAAATAATGTTCAAACAAATGAATTAAATATGTTGGTTGTTAAAAAAACTAAACTTTTTGATAATCTTTGGGATTTTTCCATAACAATGTATGTTTACTATATATATATTTTTCAAGATAATGGATCATTATTTAATAATATGACAGATTTCTAGTAGATACTCATATATGAGTAGACACTCCACTCATTTGTTAAACAATTTTTTATTTATTTATATTTGTTGGCAGTGCATGTTTTCCTTTAGTGAGATTTCTTAAGTGTCCAGGTTGTTAGGCAAATATTTGTAAATGAAAATAAATACACTGTTTAATAAATAAATAAATAGAGTGCATTCAAAGATGATTATCTACTAAAAATAATGCTTAATGTGATAAATATATATAAATATATATATATATATATATATATATATACACACACACATATATATATATATATATATATATATATATGTTTGTTTGTACATTGTTTACTACAATCTTAAATAATTTCATTGTCATCAATATCAGTCAGTCACAAAAATTTTATATGATTATTTAATCAAATGAAAAATATCAAAGCAAAACATTTTTCTTCTCATTTTTATTATATAAAATTTGTATTTTGTATTAATGAATTTATATTTTTACTTTATATATTTTTTATTTATATATAATTTTATATATAATTTTTTATATATAATTTATATTTTTATACTTTCATATTTTTTACATTATATTAATGAATTTATTACAATGAATGAAAGTTTTTATATCTTTCACTTAATGTTATCAGTTTGTTATAGTTACCTAAAGGTCTCTGGGATTACTACAGATTCTTTCCTGTGTGTATCTTGGATGTGGAAGTGAAAATTACAGTAAAATTTATATTATAATTTCTCACTAACAACTGCATCAAAACAATGTGAAATCAAAATATCGTCAACTATTAATACAGATCTATTTTCAGAAATATCATAGGGAAAACATTTCTCAGAGGGACAAATGTTAAAGCAATAGATTGATACAGAGTATAGAATGGTAAACACAAATCAAAACAGGAAATTCATTAAAAAGTTGCTAAGGTACCAGCAACATTTACAGTCAATGTGAAGTTATTATACAAATCAGTTGAACCATAATAACTTGAATTTGCTTTGAAAATTTTTTGTCACATATCAAAAAATTAACTTAGATGTCAAAACAAGGTTTCAGTTAATTTTGAGATAGTTCATGTTCATGGTATTTGCATAATAACATCAGAGAGACAATATATTCACCATTTTTTGCAATGACGTGGGACTGTAGGAGTAAGACAGCTGCTGATCTACAATTAATCTGCATTGGCTTAAATGTAAGTTTTAATGAATTCTGAATCCAAGCAGATCAGATCCATTAGTGAGGGAAATAGATCATACCACATTCTCCTTTGCCGTATTTTTACAGATGAAAGAATTCCTTGAACTGAACAGGCATTCCTTGCTGACCATAAGGACGTGACAGATTGCGAGAAGCCGGATGAGAATTTTCCTTGTTCTCACTTGAACTGGATTTATTCCTGTTGCACTTTTGTAGTCTACAAGTGATTTGCTTATCTTCTGAAGTATCTGTAGGTGCAGGGCCATAGCTGATGCTAAAAAACACTGGGCACAGAGAAAATTGCCCGAATTTATTAGTTGACAATGTGAAAATGTCATCAGTGTCATCTGTTTCCAGAAACTATGATTTTTACGGGTTTTTTTGGCTATTCCAATAGAAATTAGGCACAGAACGTGAATGAAAGCAGGAAATTGGGTTCAGACTTTCTGAGTCTTTTCTCCCAAAATTAATAAATAAACAAACAGAGTTTTACTGCATTCATTCAGATGTTTTCTTTGTTTTTCTTTCTTTCTTTCTTTCTTTCTTTCTTTCTTTCTTTCTTTCTTTGTATCTTCATGAATTGTTTAGTTTGATTTCTGACGAAGACATTTTTTCTTGCCTGGATTTTCACTATGATTGCACGGATCAGCTCGGACCTGTGCCTGGTAGTCAGATACGGCCATGCGTAGGTGGATGTGCTCTCTTCTGAGAAAACTGTTCCTTGCCATTTGAGAGATCAGAGCTCAAGTAATCCTCTTAATTTTCAAAAGAAGACTACATCACTGTCACTTCAAAATCCATTGAAGTGTCCTGGGGACAGCCCTTGCTTATGCCTATATGTCCCAATCAATACCCTAAAGGATCCAAGTCTCTTAGTGAGACTTTTTTTCCCATCCAGGTAATAGACACGTGCATACTAGGTGTTGGCCTCTAGTAGCTTCACTTGATTCCCCAGTAATTCATTTTTATTTAGTTGCATGTATCTTTTTAGTCATATCATTTCTAGTTTTGAGAGCCAAGAAGGTAGAGACACACCAGTCAAATTTATTGGAAACAAGCAGAGTAGTTCATGTGGGGTTGCATTAGTGGCTGTGCATAGCAGCATTCTAACAACATGCGTGGCCTCTGGGAGTAATTTTTCCTATTTCTCTGAAGCTATCCCCTTATCAGCAGCTGCTAGCTAAACAATTTTCCAGATTATACCATTATACCTCTCACACTCACCAATTGCCTTGAGGGTTATATGAGATTGTTCTACTTATGACTACTACTTGCTCTCGTAGGAATCACCATACATATTCGAATATAAATGAAGCCCCTTTCTCCAAATAAATATATGTGGCTAGTCCAAAGATGACAAAAACCGAGCAAAATGCTTGTATGACCAATATGGAGGATACATTAAGGCAAAATATTACAAAAGGAAATCATGAATATTTGTCAATTATTGCCAGCATGTATTTGTTCTGAGGTTTTTGATGGAAGCAGACCTTTAAAATTCAGTGTAATTCTTCCATAGGGACATGTGGTTTTTATAACCTTGCTGGTGTTAGGACAGGAAAATCTGGGTTTATTTAAGCACAAGTTTTACTTGTTTCTTCAAGATAAGTTGAAATGTCCTTAATTAAGACAGCCTTTGGTTATGTTTGGAGATCTCAATTTTTCACCATTTGGAGCTATGTCTCTTAGTGAGACTGTGTCTTCCCATCCATCAGGGTAACAGGCCACATATACTTTGGACTTGCATTTAAAAGTTTGACTTGAACAATCAGTGGTTCATTTTTATTTGGTTGCATGTGTTTTTTTAGTAATCTTTTTCTTCTATATGCCCTGGCCCTTCAGGATGTAGGTGATCATGGCTTTCCATGTTTTTCTATCCCTGGTGGCTCTGAGCACGCCTTCTCCTGTTACACCATGCAATCTTCATTCCGTCATCTACCTGATTAGGTGCTTCAAATATGTTATCCATTGCTTTCCCCTGTCTCTTTTTCTCTCTATCTGGCCTGTTAGTATTAGGTTCTCTAAGCCCTCCTTCCTCATTGCATGTCCCAGAAACTTCAGCTGTCTCTTCCTAATGCTCACTATTAATTTCCTTTTTGTTTCCATCATTTCTAAAACCGCATCATTACTCACATGCTCCATCCATGAGATTCACAGAATCCTCCTGTTTTTAGTAATATTCTTCCTAATTTCAAGAGCCAAGAAGGTAAAGATGCTCTAGTCAAACTTCTTTTAAAAAATGGGAAGAATCTTTCATGGTGAAGGGTTGCATTAGTGGCTGTGCATAGCAACCTTCTATTAATATGCATTTCCTCTGGGAAGAATTGTTTCTAATACTCCCCACTGATCTCATCATCACAAAAAGTTTATCTAAGGGTGGGTCTCTTTTAACCAGTGCTCCTTCAAAGGGGAACAACACAAGCTTCATTCTCAGACAAGCTGTTACCTGAAGTTTTGCTATACATGTCAGCGTCTGCTAGTAGACTGATGTCAGAGCCATCATTTGGTTGACCTGACCCCAAATAATAAACCGCTTACTCTCCTCCGTGTCAGTTTTGTCGCTCAACAATGAATATAACCTTGAAAATGGCCACAGGTCTCTGACATGGCATAGTATCTGCAGGCTGACAATTTCGGTTACATGCCCAGTCCTGAACTTGGCTGTGAATTTGCTGTGCAAAGTTTTGACCCAGACGACATCATCTTCTTTATATGCTTGTCCAATAATCTACAGTTCTGATGGGGGTTTGGCTTCAATGCCTTTTACTGAGATGTGGTAATTATGCAATACATCAGCCGGTGCTGTGGAAGGTGAGATGTTGTTCTTTGGCATAACATTATACCAATGAATGGCCTCCGATGCAAAACAACCTTTCCTTGCTGTGATGGTCATAATACTTCTGTGGCTGCATTCTACAATTCCAATACCAGCTGGTGAATGAGTGCACCAGAACCTCAACCACCCACTCTAGCTGCTTGCAAACTCCTGGTAGTATCTGCAAGTGATGGCAAGATCATTGCCCTGTTCAAAGAAAATCATCTTCAACTGTTAAATGACACTCTGTTGCATCTTGCCAGTGCAATGGCCAAATTGCAAACCTGGAGGGACCACAATCCATAAGTGTTAGAAAATGCCCACCATTGTAATGGGTTATGTCCATTGCTAATCTAAAGGTGTGAAAATGTGTTCAGGTACCTCAAGTACCTTAGCCTTAATTCAGAATTACATGCACCATAACAAATTAGAACTTTGTTAGAACTGATTTGAGGGGAGTCTGTCTTATCTAAAACAAATTGTTTGGTTTATGCTTCAGTATTAAATGACAAAAGCAATATTGGAGGACTTCAAAAAGAGGAGGGTATTTTAATAGAATTTTGGAAGAGATTTAAACAAATCTGCAAGCAATTTGAAATCAAGCATTGCACTGATTGGAAAATAGTTTTTAAGTTGGAGACATTTAAAGTACTTGCCAACCTGCTCAGATCAGGCTGTCCTAACATTCCTGAATTATTGAATGTTGTTATTTCTACTTGTTAAACATAGCTATTCTCTTGTCTCATACTTCATGCTTTTAAGTAGGTACCCTTTGTCTGCTAAAAAGAGGCAACAGAATAATACAGCTAAAGGCCTAACTTGTAATACTCAAAAAAATTACAATTTTTAAGCTGATCTCACAATGATGTCTGAAATTATAAGTTTGCAGAGGAAACAAATATGGAGTCAAATAATTAAATATCATCCTTTTTGCAACAAAACCAAAATACTTACAGATATAAGATGAGCTATCTATGGCAAATCTATGGTCTGCATAAAATGGGTTTCAATGACACTTGTTTGATTATGTGGCCTACTTGTTCAACCAATCTGAACCTAATTGAAAACTTACTAAGAAAAAGTCTTACATTAGTGAACTTTGGAACTTAGGAAGAACTTTGGAATGCTATTTGTTTAATATGAAAAAGTAAAATCAATGGAGGAACAACAACTGAAATTAATTTTGAAACATGAAGCATATATTTCACACTAGCAGTATAGCCCGGCTTTGCTCAGGTGTAATGAAAGCTTTAAAACTAATCCATGGTCCTGGAGCTCAGACTCAGCCTAAAGAATATTTGTGTGAAGTTTGGTGAGAATCTGATAAAAATTGTGGATTTGTATAAAGGATATACAGACAGATAAACAGACACACACACAAACATCTTGCCTATTACATATATATATTATCGATTTTCTGCACTATTGTAAGAACTGCAAGCTTGAAACTTCTAAATATCATTTCTTATGTCTTTGTCTATGAGTGAATCAAATTTGATTAAAATCCGACCACTCCTTCTATAACCTGATTTTTTCAATTTTTGATATTTATAGTATAACTGTATAAATTTTCAAGAAAATTGGTTCAGCCGTTTTGTAGTCTATAGGTAATGGACACACACACACACACACACACACACACACACACACACACACACACACACACACACACAAAGTTCCATTTATAAATAAGTTTAGATTAATGTTTTAAAAGTTTACCATCACTATTTTCAATTGTTTTATTGAAAACATTTTTTTGTAAATTTTGTACACATTCTATAATTTTGTTTTTTCCCACTTCAGTAAATGGATGATAAAGTGAAATTTGAAAGATTCAGTAAAATTTGTAAAACTGTTGCTACATAATAAAAGTGACAATGAGGGTAATATATTAATTAAAATCATTTTGCCCAAAACAAAACAATAATGCAACTAAGAAAAACGTGCTACTAGGATATGGAAGACAAAATAATTTAGTGATGAGAAAGGACAATAAAAGAATGTATTTATGAAAACAGAACATAGAAATTGGCATTGCATTTAAATTTTTGTAGAGTTTAGTTATAAGGCAAACTAGAAATTGGAAGGGACTTCCACAGGTAAGATGTGTGAGAAAAGAAGCTATTAGAATAGAATATGCAGTTACATTTAGTTAGTTCAACAGTGAAATGGTGAGACCTAGTTGCCCATCTAGTAGCAAACTTAAATTAATGCAGTCAAAGCAGCAAGGAGGAAAGGTGATAAGAACAATTTCCATGAAAATATTTATAGAAAAGGCAGATGCAAGTTATGTCATGTCGTTAAGAAAGGGAGAAATGTCAAGATGCCAGGTTATGGTTGATTGCATTACAGACTCTACTTTGAATTTTACATCATCATCATCATCATACACCATGACTGGGTGGGATTGTAAGACTGTTGTAAGCTGAGCACCTACCAGTTTCCTCTCTCTATAGAACTGACATCACATAGCAAACTAGTACTCTCTTCTTTGTTTCAAGAGAAATTTTCCTGTCTCTTATTACTCTACTCAGCTTCTGGAATGTGTTCTTTACTGTTTTTCTAAAAATTTGGAAGAATTAAAATTGGCTAGTAATGTAAGATGCAATGTATATTATGATTCTTTTCTTTTCAAAAACCTGGTTTTATTCCAAATTTAAGTTTGGTGCAGCGTTGACTTACTATTTTTCTAGCCTTCTGAAAGTTTCACTAATTAGAGATTTTTTATTATATGGTCATTAGGATCTAATTAATGACTAAATATGTTGGTGTATACCTCTGAAATATTTATAGCAGAGATGTTGCCAGATATATGGACATTGGCTTCTAAATGACATTGTATTTGTCATTAAAATGTAATCAGTAAACTTCCTTGAATTAAACATTTGATTGCTCTAGTCTTTCATTGAACTCTTGGCTAGAATCCTGGTTCTGTGTAATTCCATCACAAGCTTGATCCATCAATATCACTGATTAAGACATGAAGTTGTTCATTTAGTTTCTGGTTTGAAAGAATTGTTTATTGTCATAATTATTAAGTATAAACAATAATTTCAAGCTTATATAATTTTGTTAGGTCTAATAGAAAAGGGCACTTTTGATTCTTTGGGAAGGTCTCTGAGCTAATTATGATGGTGTAATAGTTCTTCTCTTTTTATATGCCATAGCCTTTCAAAATGGTTTTTAATGGCTCTTCATTTCTTGTCTTTTGAGCTCTTAGTAAGTTTTGTTTTGCTATGTCTTCTATTCCTTGTTCTACCATCCATTTACACAAGCTTCTTGGGTAAGTTATGCACTGCTTTCCTATATGCCTGTACAGCAATATACCCCATGAACTAGGTAAACAGGCTATTAGATTTTGGATTGAAAAATACCTAGAAATACTTTGCACACACTTCACAAAAAAATTTATTATCCAGAGTATAGAACTAATTCATTCCAATTTAACAACCAAAATTATATTCAAACAATAGTACTGCGATGGAGGAAAAAACTTATACAACTAAATAGAACACAAATATTGAGAAGATATAAAAACAGAATTCACTAAATCATGGAAAAGATATGTAGATGATTGTTTTATCTTTTAGAGATCAACATGGGGAGACATAAATAAACTACACAATCTACTCCAAAACTTGCACCCCAAAATTAAGTTCACACTAGCATATAGCTATAATGAATTGCCATTGCTAGACAGACTCATAAAAACAAAAACAATTACATCATCACAGGTATTTACCATAAACCCACAGATACCCAACAATACCTCCATTTCAAGAGTCACCACCATAAAAGCTGTCTAAAGCCTATTCCCTACTCCCTAGGATGATGAACTTGCACAATAGCAGCTGATGAAACCCTTCATAAAATATGCCTAGAGGAACTATGAAAAGCCCTATAATTAAGAGGATATCCCACTACACTAATAAACAAAAAAACATGAAAAAGAAGAAAACATTCTCGCATACATCTCCATGCTCAACAAAAGCAACCCAGAATTATTTAAAAAGATAAAAAGACACATAGAATTACTCAACAAAAACAATAAAATAAAAGAAATCTTAAAGACAACTCAAATAATCAAAAACAAACACCAATCCCAAAATTTAAAAGACATACTAACCTCATAAAAAATTGAGCAACAGACAACAAAGGGGGTCACAAAATGCAACAAAAAGAGATGTGGAGTATGCAGCATAATAATAGAAGGAAACCAATTCAAGTTTGAAAACACATCTACATTTGAAATAAAAACAAATCTGAAAATGTAATTTATGCCCTAAAATGCAATGAATGCACAAAAATATATGTTGGGGCAACACAAGGCCTGAATAAAAAAGTAGTCCTGCACAGAAGTAACATTAAACTATTTAAAACAAGAAATTGTATGTTTCCCAACACTTACACAAATTTAGTGGAAGTAAATTCAGAGTAATGCTAAAATGCAAATTACAACACACTCATGAAAGAAGAAAAATTTATAAAAAATACAAGCCTTCTCTCAACAAAACAAATCAAAAAACCTAAGATACACTAAATTCAAAGGCCCTAAATCACAAACCATTGCAAAAAATAGACTTCCAAAAACAATAAAAAATACCTAGATGACCCATAGAATTGAATCAATATCCCAGAAAACAGTTCTGAAGTATAATGATGAAATCAAATTTCACAAGTCAGGATAAAAAATTTTTCTGGCCAACATAAGGTGAATGATTTTTTAAATGGAAGAGACATAACAAGCGAGTATGGAAAAAAGCCAACAAACACACATGCATATGAACTTTCTGACCTGCTCATTGGCCACTTATCTATATATACACGGTATTTTAGGCCATCCGAAAGACAAACAGATCTCAATATATAAAGTCACAAGTTTATTCACTTGAAGAGAGTCAACTTTAGACTCGAAACATGGGTATTGACAGAAATATCATTATGAACACATAATATATTATGCAAAAGGCATGTAATATTAATAATGATAAATAACAATAAATATATAATCATGACTCAAAGGTCCAATCATCAAAAATTTTTTTGAGCCTGAAACTCGAGTTATGACTAGAGCCATCCTTTCATTGGATTTAACATTGTTAAGCATTTTTTGTACAGTCTAGTAATCTGGGCTTCAAGCACTTTACTGAATGAGTAAGTTTACTTTTAGCCCATTTATTTCTCACTGGTTTCTCAGTATTTTCATTTTTATTCAAGATTATCGGGATTAGTTTTTAGGTTTTAGCAAGTTGTCCATTGGTTCCAACAATGATTTTTGTTTTCCTTTATATATATATATATATTGTCATGTATGAATAAAGTGTCACCGCTGACATTTAAGTTTGAACAGGGAAGTCCAGAAAATAAACATAGGCATCCTCGTTTTGATGCAATTAGAGGAATCGTGCTGCTGGAATCACATGGCATTGTTAAAATAATATATATATGTGTATATAATAAGCATTTAAGGGAGAAAAGAAAAAGGTCTGACGGGCATTATTTCTAGTATATGTGACTTTAGAATATATATATATATATATACCTATATATATATGTGTGTGTGTGTGTGTGTATGTGTGTGTGTAAATATTCATGCACTTTGCAAAATGAATCCAAATGTTTGGAGAACCCTGTGACAATTCTTTACATAATTCGTAAGTGCAAAAGATATATAATAATAATAATTATAAATTGAACTACAATATTATCTGTTATTATATTCCAATTTATTATTATTATTATTATCATTTAGAAGTTATGCAAAGAATAAGGGATTTTATCTTCATAGCAAACTGAAAATGATCGAACCAATATCAAATGGCCAATAAATAAGCTTGTTGGAGATGATATTAGTCTTCATTTATCAAGAAATTCAATAACTAATGACAAGTCCTCCAAAGTGCAGCAATTACTTTATCTTTCTTTCTGAATTTCTGAGATGAGCAATTATCATTATTATTTATGGGTCAATGGCTGCTGAATGTAAACAATTGTCACATGCCTGCAGTTATCAAATAGTAATAATTTCTGTAGTTGGGTCAAACAGTAAAATTTTATAGTCTGGTATATTGGAACAAGCAGAAGTGATATCTAAATTCACTAAGACATGTTAACTATTATAAGCAATCTGAACAATGATGAAGATGGTGGTGGTGGTGGTGGTGGTGGTGGTGGTGGTCTTGATGGTGGTGGTGGTAATCTTGTTAGTGTAGGCAGTGACAGTTGTTGTTCTTCATCATCATCAATTCTTAGTGGGTCTCATCCAGAGACATATGGTCAGAAGTGGCATCATGATATTTTTCACTAAACATTTTTGAAAATATAAAATAAAATAAAATAAATTATCTAAGAACACAAACAATTTAGATAGATGATGCCCTTTGTGCAACATGTGAGCTGTACATTTTGAAAATAATTTCTTGCATTTTGGTAAGGTGTGGGCTGCCAAGAAACCCTTCATTGAGTCTATTGAAACATTTCAGATCAAATTAAGGGCTCCAACCATAGCTAGAATTACTGATGTCCTTATATACCACATTTTTGAGATTTTCACTCCAAGATTCTTGTATTTTGATATTATTATTATTGTTGTTGTTGTTGTTGTTGTTGTTGCCTTGGATTTCTGTTGCATATATAATTCCTTTTATGTCACAGAGATCTAAAGTCAGAAATGGCTTTATGATATTTTCCACTGATCTTTATTTTGTAAAAAAAAAAAAATCTATGATCACACAGATTTTACATAGATAAAGCTCTTAATAATATGAAAGCTATACTTGTGAGTTCAGTATTTTATATTTCTTTAAGGCTTGGACTACCAGGAATCCTTTTCTTCAACGAGTCTATTGGAACCATTTCTAATCAATTCGAGGGCTTCAACAACAATTGGAATTATTACTGTTCTCATGTGCTACATTACAATCTATGGGGACTGACATGTCAATAAGAAATAAAAAAGTACATTCTGTTCTTGTGGTCTTTCAGCATGATATATTAGCACTTAACTTTTATTATTGCTATATATTGATTTCTGCTATGGTCACACTACCTACCAAGTCTGCAGAAAGACCTAAGGCAGGTAGTAGTGTGTTATTATGGCTACATTTGATTTGCTTTTTTTATCTCCCAGAACATCACTAGTGTTACATGGACAAATCTCTTAATGTGTAGGCTGTACTTATCAAGATAATTTTTTTGTATCTCTTTTAAGCTGCGATTTTCAGGGATCCTATTAATATGTTTTGTTCATTTTTTTTATAATTCTAAACACACTTATTATCACTGGTGTTAGTCGCATTTTCAATTTCCACATTTTTTCTATGACAGTTTCCAGGTTTTTATTATTATTATAATTATAATTATAATTATTGTTATATTTAAATATAAACAAATATTCATAATATTTATCAAAGAGCAGTTTTGTTATTAGTATTACCATTGCTTTAGATAGCTAATTAGCAATTTATTAAGAATTCTGTTTGCCTTGTTATATGTTAAATTATATCAGTTTAGGTATATAAATCAGTCAGTCAGTTGAGTGCCATATGTGATACACGTTTGGGCGATCATGTCTCGACAGAGACATGACTGACTTGGCAGAAGATTATCCCGCAGTAGGTTACCATTGCTTTCTGTGGTAGACTGGTTGCCGACCAAGGCTATAGAACCCAATCTGTTTTGTTATTTAACCCATAACTGGAAGGAATAGGTAGATTAATACTTTTCCCAAGGGTATTTGCGCATAAGTGAATGCAATGAATTCAGCTGGAATTCGAACTCGGCTCCCCGATTTCTCGTTCCGAGCCGATATCCACTGTACCACAATGCACATCCGTGGTATATAAATAGGCATTGTTTTAATAATAATGAAATAAATTTATACACAAAGATTCAGTATTGATTTATTCAAGCAACATAAATTATAAAATTAATCTCTTCATTGTATTTGATTTAATTTTAATATTAATATAACATTAATATTTGTAAGAGTTAGACTCATTACATTTTACAAGAATTGAAATGAACCTAGTCTGATAGAAATAACAGGGAATGAACTTGCACTGATTTTCTTCTAATTTCAATTGGTGACCAATGGTTGATTGTATTATTGGGAAATTTTTCTCTTCTTGGTGCCAATCTTGCATATAAATAGACTTTGACTTCCTAATGGCATTATGCTTCTCATTAAAATGCAATCAGAGAAATTCCTTTAATTTAGCTTCTGACACCTCCAATGTTTTAATCCTAATTGATTCATCAATACTAAGCACAGTTCTTATAGTCAGCAAAAGCAACAAAGGCACAAAAGCTTGCTGAGTGTCATAATGCATCAGACACAGATCACTTCTAAGGTTACAAAAAATTAACCCAATCCAGTTCAAGAAACTATCAGGTTTATGTTGGATGAGCTTCTAAGCAAAGAAATTTTATCTGCCATATCAAACATTGACATTGTTAGAACTACTATAAAAATCTAACTAATGCACACAGATGATGATTTTACTTGCTGTATACTAGTAAAACATAATCTAGAATATTTTTCTTGGTTTCCACTAAGATTAGAATGGTAGATCATCAGGCCAAAATGATTTTTCTTAGTATGTACTAAGAATAGCCTAGTAGATTATAAAGCTAAAATGATTTTTTTTGGTATGCATAAAATTAGTATAGTAGATCATAACACCAAAATGATTTTTCTTGATATGCACTAAGATCATAAGTCCAAAATTATTTTTCTTATTTTTCAATAAGGTTAGCATAGTAGATTTTATGGACAAAATTATTTTTCTTCAGTTATGTACTAAGCTTAGCAGAGTTCAAAATTTTTGGGTAAGCACTAAGCATAGCACAGTATAACTTATAGCCAACATGATTTTTCTTCATATGAAGTAAGCTTAGTAGAGTAGAGCATATAGTCAAGTTGATGACTTTTACTAATCTTTGCATACTCATACTCAACAATAAGGTCAACATGATCTTTCTTGGTATATACTAAGTTTATGCTAAGTTTTTCAAACATTTGTGGTGTTCTTTTGTTAGCTTAGAGTAATAGGTAAGAAAAAAAATTCTTCACTTCACTGTTTTTCATGTTTTGATTTTAATATTCTCTTTTCAGAATAATTTAATTTTTTTTGTTCAAGTTTCTAAATATATTAATGTTTAATTTAAAATTGACTTTTGTAATGTAAAATATTTAATAGCATTATAATTTGTCTCTCTGTCCCACTCCCCTTTAGACCATGTGCTATTGCAAAATAAGCATTGACCTGAATTATCCAAATGAAACAGAAGGTCTCTTTGAGAAAGTACATAATTTCAAAGAAAATATCTTCTGTTAACTGGATGTGTGATGCTTTCTCTTTTGCTAGTTACTCCTAACTAGGGGAATTGACATTTTTTTTACATGTCTAGTTGTTTGAACTTATACTAAGTATAGACTTAATATTTATGTTTTTTCTCCCACCTGACTTTTTTCTTTCTTTTTTTTATGGGATGCCAGCAACCTGTTAGTTTTAAAAAAAATTAAACCTACAAAAAGCGGAGGAACTCTTGATGAGTCAACAGCCAGCTAACTAGAGGTGGTGTCTTAATAAATCACTGTGGAGAAGGCAACAGGATATCACTCCACTATCTATCTATCCTGCATATAATCATGGCTATACAATGAAAATATATTAAACCTAACAGCATGAAGAGGGTTGCTTCCAAAGAGAGCAATTCCTTGCCCGGTAAAGACCAACATGGGCAACAGGTTTCACATTACCATCATCCAGTGACTGTTAGCAACAACGGCATAAAGGGGACAGTTTTTTCCAAAATCTCTCCCTTGCCTGGGAAGGAATGACATGAGCAACAGGTGTCTCTGGATCGTTACCCTGCGACTGTGCTCAAGAAAGAAAGGATTACCTTGGGGACATGGAACATCAGGGAGTTAAACAACTGTGGACAACTAGAGAATGTCAAGCAGGAAATGAACAGACAAAAAATCAATATTCTGGGAATATGCAAAACCAGATGGCCAAATAATGGAGACCTCAGCAGCAACAACCATATGATAATATACACCAGAGGCAAAAATAATGAAAAAGGAGTTGGCTTAATACTGGACAAAGAAATAAAGAAATGTGTTCTGGGATACTGCCAATTCTCCGAAAGAGTTCTCCTGGTCTAACTGAAAGCAATTGTAGTCATCTATGCACCAACAACACAAAGCACTGATGAAGAAATAGAATCTTTTTACTCCACTCTAGACAATGCCAAGGCTCAATGTAAAAGCCAAGAAATCAGAACCATCATGGGAATTTGAATGCCAAAGTAGGCAAGGAGAGGAAAGGTATGACAACTTTAGTTTAGGAATCCGCAATGAACGAGGAGAAAAATGGGTGAAATGGTGCATAGCAAATGACCAGGTAATAAATAACACCTGGTTTCAAGAACACCCACAACATCTATGGACATGGAGAAGCCCAGGAGGTGACACGAAAAACCAGATAGACTACATAACCATAAACAGCAGATTCAGAAATGCAGTGGTTCAAAGCAAAGCCTATCCAGGCGCTGACTGTGGAAGTGAACATCCTCCAGTCATCTGCAAACTAATGGTGACACTCTGGAGATTGCAGAAGCCTACTGCAGCATCAAAACTGAAATACAACGCACTTGTGAATGACCTTAATCTACAGAACAAATATACTAACTGTGTGAAAATATGAAGAACAAATAGGAAAAAGACACTTGAAATGAGGAAGGAAGCAATAGTGACATCAGCAAACAACGTTACCCCAAAAAATTAGGCACAGAAAAAAAAATGAGTGGATGACTGAAGAGATTCTGGACATGATGCAAAGGAGGCGGCAGAAAATGATATCAAGACATGGAATGGAGTACAGGGAACTACACAATGAAATAAGAAGAAAATGCAGACAGGCTAAAGAGGAATAGCTCATTGACAAATGTGCTGAAGAAGAGAGATTGAGCAGGAATAATAAAGCAGACATGCATAAAGAAATAAAAGTACTGACAAGACAAAAAACCTGCTCTTCAACAGGATGTATAAAATTCAAAGATGAGACAATCACTCCAACGATGGGAAGAATATATAAATGATCTTTTCAATGACAAGAGAGAGCAACCAATAATACACAAAGATGAGGACGAACTGGAAATATTAAAGTGTGAAGTGGAATCTGCAATAGCCAAACTGAATAGAAACAAAGCAGCAGGACCAGACGGCATAGTCATAGAGCTGCTGATAGCCCTGAAAGAATTTGGTGTAAAGAAAATTACAGAAATAATAAATGAAATTTATAATAGTGGTGTAATACCAGATGACTTCAGTAAGTCTATCTTCATAGCACTACCTAAGAAGCCAGGAGCAAATGAGTGCGAACTCCATAGAACCATCAGTTTAATGAGCCATATAACAAAACTGATTGTCCAAATCCTGATGAATAGAGTGAGAAGCAGAATCAGGCCAGAGATAGGACAAGAACAGTTTGGTTTCATCAAAGACACTGGAACAAGGAATGCCATATTTATGAATAGGATACTCTCTGAAAGAGCAATACAAATAGAGGGCTTATACTTGTACGTTATTGATTATGCAAAGGCGCTTGACAAAATACGGCACAAAGAATTGATGGAGATGCTCGGCAGCATCGACATATTTGGGAAAGAAATAAGAGTAATCAAGAATCTTTACTGGTAGTAAACCACTTGCATACAAACAGGTAATGAATTCAGCAGATATACAAAGATAGAAAGAGGCATAAGACAGGGATCTGTCTTTTCACCAGATCTGTTCAACTTGTACAGTGAGAATATTTTGAGGACCCTAGAAGTTGCCTGGATTTGTCATAGGAGGCTAGAATTTAAACAACCTAAGGTACACAGATGATACAGTACTGATAGCAGACACAGAAAGGAAACTACAAGACCTCCTACTGAAGGTAGCTGAAGAGAATGATAAGACAGGACTACAAATAAACTGCAAGAAAACCGAATGCATGGTCATCAGTAAAAAGGGCAGCCCAGTATGCCAAATACAGGTCGGGGATACTAGAATCAAGCAGGTACAAAATTTTAATTTCTAGAAAGTGTTATAACAGAAGACGAAATGTGCAACACAGAGATCCAAAGGCGAACTGCCATGGCAAAGGAAGCATTCCAGAAGTTGAGTAAAGTATTAAGAAACAGGACAGAAACAAAGAGAGTACTGGATTGCTATGTGTTATCAGTTCTTCAATATGGCAGTGAATGCTGGACAATATCATCAAAGATGAAAGAAAAGCTGGAAGCAACTGAAATGTGGCTCTACAGAAGGATCAGCAAATATCATGGATCGAGCATGTGAGCAATGATGAGGTTTTGGAAATTATGGAAATGAAAAGGAAATTAATACTGAGCATCAGGAAGAGACAGCTGAAGTTCCTGGGACATGCAATGAGGAAAGAGGGCTTGGAGAACCTGATACTAACAGGCCAGATAGAGGGAAAAAGAGACAGGGGAAAGGAATGTATAACATATTTGAAGGACCTAATCAGGTGGATGTTGGAACGAGGGTTGCATATTGTAACAGGAGAAGGCGTGCTAAGAGCCACCATTGATCAATATTAGTCTGAAGGATTTTTCCTTGCATGTATCAAACTTTGTATCATAGAGTAGTAGGCCAAAATGCAGTTCTTTTTAGTATAATAAACCTATTATAGTTGATAAAAAGACCGAAATTGATACCTTTTCTTGGTATATGCTAAGCTTAATGCAGGTGAGCTTAGGGCCAAAATAATTATGTTTTCTCTTAGTTTAGTACTTAGCCTAATAGAGACAAAATCTATCACCTCAATAGCAGAAATAGTAGAAGGTGGGCTGAAAAGTTCTAAGCCCGACCCACATCACAGCAACTGACTAAAACATGAGAACAATAAATTTGTTTTTGGAAAGTCTTATCCATCTGGTCATGAACATTTCATAGATAAGCAAGGTAGATTTGTAGTAAGAAAATAATTAAAGTGCTGATCTCACAAGATATTAATAGCTCAAAAATAAAAAAGTGTCTGTTTAAATTAATATTGAGTAGAGTGATCAATTCTTAGGTCAAATATACTTAGTATTCTGCTAGAATATTGGCCACTTTTAAGATTGACTTTTTTCTTTTCAGGATCCATCTTGCACATTTATAAATCTACCCTTCATCCATGCATGGAACACTGTTGCTAGAAATAGTTGGATGCTTCTGATTTTCATCTTGAGGTTCTCAACAAAATCCAAGGAAGAATCTGCAATGTTATTGGTCCTGGCTTGGCATCTCAGCTTCAACCACTTTCCCACTGACAAGAAACGACTTCTCTCTGTCTTTTCTACAAATATTTTCATGGCAACTGCTCTGACCAGCTTTTTTTTTCCTGTTGTACCCTCCACATGAATTTAAGCATGCTACTAGGGAAGCAAAGTCAACAGAAGGAAATTCCACAGGCAGGAAATATGAGAAAAGAAACTGTTGGAGTAGAAGTGGAAGACGCATTTAACTATTTTGACTGTAAAAGGGTGGGACCTAGATACCAGTCTAGTAGCATGCTTAAGTTAATATGGTAAGTGTTTGGATGATCTCTTTGTTATGGTATCTAGATTTTTAGAATTTAATCACAGTACCAGACTGGTATTTGGATCTCATCAATTCACAGTTGAGCTGGCTAGATGTAACTGTAAATTCTATGCTAACAGTTTCTTCAGTTTGGCCCAGTAGATATAGATGTTGGTTAGTTCCTCTGACTTGACCCAAAGAGTTGTGAGTTCAATACCAGGCTACAGAAGTGGTGAACAAATAACTTACAGGGTTAGAGGGTGATAATTCATGACTACCAGAAGAGGCTCTGCACAAAGGATGTAAACAATATACCCCAGTGATTGTAATAAAGTGTTCAGTTCAAAATTTCTAGCTCCTGAAGAAGGCCAGAGTGTACAATGACTGAAACCTCATACAATTGGCAACAAAGATGAGGACAATAGTCTGAATCATGTAAATACTGTAAATACTACCTCATCTCAGAAATGTAGACAAATGCTAACAGTTTCTTTTCATGAACTTCTCATTTCTGGAACTCCCTTTCACCTTCATGCTTTCCAGACAACATTATTTTGCAGAATTTTAAATGCAGTGTCAGTTGCTATCTACATTTTATTTGATTACTCTTTTCTCTTCCCACTCATTAGTAATGTTTTTGCTCCTACTTCTACCACACCCTGAAACCCCTTTTTGTCTTACTGGTTTTACAGCTTTGCATGAGGAGATGCTGATTAAAAAAACAAAAATAAAAGCTTTTTTCCTGCTACTGCTAGTACTAGCAAGGTAATCATGGGGGAGCAGTTTTACAAGTGCTCATCTATTTACTTCTCCCTCGAGCACTATAGTAAGATATTATCAAGACAAAGTTTAGGGTTAAATGAATTCTTACCTTTCTCAAGTGTAATAGAATGAACCATCAGGATGGTTGCTTTTATGGCATGTCAAACTTTGTTGTATCACTGAGATTCTAAGACAATCTTTTAATATATTTTTAATTTTTTCATAATTTTCCCTTTTTTATATTTTCTCAAATATTTTTTTTATTCTGATTCTTATTTTATTAATCATTTCACCCCAAGCAAGTAAATAAATCCATTAAGATGCAAGGGGCTACTTAGTGAGAATACAAGAAAAACACCATTAAGGGGAGAGAACATTAAAAGAACAAGAATTAAGAAAACAGTAAATAGCAATTGACATTGCATTTAAATTTTTAAAGATCAAAATTGACTGGAAAGCATAAAGCCAGAAGAGAGTTCCACTGGTGGGAAATGCAAGAAAACAAACTTAGGCTTGATGTTATTGGTGCATCTAGCAATTTTAACTGTAAAAAATAGGATCTAGCCACCAGTCTAGTACTGCACTCAAATTCATAAAGTCTAAGTACCATAGATAAAAGTTCAACAAAAAAAATACCATAAAAGTATTTATAAAAAAGACACAGGCAAGCTACATTAGTGATGGAAAAGTTACTGGGGGAGATATCAGTTTGGAACCAATAACAATACAGATTCTTCTTTGGTTTTTGTCAAGAATCTCTAAATTTATTTTTGCATAGACTAGTTTTTTTGCTTCCCTGAAGTCTTTTTACTTGAATATTGTTTTCTATTCTTATATTTATCTCTTTTAATGATGGACAAAAGTTTCAAGTTAAGGTCTGAAGAAACTTATAACCATTTCATTAATATTATGTCCTGATTAAAAGTTTCAAGTTGTTAAGTTCTGAAGAAGCTTGTAACCATTTCATTAATATGATGTCCTGTTTTGAAAGAGTGAGTAAGAATTAGCTTTGCTGAATGAAACAAAATATTTTTTTCTATGAATATACTCTTAGGATTAAAGCTTCTTATACCATGCAAAAATATCTTGCCAGAGAAATCATATTTCTCTGTATTTATTATTATGTTTTGATGATCATATTGTATAGAGTATAAAACCAAAATATCATCAATTTTTGGTCATGTATCTATCAAAGTTCTAACCACTAACCCAGATCCATTCATTATAGCTCTACATTGATCAGTAAAAATTGCTGGCAAAAAATCAATTTTCAATATAATTATTCCCTAAACTTAAGTGTTTCTCTTCCTGTAACTTAATTAAAAGTAGTTGTTTTGTTACTTTCATATCTTAACATCCTGCGTCTTTTCTCTTTGTGTAGATTTGTGAGATCGTCTTGTCTCTTGCTGGTCAATTCAATTTTCTTGTGCATTTTCCCTTTTCCATTTTTCTAAAATAACTTTTTGCCACATTCTTGAAGTCAGTTTTTTGTCTTGTCATACTTCATACATAGGAAGTATTTTAGGAACCCTTCAACCATTTAATATTCAATAGCTTACTTGGGCAAATGGCACCTTAATTCACTTCTAAATATTCTCTTGGAACCTCATACATTTATCTCAGAAACATTTACAAGACTCAGATTGAACACCACAGTTTATGGAAAAAGTTAAGATGTTTGGCTTGTTACACCAGGTCTCACATCAGACCTGAACTTCTACAGCTTAATGGGAGAAAAAAATTGGCTTCTAACTTTCAGTAACTACGAAAACAAATGTGCAACATTCCACCATCATCAAGCAGACCCCAAAATTTCACTCAAAGGTGCACTTTCAAGAATGTGTGTTGAAATTTGTCATGAAACAAAATAAATTCCATCTCTCTTCTACTGCTGTAGCAATGTGCAGTCTACACCTCTTAGGAAGCCTGATGCCCACTCTCATTCTAGCTCTTTACATAGAGCTTGGTAACTTGCCTATGCAAAAACACAACACATTTGCATAGAAAAGCCAGCTACCAATCACAGTTTCCATGCCTGCCTACCTCCACTCGGTTTGGGGATATTAAGTTGACTGACCAACTCATTACGCACCCCGCCCCCGATCTTAAGATGACAAAGCTCCTCAGCTCAAGAGAAGGTCACTGTATGCGCATATATACAACTTGCATGCTTGACATATCGGGATGACCACACAGGCACAAACTTGCTTACTTCAAGGTGGCAGATTTCCAGATTCATCTCATGCCCTGCTCTTGTAATTTCACACCATGCATCTTGGGGCAGGACTCTTCTGCCAAGCACTCCTTCTGAGCAAGATGACAGGGGTTTCATCTTCGGATGACCTCTCATCCATTTTTTGTGGGTATCCATTATTTCATCATTTGCCAAAAAGGCACATGATGTTTCCATGAAAATTTGAGATATTTCTAATTATGCATCTGCAGTAAATAATTTTGTCCCAACTATATATCTATATATATATATATAGTCATCCGCATATATATATATATATATATATATACATACACACAAAGTCTGATCAAAAAGTCCCAAGACTTTCTATAAAAAGAAAACTATACAGCATATATCAGTTTGGCATTTATGCTTCATGAAAGTAGTCCCCTTTTTAAATCCACACCCTTTATCCAGCATTGTTTCCACTGATAGAAACATTGCTGGAACTCCTTTTATGTGGTAGTGAGCATATGCCTCATCACATTACCTTGGGTTTCCTTGATGTCTTGAAGTCTTTTTCCTTTCAAATCAGATTTGATTTTTGAAGAGGAAAAGAAAAGTCCCAAGAGACCAGATTTTGGGAATATTGTGGTTGTCAAACATAGAGAATATTGTCCTTAGACAAAAATTGCTGCACAGGCCATAGACACTGTTGGAACCTTTGTGAGACAACCACACTCGACATACCTTCCTTTCAAGCTCTGCTATATCATTGTATATATTTCAGTACAAATCACAAATTTGTACATATTTAAAAAAAATTTACATATACATATTCTTGTATATAATCCATGAAAAATTTATATATATTTAAAAAGAAAAATTCTGCATACACATATCATCAGTGTATTATTAGATCCCTTAAGAAAATGCAGTATTTTGGTGAGAGTTTGAATTGATTGGTGAAAAATGCATTTTTATGTGGCTTGTGTAAATTGTTAGATTAGATGGGTCATGAATCGGACCACTTGGATATTTATGGATGATCAAACTCTCCTCTCCATATTAGACTTTATGCCACAGATAAAGTATTTTTTTTTAATCATATCACCCCGAGCAAGGCGGTAACACCACTGATGTGCAAAGGGCTACATAGGAGTGAGAAGATTGGAAAAGAGAAAACTTGAAACCACATCCTAAACAGGAAACAAGGGATGAGCCTCTTCACCTGTTCAATAGATGTGGGTGGAGTGTGAACCGGGTGATAGTTTATTCTATCTACTCCAATTGAAAAAAAAAAAAAGCGAGAAGATTGGAAAAGAGAAAACCGGAAACTACATCCTAAAAAGGAAACAAGGGATGAGCCTCTTCACCTGTTCAATAGATGTGGGTGGAGTGTGAAATGGGCGATAGTTTATTCTATCTACTCCAATGTCAGTATTAAAAAAAACACACCTCATTCAGTTGCAAATTACCTCAATATTTATTTTGCACTCTTTAAATTAGCAAATTTTTTTAAAGATTGAAAATGGAGTATGGAACAACAATGTTGTTATTAGCATGTTAAGTAAAATGTTTATAACCATTCTAACATTATCATTTAGTTATCATAATATCCCTAAAATATCTCATATCTAATCTATTTAAAACAATATCTCATAATAACATTCTCATTTCCAAAGCTAAAGCAATTTTAGCTAAATCTAATATGGATCTTTAAAGAGGCATAAGAGAATAAACAGGACAAAAGACATCTTCATCAACAAGATGCATAAAATCCTATGAAGGGTTGCTGATATTAGAGAAAGAATAAATACTTCAGAGATGGAATGAATACGTTTGATAATTCTTCCACAGCAAAAGAGAACAACCAGCAATATCCAAAAATATTGAAGAACCAGAAATATTAAAATCTGAAGTCAAATCAACATTGGCCAAATTGAAGAGAAACAAACAGGAGGAGCAGTTGGAATTAATATAGAGATGTTGGCAGCCTGAAATGATTTTGGCATTGACAAACTTATAGAAGTAAATGAAATATATAACAGAGGTGATATATCAGAAGACCAAAGATCTATTTTCATAGAATTGCATAAGAAGCCAGGTGCAAATGTGAACTCCATCAGACAATCAGCATAATGAGCCATATAACAAAATTTATCCAAATTATAATGAATAGAGTGTGCAGTAGAATTAAACCAGAAACAGGAAAAGAACATTGTAGATTTGTTAAAGAACTTGAACAAGGAATGCAATAATTATGGCCAGTATAATATTAAAAAGACAAATATGAATGCAAAAGAATGTGTACTTATGTTTTATAGATTATGCAAAAGTATTTGATAAAGTAAATCACAAAGAATTGTTCAAAATGCTATGCAACCTTGACATATTTGGGAAGGATGATAGAATAATTCAGAGTCTATACTGACAGCAAACCACCTTTATACAGAGAGAAAATGAGTTCAGTAAAATTTTCTAAGCCCTCTTTCCTCATCATGTACCCTAGAAATTACTTCTAATGCTAAGTATAAGTGATCTTATTTTTTTCCATTTTCTCTAAAACTTTGTTGTTACTCACATCCTTCTGTCACCATATATTCTATATTGTTCAGCATGCACTATCATATTGAAGGACTGATATCATATATCAGTACTCTTTTCTTTGTTTCTAACAAAATTTTCCTTTTTCTTAATAATTTACTTAGCTTTTGGAATACATCTTTCACTATCCCAATGTGTCTTTGTGATTTGTTGTACATTTTTTGTTCTCTGTTAAAATACTTTTTAAATATTTGAATTGTAGTATATCTTTTTAATCAAATTCACCCCAAGTAAAACAGTAAAGCAATTAAAACACAAGGGGTTACCAAGTATGCAAGATTTTTTTTTATAATCGTATCGCCCCAAGCAAGGCATTTTACTGCCACTGTTTTGCAGGGGATTACATAGGAGAAAGAGTGACAGGTTATAGGGAGTGTCAGGAAGTGGGTAAGAGAAGGGTGAGAATACTGATGAGAGTAGAGTGGACAGAGAAAAGAGCATGAGAGAGAGGATGCAGGTTAGTGAGATCAGAGATGACTATTGACTTGACATTTAAATTCTTGGAGATGGTAGCTGTCGGGAAAGCAAGTAAACGGAATATAATTCCACTGGTGAGAAGTGCGAGAAAAGAAGCTGCTGGAGTAGAATTTGCATTTACATTTTATTGGTTTCACAGTAAAAGGGTGGGACCTAGTTGCTAATCTTGTGGCTCGAGTAAATTCATATATAGGAGGCACCAGTGAGCTAAGTTCATCGAAGCAGAAGCTGTGAAAGTATTTGTCGAAGAGAAGCAACATTGCGCCGACGAGAAAGTGACTGTATTTGAGCTGCCAAGTCAGGATCGATCACATCACAGATTCTCCGTTGGATTTTGTCAAGAACATCTATGTGGATAGCAAGAGCACCCAACCAGATATGGCAGCAGTATTCAATGCACGGGAGATGGTAGATTTATATATGTAATTAGTGAACAGAAGCATTATTGTAGAAACATTAGAAGAGTAATCAGGAAGGTACTAGATCACAATCAACATAGCATTTAGATTTTTAAACATCAAACGTGCTTGGAAAAAAGAACACAGAAGAGAATTCCTGAAGTAAGAAATACGAGGAAAGAAGCTGCTAGCATATAATTTATGGTTACATTTAGCCAATTCAACTGTGAAAAAATGCCAGTTTAGTTAGTCACTTACATGCCATACATGATACATGCTTGGGTGATCATGTCTTAAAAGAGACCTGACTGATTGGGTAGAAGGTCTCTCTGCAGTAGGTGGCCATTACTTTCTGCAATAGACTGGTTGCCAACTGTCCTGCTTTTTAACCCTATTGCTGGAGGGAGAAAAGACAAATTAATACCTTTCCCAAGTGTAAGTGAATGCAACAAATTCAACCAGAATTCAAACTTGGCTATCAAATTTCTCGTTCTGAGCCAGTATTCCCAAATCTAGTCTAGTACTGTGCTTAAATTCAAAAAATCTAGGTACCATAGCAAAGAGTTCATCTAAACAATTACCATGAAAATATTTATAGAAAAAGCACAGGGAATCAATTTTATGATGAAGTTAAAGTGACTGAAGTCGAGATGCAGGTTAAGATTAATAATATTGCTGATTCTTTAAATTGTATCAAGAATTTCTAAATAATATAGCAGGAACATTGGACCATATGCAACAGCAATATTCTAAGCATAAACGTATGGTAGACTTAGAGATATGTAAGATAAATTTGGTAGATAAAAATTATCTCGCACAACACATTAAACGAGTTTCTTAGCAGCAGACCTAGCAATGGATTCAAGTCTTTCCCCTTCACTTTAGCCAAAAATGTTAGCCTGAGAAAGTGTAATGAGTCACTCTCCTGAAATTACCATCAGCCATTCTGATGGAAGGCAGAAAGGTATTTCTCAGATGATTAATAGAGAGCAATTTTTCTTTAGGGGTATTAAAATTAATACACCATCCTTTGCTCCAGTTAACAACTGACTGTATATCATTTTTGAGATCAGCTACCAATTTCATTTTATCAATCTGATCAAATATTATTGAGACAGGAGTAAATGCTTGTGTCATCAGCATAGATACCAAGTTAAAGACCTGATGTGATCAGGTAGCTCATCGATGAAAATTAAGAACAATGTAGGTCTAAGGATAGAGAGCTGCATTAGTATGTTAGTGTCTAGAGAAGTGGCCATTAAGTACACATTTCATTTCATGATTTGATAAGAAAGTGTGAATAAGTTAAAAAAACTTGTTCGGAGACATCATAACTTTTCAACTTGTGAAGAAAACCGGTATGCCAAACTCTGTCAAACACTTTCAAGATATCCAAAGCAATTGCACAAATTTCACAAGTTTGATAGACATTTTTCACAGTAAAAGTTAAAATATCAGCATTTAACCTACAAAAATGAAAGTTATATTGCCTGCTTGATTTTGGTGTCTCCAATTTGTAATTTTGAATGTTGGGCTATTCTTTTTGCTAGCAACCATGCTTTCTCTTCTTACATTTGATGTTTATGTGGATTCCAGGTGAGGGACCACACAAAATAATAAATAACAAAAACAGATGTGATGATAGAAAATGTAAGTTATATTGAACAAGATATACAAACTCGAACACGGGTTAATCAATTCAGGAATATTATTAATAAAAATCAATATATACAGTCTTGAAGTGAAATAGTATGTCCAGGTAATGAGTCTATATCCAAACCACTCCAACTAACTCTGCACCAAATTACTGATTAACTAAGCAACTGCTTTACCACTCTAAAACTGCTTTGCAACTCCTCAACTACTGCCATTCTCTGTATAGGCAGGATTATATGGACACATCAGGCGAGTTCATTTTTATGTGTAAAAAGGGATGATCCCAACAATTTAGTCCTTTCTTCTTGCCTTTTTCTGTTAAATTCTATAGGAAGTTTTGTAGTTTCCTCTCTGTGTCTGCTGTCAGCACTGTTATCTGCATATCTTATATTGTTAAGATTGTGGCCACCAATCTAATAGTCTCAGAATCACCTTGCTGTATAGATAGAACAAGTCCAGTGAAAAGACACATCCTTGTCTTACACTCTTTAGGTTCCATAATTTTTTTTCAGTTCTCACACAAGTTTGTAATATTTCTCCAGCAGTTCACTCACTTTCATTTCTTTATAACCATGATCTGTTCAAAAAGCAACACCAAGGATTCTCCATGTTGGATGAGGTGGTCTAGATCCCACAACCCAGAATACTTAAATTTCTTATCTTACTGGACAGTTTGCAGTGTATTGATATTTCATTTTGATTCAAATTTCCCCTTCATGTTAGCCAATTCCCTTTTTTTGCTGCTATGCAACAGGTACCACATACCAGTTCATTACTCTTCTCTTCGTTTCTAATTAAGTTTTTCTATTTCTTAATACTTTGCTTAGCTTTTGAAATGCTTCTTTGACTATCTCAATGTGCCTTCAGATTTCAGTGTCACACTTTCCATACTCTGATAGAACACTTCCCAGCTATTTAATTTTTTAATTGTTTGATTTTGGTATCTCCAATTTGTAATTTTGCATGTTAGGCTGTTCATTTTGCTAACAACCAAGCATTGACTTCTTGCAGCTGATCTGTTAAAACAGACAAGAGAATTCAAAAAGTTGAAATACATATAAAACGCTTGAGAAAATTTGTACAGTTGTTTAAATAAACAATTAATTTGTGACTTCCAATTTCAAAACTTTAAACAGTCTGAAAATCTTTTTCTGACTTAATCACTGGCCCTCCTGGTGATTTACTGACCTCATTAGTGGTTCTCCTGACAGCCTAAATGATCAAATGTGAAGCCCCCCTCTGTAGACAACTGTCATAATCAATAGACCAACTTGAGGCTTAACTGACCTAATCAGTGCCCATCCTGGTGGCTTAATTGACTGCCCATTGGGCATATTATTTAATCAATGCAGTAAACAGATGAATCAAATATGTTGAATCTATCAAAGATATTGAAGAGAGACATATCTGGAAAGACCAAGATGCAGATCTAATCATTCTTTGGAAAAAAATTTAATGGATAAGCAATTAGTTTACAATTGTAGATTATAGGATTTCTGGTATATGTCACTTTAATAAAATATATATGCGTTATTCTGTAATGGATGTAAAGAATGAAAAGTCAGAAAGCTACGTTTGAATTTTAGTCAAGTTTGTTATTGGGAAAGGTACTCCACTGAACAATCAATTTGATGAGCCACATTCCAAATTCTGATGAATAGAGTGAGAAGCAGAATCAGACCAGAAATAGGACAAGAACAGTGCATGTCCATCAAAGACACTGGAACAAGGAATGCCATATTTATGATTAGGATGCTATCTGAAAGGGCAATACAAATGACAAAGGACATGTACCGATGCTTTATCGACTATGCAAAGAGGCCATACGCCATAGAGAATTGATTGAAATGCTCAGCAACCTTGACATATTTGGGAAATACATAAAAGTAATCAAGAATCTCTACTGGCAGCACACCGCCTGCATATGGACAGGTAACAAATTCATCAGATATACAATGATAGAAAGTTTAAGACAAGGATGTGTCTTTTCACCAGATCTATTCAACTTGAACAGTGAGACTATTCTGAGGACCCTAAATTGTCATCAGAGGCCACAATTTGAACAACATAAGGTATGCAGATGATACAGTACTGATAGCAGACACAGAAAGAAAGCTACAAGACATCCTACAGAAGGTAGCTGAAAAGGAGTGACAAGAAAGGACTAAAAATAAACTGCAAGAAAACTGAATGCATGGTCATCAGCAAAAAGAACAACCCAAAATCCCAAATACAGGTGGGGGATACTAAAATCAAGCAGGTACAAAAATTTAAATACCTGAGAAGTGTTCTAAAGAAGACAGAAAGGGCAACACAGAGAACCAAAGGTGAATTGGAATGACCAAGGACGCATTTCAGAAGCTGGTTAGAGTATTCAGAAACAGGAAAATTTCACTAGAAACAAAGAGAATACTGGATTGCTATGTGATGTCAGTTCTTCAATATACCAGTGAATGCTGGACAATATAAATTGAAGATGAAGGAAAAGCTTGAAGCAACTGAAAGCTACTGACAGCTACAGAAGGATGCTGTGGATATCATAGATGAAGCATGTGATGATGTTTTGGAAATGATGGAAACGAAAAGAAAATTAATACTGAACATTAGGAAGAGACAGCTAAAGTTCCTGGGACATGCAATGACAAAGGAAAGCTTAGAGAATCTGATACTAACAGGCCAGATAGAGAGAAGGGGAGACGGGAAAACAGCGTGTAACATACTTGACTGGGCTGAGTGGGTGGATGGCAGAACAGGGGTTGCGTGGTATAACTGGAGAAAGCATGCTAAGAGCCACAAGGAATAGGGAGACGTTGAAGGCTATGACCCCTTACATCCTAAAAAGACAAGGCACACAGAAGAAGAAGAAGAAGAAGAAATGAGTTCATCTCTTCTCCTCACTAGCTATGGATTGAATAGCAGGAGTGACTGGCTTCTTTAGAGATGATTGACAGAAAGAAACAGCAGATACTGCAAGAAAATCTTCTGCCTTGTATGCCATGTATTAAAAGACACATGATCGCACAATTATGTATCACATACAGCACTTAACTGAGTTACTGAGTAAGATATAGGCTTTACTTTATACATCTAGGAAAAATACCTTATATGTAGAATCTTAAATACTCTGGCTTAATATTTGCAACTGATAACTTTTCTACAGGTCTGTTATGGATTATACGTACTCAAAATAATTCTGTGCAAAGAAAATGATTAATTATGAAATATAATGTAAAAATACTTGTAGAAATCAAGTAACAGCAAGATATGGAAACAGCAAAACTAGTACTATTTATTATCTGGTTTTTATGTGGTTTTAAAGACATGATAAGCAGTAATATTGAGTAAAATTGTGAGTTGGGATCATATGTGGTTCTAATATGGATTGGTAGCCAACAGAATGTTAAGATAAATAAGTAAAGTGTATACAATCTTTCTCATACGTTTTTTTTATACATGTGTTTCATGATTGTCCAGATAATTTTGTCAGAAAATAAAATAAGTACCTAAAATTTTTACTCCTTGAATTTTTGTTGAGTGTTAAGAGATAAATATTACCATTATGGCCTGAAAAAGGAAGCAAGAAAAATTTTCATCGACTCACATGTTGATTGTCTGTCCAATAATGAGAATTTCATGTGTGTGTATGTAGAGGAGAAAAGTGGGGTTAAATTCTCATTAATGTAGAAAAAGTGAATTAATGAGAATTTTAAATGCTATAATTATTTTATTGTAATTATTTTTGACACTATAATTAATTTTAATTTTTTTATGGACACAACACAATGACAGTATAATTAATTTTTATTTATGTATTTTTTATGGATGCAAGAAGAGCATGAAGAACTATAATGCCTTCTTTAAGAATTTGCTTTTTCAAATTGTTTAAATGTGAATTGGTTTGATAATACAAAATCCTCGTATAGAACATCTGCATTTTCTTTTATTTTGTTCACCATGGAGATTTTAACAATGTACATCAACAAGCATTTAACCATGTTTAATATAAAGAAAGTATTTATTTGCTTTGTAAACTCATATTTCTGTAAACTTTACTCCATATTTTTATGATTTTAAAATTAAAATTAACATTGTCAAGAAATGATTATTTTGGAATTTAGTAAAATGAAAATTTATTATATAGCAAATTCTAAACATTATTTGTTTACAAATCGATAAAAAAACAGGTTTAGAATATTTTATCCAATATCTTTTGCTGCAGTAAATCCTAAAAATTAACATTAAAATTACATTATTTTATTAAAAATTAAAATGATATTTTTTTTAAAATATGAAGCATTAAATTTAATCTTCAGGAAAATTACTTACCTGACCTTCATTATACAAAAAATTCATTTCTAGAATTAAACAACGTGCACTCCATTTTAACTTACTGAAAAATAGAAAGATAAAAGTTTTTACTTATCTATAAAATAGACAAAAGATTGTTTCTATATAAAACATCTAGTCTTTTCTGAGTGTATGTAATTTTCAGTGTCTATCTGTTAAATAGATTAATTAACCAAGCACAAATCAACTCATCCACAAAAAAAGATATTTTACTCTGAACTAAAAAATATTAAGCAAACTCTGATTAATAATGACCTTTCAAACCACATTGTAGATGAAGAAATAAGATATTTCAAAAACCACAATACACATCAAACAAAATATGCTAATTCTACAAAAGACCCTAAACATATCAAACTCTTCTATTGCAACCAGATGCATGATAACTATGAACTGGATGAGAAAATAATAAAAAATCTTATTTGTACTAATATATCTCCCATTGATCCTAATAAAAATTAAAATTAATAATATATTATAAAAGGTACAATACTGCTGATTTAATTGTCCATAATTACTCCTCCCCACCAACTGATGTGTTACATAAAGCCAACATTATACAGCAATTCAAATGTCCCTTAGCAGAATGTATCTCCAACTTTAAGAAACAAATATATATGTTGGATTTACAACAACAACAATAACTAGACATCTTACATTACATTTGTCCATCCATTCATCCATTTGTAGACATCTACAACAACATTCCTGTCTACATTCACAATATAAAAAATAATGATTGATAATACAGCTATTCTGCACCAAGAAAACAACAAAAGCAAACTACAGATTCTCGAGGCAATATTCATTAAAAATCTTAAGCCATCAATTAATAGAATAAGCTATGAAAACTGTAGTAATGTTCTAAAATGTTTGTAAAAAGAACAGTTTTTTCATGCTTTAGCACGTGCATGACCATAACATTACAACATATAAAAAAATTTCATTTTGGATAATTTACACATTCTAATGAACGCTAGCAATTTGTCAACCGTTATATTTGAAGTAGGAAAAAAATTTATAGTAATTTTCAGCAACACAGTTTTCCAGTTACATTTGTTACCATAACTCACGCCAATGAAGATGATCTCGGAAAGAGGTTGAAAGTACTTGGGTACCTTAAGAAATGAATGAAAATAACATCTGTCAACATTACAGCTCATTTCTGACATCTTTTGATTGTAATACGCAAAAGATTATCTGTGAGTATTAACAAAATTTATTAAAGATAAGCGAACATATTATTTGCAATTTATTTAATCTGACATGTTTAAAAGAAAATTTGCTGCCTAAATACACAAATTTTAAATAGATTAAAAAGTCATTTCAAACAATGTATATCTGCAAGCATTTTACTGAGGCCAATATAAAGAAAATATTTATTTGCTTCTTCTTCTTCTTCTATGTGCCCTGTCCCTTCCGTAGGCGATCATGGATCTCCACGTCTCCCTATCCCTTGTGGCTCTTAGTATGTTTGCTCCTGTTGCTCCTGGCAACCCCCGTTCCGTCATCCACCTGATCAGGCCCTGCAAATATGTTATCCGCTGCCTTCCTCTGTCTCTCCTTCCTTCTATCTGACCAGTCAGTATCAGGTTCTCCAGGCTTTCCTTCCTCATCGCATGTCCCAGGAACTTCAGTTGTCTCTTCCTGATGCTCAGCATCAATTTCCTTTTTGTTGCCATTCTTTCTAACACTTCGTCGTTGCTTGTATGCTCAGTCCACGATATCCGTAGCATCCTTCTGTAGAACCACATTTCGGCCGCTTCCAGTTTTGTCCTCATTTTTGCTTAATCAACTCAAATGTCCATTATCTTAACTTCATGCTTCCATTGTTTTTTCATCGTCATAAGAAATTATAGGATTATTTTATTTTATAGTTTACAGAATATTTGATCTTATGTAGCAAGTTTTAAACTTTATTTCTTGTCAAATTTTTAAAAAAGAAAGTAATCTAAAAAATATTCTAACTAGTATTTTGTGCAATAAATCCTAAAAAAGTTTTAGAGAATATTACATTTTTATTTGTCAAAAAGTAAAATGATAATTTAAAAAAATATGAAACACTAAAGACTAGATATATGACATTCACTTGGCAAGGAATATGTTTCAGGTAAGAAACATTGTTAATGGCTTTTTGCTTACTAAATACAGTACAAAGATAAAATATACGAATGATTGTATGTACATAAAATCTTTCTTCCTTTGTAAGTGCATGTAACAATCAATGTTTAAATTATAATACATTAATTCTACTCTAAATACATATCTGAGTGATACTATATACACAAAATATGTTCATATCATCACTTCAAATCAATTTTCCAAATCTAAATCTAAACTTATTTATAAATGGAACTTTGTGCATGTATGTGTGTGTCTGTGTGTCTGTTACCTATAGACTCTGAAATGGCTGAACCGATTTTTCTTGCAAATTTACACAGTTGTACTATAAGCATCTGCAAGTGATCTTAACTAGGTTTTGTGTCGAGGTACTCCCGATGAATATTGAAAATCAATAATAAAAAAATCGGGTTGTAGAAGGAGTGATCCGATTTTAGTCAAATTTGATACACTCATAGACAAAGACATAAGAAACGATATTCAGAAGTTTCAAGGTTGCAGTTTTTACAATAGTGCAGAAAATTGATAATATATATTTATATATATAAAAGGCAAGATGTTTGTGTGTGTATCTGTTTATCTGTCTGTATATCTGTATTTTTTTCAACCCTTTTATTTTAGTTTTTGCTTCAGGTTTGGCTCTAAGTAGGTATAATTGTAGTTCTTAGTCTCAGCCATGATACCATTTACTCAGAGGACTTATTTAGCCTTCAAAATTCAGTTTACGACGAAAAAAACTTATTTGATATCGATACCAGGAAATCAAAATTTGACTTACATCCATTCATTTTTCTTTCAGTCTACGGTTTCACTTTAACTGGAAAAAACTATTGCTTTTCAGTCTTTTGTGCCAACATCCAGGACCCTGGATTAGTTTTAAAGCTTTCATTACACCCGAGCAACACCGACTATACTGCTAGTACAGAATAAGAAAGGCTGTTAAGAATAAAATTATTTTATTTCTTTGGTAAATAATAGAATTATAAAACATTCATTCTACTTTTCCCAAACTTTGAAAATACCTTTCTGACATCCATTACATACAATAAATGTGTTCAAGGAATCTTGAATCTTTCACACTAAATCTTTTTTCAGAATGCAGAATATTATAATAAAGCTCCATTATACCAATTCTAAAGACCAAAACAACAGAATTATTAAGTGGAAAACTTTACTATTATTCATCAATTAGCCATTTAAAAGCTAAGAAACCAGTCACTAATCCATAATCACTTCATAGCTGATATTTAACTATTAGGGAGGATTTTCTAAAGTGTCCCTTCGGTTGATAGACAATGGGCGCTCAAGTCAAACAGTGACAGACTAGATATGAAAATGATGCACTTCAAAGGCTAACCTTTTACAAGACATACAAAAACTATGTCGCACATTGCACAAACAGAAAGCTACATACCAGATTCCAGACCTGGGCACATTAGTCCTGCTATGCTTCAATCTTCATGAATTTGTGATAATCTTCACTTAGTCATACATTTTCTTTTCTCAAAGGTTAACACTTGACCTTTAAGTTACCTGCCAAATCTTTTTATTCAAAATTCCTGTTTCCGTATCCAGCCCTTTCTAATCTTCCATATTTTCAGGTCTTATTTCCAATAAACATTTCTCAAGAGTTTTAGATGTCATGTGTTCTAAGTAACTTAAATAAGTATTAAGTGTTGTCTGCTTTTGATTGTGTGTGTGCATACATTTTTAAGCATGTCTGGCTGTTGTTAATATTAAAAGTTAAGAAATAACCTCTTTTCATAAAATTTTGCATACATACATACATACATATATACATATATATATAAAGATATATTTTCCATTTGTAAACAAGTTATTATGCGACCTAGCTTTCTACCTATGTGCACTGGTCTAATCTTATTATGACCAGAAACTAAGTCATTAAACAATATATATATATATATATATATATATATATATATATATATCGCTTTAAACATTATGCATAGTTTAAAGTAGAATTGTAATATCTGTCAGTTTAAAAAAAATTGATTACTTCTTTAGAAAATATGTGTGTGTATGTATATATACATATATATTTATACATATACATACACACAAAAATTCAAAAATTCCCTGCCATGTGAGCGTTCAAATAAAACACCATTTCACAAGCATTCTTAAAAAAAAAAACGATAAATGGTAAAATCAGTCATTAAAAATCACCTAAAGACACCACTCATGGTAGAAACCTAGGTTGTGTAATAACTCATTTAAAAATGAAAAATATTCAATAGCTCTACAATATAAGAAAAGGAGTGTATATAAATATGAATATAAAAGGGGACACAGAAATCATCATTTATTAATGTTTATTCTGGTTTTCAAAAATATATATGTTACATATATGTTACATATCTAAATCTAATCTAAACTTATTTAGATGGAACTTTGTCTCTGTGCGTGTATATGTGTGTCTGTGTGTGTCTGTTACCTATAGACTCCAAAACGGCTGAACCGATTTTCTTGAAAATTTACACAGTTGTACTATAAGCATCTGCGAGTGTTCTTAGCTAGGTTTTGTGTTGAGATACCCCTGATAAATATTGAAAATCGATAATCGAAAAAAATCTATATATATATATATAAAAGGCAAGATGTTTGTGTGTGCATCTGTTTATCTGCCTGTATGTCTGTATTTTTTTCAGCACTTTTATTTTAGTTTTTGCTTCGGATTTGGCTCTAAGTAGGTATAATTGTAGTTCTTAGTCTCAGCCATGATACCATTTACTCAGAGGACTTATTTAGTCTTCAAAATTCAGTTTATGACAAAAAAACTTATTTGATATCGTTACCAGGAAATCAAAATTTGACTTACATTCCATTCATTTTTCTTTCAGTCTACAGTTTCGCTTTAACTGGAAACAACTATTGCTTTTTAGTCTTTCATGCCAACATCCAAAGAGTCTGAGCTCCAGGACCATGGATTAGTTTTAAAGCTTTCATTACACCCGAGCAATGCCGGGCTATACTGCTATTGTTTCATAAATACATATATTACAACTTTCTAAACTCAGAGCTAGTCTTCATTGAAAAGGGTTACAACTGTTTTCTGCTGAACTTTAATCTGCTTAAATATTTAATGCTCTTTGAAAGCCATGTTAAATTTTCAGATGTGTAAGGTACCATGTTATTTTATTAAATGTTCATCCAATGCAAGACCCGGAGAGCCATTCAAGATTTACTGAATGAGTTTGTATGAAAGAGGAAAAAGTAAGTATGATAAATAACAGCTGATTCCAGACTTAAAGAGTTTAAGATTTTAGCAAACATGGAAGCATTTTCTAAAAATCTTGTTTTGCGAATTCTTAGGAAGAATTAGCTACTTGAGTGGAAATTCCTCCTTATGAAATAAATATGAAGGGAGTGAAAAGGATTTGAACTCATGAATCTAACATATCACATCTTAGCTATAAAGATGTGGAATGGTATAACTAATGAATATAGCTCATCTAAATATTTGCCATATAAATATGAATATTATATAAATATGATATTTGCCATATAAATATACATAACTCATCTGAATATTTACCATATAAATATAAATAGTGATAGAGTAGGGATAAGTTTTAAACGCCTTTTTCTGTGGGAATAGTGTTGTAGGGTTGAAAATATTTTGTTGCCCACACGGCTACATTCTTTTTCTTCTATTCTTCTATGTGCCCTGTCCCTTCAAGATGTAGGCGATCGTGGCTTTCCATATCTCCCTATCCCTTGTGGCTTTCAGCATGCCTTCTCCTGTTAATCCATGCAACCTTTGTTCCATCATCCACCTGATTAGTTCCTTCAAATATGTTATCCATTGCTTTCCTCTGTCCCTTTTTCCCTCTATCTGGCCAGTCAGTATCAGGTTCTCCAAGCCCTCCTTCCTCATTGCATGTCCCAGGAACTTCAGTTGTCTCTTCCTAATGCTCAGTATTAATTTCCTTTTCATTTCCATTATTTCCAAAACCTCATCATTGCTCACATGCTCGATCCATGATATTCGCAGCATTTTTCTATAGAACCACATTTCATTTGCTTCAAGTTTTTCCTTCATCTTTGATGATATTGTCCAGCATTCACTGCCATATTGAAGAACTGATAACACATAGCAATCCAATACTCTCTTCTTTGTTTCTAGGGAAATTGTTCTATTTCTTAATACTTTACTCAACTTCTGGAATGCTTCCTTCACCATGCCAGTTCACCTTCAGATCTCTGTGTCGCACTTTCTGTTTTCTGTTATAACACTTCCTAGCTTTTTCAATTTTTGTACCTGCTTGATTTTTTTCCTCTGACCTGTATTTGGCATTTTGGGCTGCCCTTTTTACTGATGACCACGCATTCGATTTTCTTGCAATTTAAGAATAGGAAGGGAAAATTAGGCTTCTCTTATCTAGATATTGCAGCATTACTCCATTTTCGATATGATCTGGCATTTATTAAGTTAGTGCTTGACTGGAAAACCTAGGTACTTTCTAGAGTGACACAAGGAACCAAATACTTTTCTAACATCTTTAGCAATGGATCATATATACAAGTTCCACTTGAGATATAAATTGACAAAAGGAATTGACAAGACAAGTTGAAATGCAAAATTAGTTTGTTGCATTCACTTTTACACTATCTATCTTTTCTCTACTCCAACTCAGAATTAAATATCAAGGGAAAAAAGCTCTTTAAACTTGTGTGTCAACCAGTCTAAGACAAAGATGCCTTTTCTAAGGAAAATGATTTGGATGATGCCTTTTCTAAGGAAGTGATTTTGATGATGCCTATTTGAGGAGAGTGATTTTAATGATGCATTTTTCAAAATGATTTTAATGATATCTTTTCTAAGGAAAAAAAACTTTTAATTGTCCCTTTTGTAAGAAAAATTATTTTAATGATAGCTTTACTAAGAAAAAAGATTTTAATGGTGCCTTTTATAAGAAAAATAATTTTAATGGTGTCTTTTCTAAGGAAAATGATAGGAATTTGCAACTACTTTGAGTAGAAGCTTAGGTTGAAAATTTTATCTTTTAAATTACACACATTAAGTAAATTTAATATTTTTATGTTTATTTTCTTTAGAGAAAACATGTCACAAAAAACTGCTAGAAATGTTAGGTAAACTAAGACCTACAAAGCAGAGGAAATCGTTGAGATCCATAATTAACAATGTCCTGAAGGTACACAGCACATAGAAAAAGAACATAGAATATTTGATTTTAAATGCAAAATCAGGTCCTCTATTTAAAAAGGAAAATGTTAAAGATCCTAAAATTTAATCATATTTTCTATACGATCACCTTAAATGTAAAATTTTGTTAAGGCTCTTAGATTTTTCTCTATTTTTTAGACAGAAATTGAATATTACATGCACACAGAAAGGAACAAATATTTTAGGTAAGCACTATCATTTGTATATTTAATAAAAAGTATTTTTCTGTTCTATTCAATAAGTAAAAAACAGTTTACAATACCTCGTACCCGAAACATATTTCTTGTATGGTTAATGTCAGATATGTAGTCTTTCCTGGAGAGTAAAATTAAAATGCATTTTTTTTTAAATTAAAAATGTAATATGCTCATAAATTTGGTGTGGATATATAGCAGGAAAAAAGGTGGGTAGAATGTTTTTTAAATTATTTTCATTTTCACAAATTTGACAACAAATAAAGTTTAAAAATAGCCATATAATAACAAATATTCTGTAAGTTATTTAATCCTGAAATAATCCCATAATTTCTTATAAAGATGAAAAATAATGGTAGTATGAAATTAAAATATTTTGGAATAATTTTGGAAATTTGAATTTATAAAGCAGATAACAACTGTGGAGAGCTGGGGAATGTCAAGCAAGAGATGAGCAGATTGAATATCAACATTTTAGGCATATGCAAAACTAGGTGGCCAAACAATGAAGATTTTGTCAGTGACAACCCCAGGATCATATAAGCAGGTGGTAAAAATAATGAAAAAGAAGTTGGCTTGATACAGAACCAAGACATAAAGAAATGCATTGTGGGGTGCTGCCAGTTATGAAAAAGAGTTCTTGCAGTTAAACTAAAAGGAAAGCTGTTATAGTAGTGTATGCACCAACAATGCAATGCACTGAGGAGAAAGTAGAATCTTTCTACTCTATACTGGACAATGCCAAGGCTCAGTGAAAAATGCAAGGAATCAGAATTATCATGGGAGACTGGAATGCCAAAGTAGGCAATGAGAGGGAATGTGTAACAGTTAGCAAGTTTGGAGTAGGAAACCACAATATCTGAGAGGAAAATGAGTTTAATGGTTCACAGTGAATGACCAGGTAATAACCAACACCTAATTTAAAAAACATGGAGATAATTATGGACATAGAGAAGCCCAGGAGGAGACGCAAAATATCAAATTGACTACATAGCTATAAACAGGTGATTCAGGAATTCAGTTGTTCATTGCAAAAGTTATCCAAGTGCCGATTGCAAAAGCGACTACCTCCAGTTATATGTAAACTAAGGATGGAACCTTGGAGATTGAAGAAGCCTAGTACAACCCCCAGACTACAATACAACAGATTCATAAATGACCTGAACCTGCAGGAAAAATATATGAACAGTGTGAAAAAATATACAAGGGACAAATTGAAAATAGAAACATGTAATGGGACACCATAAAAGAAGTGTTGGTAACATCAACAGATGACATCATTCCAAAAGAAAACAGATGTAGAAGGAAAAATGAGGGAATCATAGATTCTCAGCATGATGCAAAAGAGAGAGAAAACAATGCTAAAACATGGAACAGAATAAAGAAAACTACACAAGGAAATAAGGATCAAATGCAGACAGGCTAAAGAGGAATGGCTCAAAGACAAATGTGCAGAAATAAAGAGACTGAGTATGATTAATAAAGTAGACATGTATAAAAAATAAGAAAACTAACAGTACAAAAGACATGCTCATCAACAGGATGTATAAAATACTTCAATGATGAGATGAATATATTTGAAATTTCTTTCACGAAAAATGAGAGCAACCAACAATATATAGAAATGCTGACGGACTGGAAATATTAAGAACCAAAGAGGAAGTTGCACTGGCCAAATTGAATAGAAAGAAAGCAGAAGGACCAAATGGTATTGTAATAGAGTTGCATTAAATGATTTCAGCATAGACAGGATTACAGAAATAATAAATGAAATCTCTAACAGTGGCAATATACTGGGAGACTGTTGTGGTGGACCTACCCATTAACATAGTAATGGTCTAATTAAACCTGCATAAATACAATGTGACTAGTAGTCACTGGAGAGCACCAGTCTGGTATGAGTCAAACACCCATAGAGTGACTTACCAAACAGAGACTTTGATATCCAACGCCACTTGCTCGTCAGCTAGACAAACAAGCTAGCATATTGTATCTTTACTCATTATTTTGTTAATACAATTCTTTACACTAATCCCATGTTCCTGATTTTATTTGTGATCCCTTAAACAGGATTGCAACAAAGACCTAAGCAGATCCATTTACATAGCACTACTTAAGAAGCCAGGGGCAAAGGAATGTGAACTCCACCAAGCAATCATCGTAATAGGCCATACAACAAAACTCTTCATCTAAATTCTAATGAATGCTCTATATGCAGTAGAATCAGGACAGAGACAGGAAAAGAACAATGCAGTTTCATCAAAGACACTAAAAACAAGGAGTGTGATATTTATGCTCAGAATGTTATCAGAAAAGGCAATACAAATGCAGAAAAACATGTACCTGTATTTCATCGACTATGCAAAGCCATTCCACAAAGTATGCCACAAAAATTTGATAGAGATGCTTGGCAAACTTGACATATTTGGAAAAGACATTAGAATAATCAAGAATCTGTATTGGTAGCAAATTGCCTGCATATAGACAAGAAATGAATTCAGCAGATATAAAACAGATATAAAACAGTGTAGGATAAGGATGTGTCTTCTCACTGGATCTATTCAACGTATACAGTGAAGCAATTATGAGAGAACTAGAAGTCCAGCCAGGATTCGTCATTGGCAGCCACAAACTGAAGAATATAAAATATGTAGATGATACAGTGCTAATAGCAGACACAGAAAAGAAACTACAAAACCCTCTACAGAAAGTAGCTACAAAAGTGAAAAGAAAGGACCACATATAAACAACAAGAAACTTGAATGCATGGTCATCAGTAAAAAGAGGAGCCCAAAATGCCAACTACAGGACAGAGATACTAAAATCAAGCAGGAACAGAAATTTAAATACCTTAGAAGTCTTCTAACAGAAGATGGAAAATGTGACCATGAGATTCAAAGGTATATTGATATGGCCAAGAATGAATTCCAAAAACTGAATAGAATATTGAGAAGCAGGAAAATTTCATTGGAAATAAAGAAACTACTTTATTGTTATGCAATGCCTGTCCTTCAATATGGCAGCAAATGCTGGACAATCTCATCAAAGATGAAGTAAAAATTTGAAATTACCAAAATGTTGTTCTTCAGATGCTGAGGATACCATGAACTGAACCTATGAGCATTGACAAGATTTTGAAGATGACAGAAATTAAAATGAAACTGATACTTAACATCAGGAAAAGACAGTTGATGTTTTTGAGACATGTAATGAGGAAGGAGAGCTTAGAGAATCTGATACTCACAGGACAGATAGAGGGAAAAACAGAAGAGAAAGCAATGTATGACTTACTTCATGGGCTTGAGCAAATGGATAGCAGAGTATGGTTTGGAAGGAGTAACAAGAGAAAATGTTTTAAGAGCTACAAGGGATGGGGAAATGTGGAATGCACTGATCGTCTTGAAGGGACACAGCAGATAGAAGAACAAACTATTTTTTTATATTGGCCACAGTAAAATATTTCAAGACATATATAGTTTGAAAGTGCCTTTTCAAGCTATTTAATAGATAGACATTGAAAATTACATACATTCACAAAAGACTAAATGTCTTATATAAACACAATTTTTTGTCTATTCTATATATAAGTAAAGATTTTAATTTTTCTATTTTTTTCGTAAGTTAAAATGGTTTGGAGTGCACATTGGCTAGTTCTTGGGATACAATTCTTGTATAATGAAGGTCAGATATGTAATCTCAACTTACTTTCCTAGAGAGTTAAATGAAATATTCATATATCTTTTTAATTACCATCATAATTTTTAATAAAATAATGAAATATACTGTAGATTTTGGGGGGAGATAAGAATTATTACAGAAAAAAATATTCAATAAAATATTCTGGAAATAATTTTTTACCATTTTGCAAACAAATAAAGTTTAGAATTTGCTATATAAAACATTTTCAATTAACATGGTTTTGAAATAATTTTTTTCCAATGTTAATTTCAATTTTAAAATCATGAAAATATAAGTTTAAATAATGGAAGTATGAAGTAAAAATTATGGATGTATGAATTTATAAAGCAACTAATAATATTTTTTTATATATTAGATATGGTTAAATGTTTGTAAAGATACATAATTGAATCATCTCTGAAGCACATAATGAATTAAAATACAGGTAACTAAATGTTCTACTAAAGGATTTTGTAATATCAAAACATTCTTCTTCTTTTATGTTCCCTGTCCTTTCAGGATGCATGGGATCATGGATTTCCACATCTCCCTATCTCTGGTGGCTCTTAGCACACTTTCTCCTGTTGCACCATGCAACCCTTGTTCAGTCATCCACATGATCAGGTCCTTCAAATATGTTATCCACTGCTTTTCTCTGTCTCTTTTTCCCTCTATCTGGCCTGTTAGTGTCAGATTCTCCAAGCCCTCCTACCTCATTGCATGTCCCAGGATCTTCAGCTGTCTCTTCCTGATGCTCAGTATTAATTTCCTTTTCATTTCCATCATTTCCAAAACCTCATCATTGCTCACATGCTCAGTCCATGATATCCGCAGCATCCTTCTGTAGAACCACATTTCAGCTGCTTCAAGTCTCTCTATCATTTTTGATGATATTGTCCAACATTCACTGTCATATTGAAGAACTGATAACACATAGCAATCCAATACTCTTTGTTTCTAGCAAAATTGTCCTGTTTCTTAATACTTTACTCAACTTCTGGAATGCTTCCTTTGTCATGCTAATTCACCTTTGGATCTCTGTGTCACACTTTACACATTCAAATAATTTGAGATCTTGCTGATCAAAATCGAAATTCTCAAAGATAGTTTTATACTTAATGATTTTAATGAATATTATATTTCATAATGAATTATTTTCTTCAAACAGAACTGTTTTGAAGAATGTATAAACGACAACAGTCGTGTAGAAAAGATGGCAGCCACAAAGTAGAGAATACAGGGGAAGAAATCAAATTGAAATAGAATATTTGATCCAAGGAACTGACATTTTGAGAAGAAGATTGACATTTGATTTCTCAGATATTTTTCCCTCACAAAGTTATCAAAGTAAATGAGGAGTCAAATATATTTTCCTGATCAGTGAACAAGATGTCTCAAGGAGCACATCAAGTAATATGGACCATTAATTCAAAAAAGTCAATATTTGTACTCTTTGGCTTCAATATTTTAGTAGCATCTATATGTATTCAGAATAACATTATTATCCTATCTTTTTCTACAGGTTAATTGGTTGGTTGTTTTTATTTAGCAGCATTTGGGTTATTTAATGCCAAGATTTAAATATTTTGTACAGTTTTATTTATTTTTAGATAATAATGGTTTCAGTGATACAAGCCTTACTAATTAACCCATAGCTGCAAGAAGATTTGCACCTAAGTGAATGTAATAAATCAAACAGGAATTGGAACTCAGGCCTCCAATTAACAATTCTGAGCCATTATCCATTATACCACCCATATATCTAAGTTTACAGCATCTAGTATTTCCAAACAGTCACCCATCTAGATACTGACCAGCTGATGTTGCTTTAATTTCAGTGATTGTACAGAAAGCAATGTTTCAGCATGATATGATCATAATCCTCTACATGAGGTATTAACTAAAATTTCTCAGTCTATCAGTCAGTTAAGTACCAAATGTGATTAACACTTGGGTGATCATGTCTCAAAAGAGACATGACTGACTAGGCAGAAAATTTTCCTACAGTAGGTTGCAATTATTTTCTGTGGTAGACTGGTTGCCAACCAAGGCTATAGAATCTGTCCTGCTGTTTAACCCATAGCTGAAGGAAAAATGATAGATTCATACCTTTCCCAAGTGTATTTGCATGTATATGAATGCAATGAATTCAAATAGAATTTGAACTCCACTCTCTGATTTCTCATTATGAGCTGATATCCACTGCACCATAATGCATATCTGCGTCAGTCTATACATTCGCTAATTAAACCATTTAAAAGAAATGTGCTTGTACTTAACATTTATTAGTACCCATCATAATGAGTCAGTGTGTATTTTCCTTCAGGAAGTGGGTGATCATGGATCTCCACATCTTTTTGTCCTTGATAGCTCTAATCAATATTTGTCTCCTTACCATTCCTCCTATTCCCTGCTCTGCCGTCCATTTACATAAACCTGTTATTCACTGTTCTCATCTGCCTTTCTTGTCTTCAATATGCCCTGTAAGTTTTAAATTCTCTAATCCTGTTTCCTTATCTCTTTCTAATTTTCCGTATGACTTTTTATTTCCAATTTTTCTTAAAACTTCCCCGTTGCTCACATGCTTCATCCATGGTATTCTGATCATCTTTCTATGGAACCACATCTCTTGCCTCAAATCTCCTCTTCATCTTTAAGAAAATTACCCAACATTCACTTTCATATAGTAATGGTAATATTAGCCTTTTCTCTACAAGGAAACCTTTAGCATTCATTGACTGACCAGTCAGTATTGCTCTGATATGAAATTTAAAAAATCTTTAAAAATAATTTTTCAGAAAAATAGGTTTCTCAAGTCCAGTAACTGTTAATGATCTTTCCAGTATTGATAGGGGTTTCCTGTCTAAACTTTTATTTGAAGTAATGGGGAATTTTGATTATGTAGGTTGATTGATATTACTTAAAGTTCAGCATTGCTTTCATTGTTTTTAATGAAACTTTCCTGTTTCTTAATACTTTACTTATCTTTTGAAAGACATCTCTTGTTATTGCAATGCATCGTCATATTTCAGTGTCACATTTTCCATTACTTGTATAACTTTTTCCAAATAATTCAATTTCTGTACTTGTTTGATTTTGATGTCTCGAATTCATAGCTTGGGTGTCTCTCTTGCTAACAATCACTTCTTACAATTTATGGTTAGTCATTTCTTCTCACTTTTCCTTAGCAGATTGTCCAGGAATTCTTGAAGGTTTCCTTCTATATCTGTTTTCAACACAATGTCATCTTCATATTTTATGTTGTTCAGTTTTTTCATCATAAATATATCAGCACAGGACCTTTAGTTCTTCTCAATTGCCCTGCTGTAATGGTTAAATAAATCCAGTGAAAAGCTGCATCTTTGTCTTATATTTCTTTCTATTTTTGTCTAATAACTCAATTCATTTTCTATTAATGCGCAAGTGGTTTATTCCCAGTAAATCTTCCAGATTATTCTTATATATTACTCAAATAAAGTTTTCCTAACAGTTTAAATAGATCTTTGTATCATATTTTATCAAATACTTTTTGGGCAGTCTGTGAAACATTTCTACATTTGAATTATTTGCAATGACAGCATTTCGATAATAAATATACTATTTTTTTTTTCAATTTCATTAATGAAACCTCATTATTCTCACTCCATTGCTTGTCTAATTTGGCTACATGCTCTATTCATCAGAATCAAGATGATAATCTTAGTTGTATGGTTTATTAAGCTGATAGTCTGATGTGTGGTACTATATTTTCATGATACCGGGTTGGCCGATGGTTTTGTGATTACCACATGTTCCAGACTGGTTGTTCTCTGATTCTTTCCACACCCACATTGTTTCTTAAGATCCGCAAAAGTGGGGATGGATACAATTCAGTTGATGGAGTGCTGAATTTGGCGTCAGAGTAGAAGAATAGTTGCCACACCATCAAAGAAATGAAGAAAAGCGTTTGTTATAAACAGTAATAAACATTTATTTACACTGGTATACAATAATTTCTAATCAAGTTAAAACAAACATCAGAGAACACTGTAATCTTTTCTATGGTTGTGTAGTATGTGCTTCAACAGGGCTATATACAACCAGTCTGGAACATGTAGTAATCACGAAACCATCGGCCAACCCGGTATTGTGAAAATATAGTACCACAGATGGAGCTTGCATTCATTTGTACCTAGGTTAAACTGTTCTAGAAAAATGGATTTACTGATGACAGGCCAGGGTTTGGGAGGGGTAACAAGAGAAAGGATGTGTTGCAATGCCGAGGTGGCAGTAAGATACCAAATGATGAGTTCTGAAGTATCTACAGCACAATATACCTGCTAATGGATATTAAATTCAAACAAGACAAACACAGATAAGACAAAACAACAATAATTTGAAAGAAAAGAGAGGTTAAGTTATCAGATTTGCATATAGCACAGTCCAATAATAATCATCAATTACACTTCAAATTCCTGACTGCTATTAATCTTTATTTATATAGCTATTTTGGTTAACAGAACATTCCATATTTGAGGGTGCTGGAGTGGTGTCAGCTGCTCTACAACAGGATAAGAGTTACAACAGTTTAAGAGCTACAAGGGATAGGGGGGTCTGGAAGGCCGTAATTGCCTACATTCTGAAGGGATACGGTATATAGAAGATGAAGTACTTCGGGTATATTGTCATTGTTATATATTTTAATTATGATTTTTTGTCTAAGGTTGCTATTTTGTTTCTGTTCATCTTGACCAATGTTGATCTTAACTCAGATTTTAATATTTATAACCCTTCCATCTTTCTGTACATTGCAGGCTTCCCTTTTTCATCATAGAAGTGTTCTCTAATATATTCATTTTATCTCTGAAGTATTTTTCCATTTTCTGTTATAAGTGTTCCCTGTTTAAATTCTATGCATCTTTTGTCTTATAATTTCTTTTATTCTTTTATGCAGTATCCATAATTCTCAATCTTTATGTCTCTGGACAATTTTTGTTGAGTTATTCATCTTTTGCCTATCTGCATACATTCGTAATATTTGTGTTTAATATTTTATATTCTGTACCATTCTTATGTGATTCAGATGAATAACGTGCATAACAACACTTGATACTAAATCAAATGTGGCAGCATCTTGATATGTATTTTGAGTTTCATTGTATGACTGATACCAACTCAACTTAGAAAGTTGGTTGTTGGTTGTTTTTGTTTTTGTTTTTATGGCATATCAACCTTGGCAGGTCATTTCTTGCCAACGAAATTTTATTTATTTATTGCTGGTAATACCATTTTCTTTCAACAATTTATTGTTGTTTTTTTATATAAGTTTTGTGTCTAGTAATACTATTTCTTTTTTGAGTATCAAGATTTATTGGGATTTGTTTTTAAGGGCAGGGTCCCCAACTCCTAGCCTGTTATTTAACCCAAAACTGGAGGGAAGGGACAGATTAATACCTTCCCAAGGGTACCAGTGCTTAAGTGAATGCAGAGTATTTAACTGGAATTCGAACTCGGCTCACCGATTTCTCTTCCCGAACCGGTATCCCCTGCACCACAACACACATCCATCACTAAATGCTTACAGCACCTGGTATTCCCAAGCAGTCACCCATCTAAGTACTGACCAGACTCAACGTTGCTTAACTTCGGTGATTGAGCGAGAACCGGTGTATTCAACATGATATAGCCGTAAGCCCAACTTAGAAAAAAGATGTGGTGGCCAGTTTTAAATGATGTATGAAATATATTATTTAAATATTATATTTAATTCTGTTTGAAATATACACAATGTATTTATTTATTTGAGGAGGTGCATGTAGCATAATGGTTAGTGGCTTCAGATAAGAAATCAATAAACCAAGTTTGAATTCCATTCAAGTTCATTCCATTCAGTCATTCAGTTAAGTGCCATACATGATACACGCTTGAGCAATCATGTCTCAAAAGAGACATAACTGACAAGGCAGAAGATTATCCCACAATATGTTGCCATTACTTTCTGTAGTAGACTGGTTACCAGCCAAGGCTATAGAACACAATCTGTCCTTTTATTTAACCCATAACTTGAGGGAAGAAACAGATTAATACCTTTACCAAGGGTATTTGCACATAAGTGAATGCAAGGAATTTAACTGGAATTCAAACTTGGCTCCCCAATTTCTCGTTCCAAGCCAATATTCACTGCACCACAATGCACATCCATTCCATTCACTTTTGCATTAAATACTGTTTGGTAATGTATAAATACATCTCTTCACTTCTCAGTTGGGCACTTCAACATGGTGTAATTCTTAGCAAGCTTGTCTTGCTAGAACCTATTACAACTAAGTAGTAAGTTTGATCCTCAATGGGTACCCCATAATTTCCGCCTTGTGCCACATCTAAACAGCACTTTGAAAATGGTCTTTTCACTTCTCAGTCATGGGTTAAATCCAACTAGAAGATGCATCTTTATCTTATATTCGTTTCTATTTTTGTCTACTAACTCAATTCATTTTCTGTCAATATGCAAGTGGTTTGTTCCCAGTAAATCTTCCAGATTATTTTAATATATTACTCAAACAATTAAGGTTTTCCTAACAGTTTAAATAGACCTTTGTATCATATCTTATCAAATACTTTTTGTTCAGTCTATGAAACATAGACTCAAGTCTTTCTTCACTTGAATTATTTGTAATAATGGCATTTTAGCTATGTACATTCTACTACCTAGCCATGTTTGGCAACTCCTCTAGGAGAAGGACAACTCTGAATTCAAACTTGTATATAGCCCTGGTGAAGCACATACTACACAACCATGGAAAAGATTACAGTGCTCACAATTACCTGTTGTGCAGATATTTGGAGTTTGTAATTTTGACTGAAGTCAATGAAGAAAAAGTATGTTTTTTAGGCCTAATCTGGAAAGCTTCAAATATGACTTCATATTTTTTACTGATGTGACATGGCTTCCCTATGTCTTTTCTACAAACATTTTCATGACATCTGTTCTGACAAGCTGTTTTCCTTTGCATGAATTTAAGTGTGCTACTAGATTGGCATCTAGGTCCCACTTGTTTACTGCTGAAAGAGCTAAATGCAACAGCTACTCCATTCCAAATGCAGAACTCCCTTCTTTTTATTTGCTGCCTTGACAACTACAATATTCAAAGATTTAAAGCAATGTTAATCACCACTTTTTATCTTCTTTAGTCCTGTTTATATGTTGTTTTTTCAAGAATCCTCCTTATATTTAGTCTTTTCTCTCACTTTCACTCTATGTAACCCTATGCGTACTAGCTGCATTCCCACCTTGCTTGGCATGAAATGATTTTTTAAAAAAATGTACTCATGATTATTTTAGTTCATAAAGTTAGAGAAATGCTCAAATTGGAATGAAGGCAACTTGATGCCTCATTTATAGAAATTATAGGTTGTTTGATAAATATTAGCACAAATAATATTTCTTTTGGTTTGCGTAAAATCATGTCATACCTCTTGTTCTACTTCTTCAATTTTTCTATTTGGTATATATATATATATATATATGTATATATATATATATTGATAGTGCAGTGTTATTGTTCTACCAGGTTGCTATTTCTTCACCAGTTTGATACGAGCAATTGCTTAATGGTCTTCTCCTCCCACATCTTCAAATTCAAGATTTATGTCTCCCTGATGAACATTCTGAAACCAACAACAAATTGAACAACCAGAAATGTTTCAAATGCCCTGAAAGAAAGTGGCATCATGGTAAAGTTTATATTCATACAATATATCATTAAGATTTGAGACATTTGAATTAAATCCAACAAAACAATTTAATCAGAAGCAAGTTGGAAAACCTTTCTGAATTTAACATTTTTTCACTATTTAATGAGTTTCATTAGAAATTTTTTGAAGTAGGGATAATATGGGGCTGTTTTATTTTGAAATTCTATGCTGTTTTTTTTTTTAGTATAGAATTTAAAAATTGAAACATATCATTATTGCATGTTCCAAAATTTATGAAGAACCTAAATAAGAAAAAGCGTTAAAGTTAAATGTTTTCCTGGATTTAACTTTCTTCAGTTAATATACACTCCCGATCAAAAATTTAAGACCACTTAAAAATCTTTAAAAAGAAATTTTTTTTACGGATAGATTTTAAACTTCTCCCACTTAAGGTTACCAATACTACAATCTAAAAGGCTATGGAAACAAAAAGCTACATTCCAAACATCTTATTTAGAAATTTACATTCTTATAAAATGAGGCGATTTACACATGATCAAAATTATAAGACCAGGGGTATAAATTGTTACATCTATGGTAATTGCAATGTTTTTAGTTCAGTTAGAGATTAGCAATCACTGCATAAAGGTGTTACCATGACTAAAGCAAGCAAACTTACCGAAGTTGCGTGTTCTCAAATTCTCGAATTCCATAAGCAAGGTTTGTCACAGCGGGTGATCGCAGCTAAGGTAAATCGCAGTAAAACTGTGATTTGCAACTTTTTAAAGAACAGTGAGAATTATGTAAAAGCAAAATCCTCTGGTAGGCCCCAAAAAATCTCTCCTGCATTGAGTAAGAGAATAAGATGGGTTGTTATGAAAGACAAGGGACTTTCTTCTAGTCAAATTAAGGCAGTCACAGAAGCTGATTGCAGTCCCGTAAACCATCAGACGACACGACAAAAAGGCATGGTAAATAAAAAGTGTAAACAAATTCCTCGGCTGCTTCCACATCACAAGGTGCATGCTTAAATTTTGCTCGTAAATACCAAACATGGGACGTTGAGAAGTGGAAGAAAGTTTTGTTTTCTGATGAGAAAAAATTCAATCTGGATGGTCCTGATGGCTTCCAACAATATTGGCATAACAAAAACATGCCTCCTGAAATTTTCTCCACACGTCATATTGGTGGAGGGTCCCTAATGGTATGGGGTGCCTTTTCTTACAGAGGGATGATGGAGCTCCAGGCGGTGCAGGGTCGTCAGACAGTGGCTGGTTATGTTAGCATGCTACAAAAAGCATCTTTGATGATGGAAGGCCATCATTTGTGTGGGGATGGATGGTTATTCCAACTGAATAATGCTGCAATCCATGCTTCAAGACGGACCTTGACCTTTCTACAAGAAAATGGGGGCCATCTCTTGGGACATCCTGCATGCTCACCAGACTTGAACCCAATTGAAAGTGTTTGAGGATGGATGACAAGAGATGTTTATCGAAATGGCAAACAATATTCAACAAAAAATGAACTTTGTGAAGCCATCTTCAGAAGCTGGAGCAACATCCCCCACACCTTAATGGAAACGCTTATTTCTAGCATGCCCGACAGAATTTTTGAAGTCATCAAAAGCAGTGGAGGTAGACTTCATTATTAAATTTGGTTGTTAAATATTTTCATACACCTTTTGTACAATTTCGTAGAATTTTTGTCTCTGGTCTTATAATTTTGATCATGTGTAAATCGCCTCATTTTATAAAACTGTAGATTTCTAAATGAAATATTTGGAATGTAGCTTTTTGTTTCCATAACCTTTTAGATTGTAGTATTGGTAACCTTAAGTGGGAGGAGTTTATAATCTACCCATAAAAAAAAAATTTCTTTTTAAAGATTTTTAAGTAGTCTTAAATTTTTGATCGGTAGTGTATTGATGTGTAATTCTATTTTTATCTTTACAAATAAGGCTTTACAATATTTAAATTTAACAAGACATATTAATAAGTATTGTAATGTAAATTTACAATATACAAAAATGAAATGTTTGTCTTTTTGCTATCTCTCCTAAACCCTGTTCTGCTAACCACTTACATTAGCTTGTTAGGTAGGTTATGCACTGCTTTCCTCTGTCTCTCTTGCCTTCATTATGCCATATGAGTGTTATATTTTTAAGCCCTCCTTCCTCATTATATTCCCTAAAAAATTTAACTGTCCCTTTCTGATGCTAAATATAAAAGATCTTTTAGTTTTCACTTTCTTTAAGACTTTACCATTGCTTAAATGTTCAGTCTATTGTATTCTCAGCATCCTTCTGTAGATCCACATTTCTGTTGCCACTTTTTCATCTGTGATGAGACTGTCCAGCATTCTCTACCATATAAGAGAAACAATATTCCATAACAGTTGAGTACAGGTTGTTGTTGTCTTGCAACAACATTTGTTTGCAACTGACAGATTGTAAATTGATCTTGTCATAAACTGGCCTGTTATTAATTTTGCAATCATTTTATTTTAGTATTTGTCTATATTTCTGAGATAAAGTAGTATTAACACTATTTATATTATTTGGACTATTGTCCTCATCAGTGTTGCTATTTGTATGACATTTTGGCCGTTGTACGCTCCAGATTTCTTCGGGTGCTAGTAATTTTTAACTTTTATTACATAATAATACTCGGGTATATCATTCTCATTATTTGTACAAAGCCTCTTTTGGTAGTTATGAGTTTGAAATTCCTAGCACCTGAAGAAGGCTGGAGCATACAACAACCAAAACGTTGTACAAATGGCAACAAAGATGAGGGCAATAGTCCAAATAATCTAAATAGTGTAAATATCATTTTATCTTACTTTAGGCATTATTTAATTTTTTTATTAATTTTTTACAGTTTCTTTACATTTTATAACATTTCTATCAACTCTCACTTGGATTTCTTTCTTATTTTGATGTGTGTCAGGTTCAAGTCAAACACTGCATACGACAGTTGATTTAACATTTGCAAAACATACAAAAAGCCAAAATACAGGTGCAAAAAAAACAGAAAATATTTTTGTTGCAAAATATACCAAAATACATAAAAATACAAAACTGCTGGTGTGTAGTTGTGGATCATCATTCTTGTCAGCAGAGGCAGGGCTTCATGGTAACTGGTGTAGTTGTTTTATTTGCAAACTGGGTGATCTTTGTCTGTCCTGTTTATTTTGTTTTCTCCTCATAATTTCACGATATGAACAAAACACATTGCATGCTATCAGTTCAATTGTTGTAAATCTTTTGACATTTCCTGGTAAGTTTGAAGTGTCATAAGTTGCATAGGCCATAAGTCAACAGCAATCTGTACTCTTTTCTTTGTTTCCAATAAAAATTTTTAATACATTTTTTTTTTTAATCATTTCACCCCGAGCAAGGCAGAAATGCCACTGAGTGCAGGGGGTTACATAAATGTAAAAAGATTAATTAGAAAAGAGTGAGGAGTACAAACTAGTCAGAAAGGAACAATAGAAAGCAGGTGCGATGACAGATACATAGGTGGAGAGAAAGGGAAGGTTATACAGCAGTGGGGAGAGAGCTAGAGTCCAGTGGTTAGTAGATGAGTATTGACTTTGCATTTAAATTTCTGGAGGTTGTAGCCATCAGGAAAGCAAGAATACGGGAGCGAGTTCCACAGGGGGGAAGTGCGAGAGAAGAAGCTGCAGGAGTAGAATTGTCGTCTGCATTTGGCTAACCTGACTGTGAATGGGTGGGACCCAGTTGCCAGTCTGATTGCACGAGTAAACACCTGTTGAGGAGGCATCAGTGACTTAAGCTCATCCGAGCAGAAGCCATGAAAGTATTTATAGAACAGACAAAGGGAGGCCACATTTCGACGATGGGAAAGTGGCTGCAGTCGAGTCGCCAGATCAGTACCTATCACATTACAGACTCTCCTTTGGAGCTTGTCAAGAACACTGAGGAGAATGGCACGGGCACCTGACCATAAATGGCAGCAGTACTCCATGCACGGACGTATGGTTGACTTGTATATATGCAGGATGGATTCAGGTGGAAAAAACATCCTGGATCGACATAGTGACCCAACCTTCTTAGCAGTAGATTTTGCTATGGATTCAATATAGTGGTTCCATTTGAGGTCTGAGGACAGGGTAAGTCCGAGGAGGCATAGTGTATTACTCTCAGGGAGAATCACTTGGTCCATGCTTATGGGAGGCAGGAGAGGTTGCCTGTAATGGTTGACAGACAACAGCTTGGTCTTAGATGACATATAACAAAAAGGAATATTTCTAGTAACAATAATGACCAATTACAACATGGATCGAAATTGGAGCAATGCAGGACTTTTATAGAAAATAGCAACAAAACAGTCTTCGATAGCCCAACACAGTGAATCAGTTTACCTGTCAGCAAACCTCACAGTAGATTCAGTATAACCTTTCCACTTCATATCAGTAGAAAACATTAACTCAAAATGGGGCAATAAGATTCTCTCCTCAATGTTAGCATCATCCATGCCAATGGAAGGCAAAAATAAGTTTCTCTTTATGATGACTAAAAAGGAGCAAATTTTGTTGAAGGCATTAAAATTAACAAGCCATTTCTTGCCCAAGTTAACAAATAGATTGTAGGCCATTTTTGAAATTGGTTTTTATTTGACTTTATTAAACTTAACAGGTTTATTATTAAGACAGCAGTAAATAGATGGGTCATCAGTATAAATACTGAGTTAAGAGTTGATGACCTCAGGAAGGCATTGATGAACAATATAAATCTAAGAATAGAGCTGGCATTAATGAAAAAATAATCTAGAAGAAAGGCCATTCAAGATAATTTTCATTTCAAAATTGGATAAGACGGATTGAATCAGTTCAAAAATGAATTTAGAAATACTAGAACCTTTTACCTCACAAATGCCTTCAAGATAAGCAAAATACACATTATTCTTCGTTATGCAGTTAAGAAGGGATCGAGAACTAAAACAAAATTTTACACTAAACAGTGGTAAAATACTTACGATTAAATTTCTCTCATTTTATCTATCATCAGTTGTTATATCCCGGGAGGGGATAAGCAGAGAAAGAATAGTGCAAGAAATAATGCTTAACACTGAGGATATATGAATAGGGATTTATTATACCTCAGTACAATAAACCAAATACACGTACACCAATGAACAGTTAACAAGAATAACAATCAAGAAGGCAATGTCTCTGTATAGGACATATGCGTCCATCTTGAGAAGAAGGCTTCTGTCTAATGACGTCTAACTCTCGTCTAAGGCCGATGGCTCTCAACTAAAGTCGATGACTCTCGGATAATCACAATCACTCTCATTTAATGATGAAGACTCTCGATCACTCTGTAGTTTGTTCTAGTCCCTGTCTTTTATAACCCGGGCCATACCCATTCCTGGGTAGGACAGAATATTTCACTACAACATCAGTATCTAATCTGGTTAATGTGTTTATTGAAATTATAAAGGTATTCTACATACAATCATTCGATTTCAAATAATAATAATATTCAAATAATAATAATAATTTTTTAAAAATTACTGAAATTTTAACTTTTACTTTAAAAAAAATACAAAAAATATCTCCTTTTAAAGTGATTTTTAATATAACACAGGATTTCCCCAAACTTTTTGCATATATTGTATAAAATAAAAGTATAAATAAAATATATTTGTACAAAAACATTATGAAGAAAAACAAACAGAAAACTTTTCTTCAAGTCAATATCAGTCAACCAGTTAAGTGCCACATGTGATACATGCTTGGGCAAGCATGTCTCTTTCAATACATGATTGACTCGGTGGAAGATTTTTCCGCAGTAGTTTGGCAACCTTTTTGCAATGGATGGTTGCTAAACAAGGTGAGAGTACACAGTCTGTCATACTATTCAACCCATAGCTGGAGGGAGAAGAGATTTATTAACACCTTTCCAAAAGGTATTTGCCAATAAGTAAATGCAACAAATTCAACTGGAATTCAGACTCAGCTCTTCGATTTCTCATTCCAAGCCAATATCCAGTACAGCACAGCGCACAATCCAATATATATGACCATAAAAATCTTTAAAAATTAAAAGAAAATGGTTGACTTAAGATTTCCTATGAATCAGAATAAATGCATACAGAAATAATTTATCCAATGGGAATAAAAGAATTAATAATAATTGCATAAAAAATGGATATAAACAAATAAGAACATAAAATTCAGCAACATTTACCTACTTTCATTTTTAAGGCAATAAATTATATCACTTAGCATCATCCATAGTCTACCTTTACCTACACAGCTTTAAAAATATTTTAGAATGTTCTTAAATTTAAAAAATTTGTAAACTTAATGATATTTTTACTTCTGTTCATAAATATCTTTAGCAAACAAAATCCTTAAATTTACCTTGATAAAGTCCCTCAGGTGACAAAACACATTGTTAAAGAATGAGTTTCCTTTTGTTTTCATTCATGAGTGTGTGTATATATATATATATATATATATATATATATATATATTATAAGAATAATAATTATATGTCACAATAATAATAATTACTAAAATTTACCAGCACAACAAAAATTACATCACTTAGCGTCGCCCACAATTTGCCTTTCGTTCTATAATGTTCTTACTTTTTTAATAAATGTTTAATATTCTCAGCTTTAAATTTAAGCACATAACATCATTTCTTCACTAACACTTTTCCTGTGGATGCATATATAGGTTTTTCTTGATTAATCTCTGCATTTTGCCTTCGGTAAAGTTCCTGGAGGAACAAAAGGCATAGCAAAAATAAGTTTTCTTATTCTGTCATTTCAGTTTATTAATATTGTCATTCAACTTTAAAATTGTTTTTTTTTAATGTCTTATTGTTTATCATCTAACCAATTTCATATAGTTTTGTTTTCATTTTCGTAAATATTTTTCTCACTCTTACTATTAAGTATCTGCCAAGAAATGTGAAATATTGTAAGGACCAGGATGCAATCTTACAATGATCTAGCAATTAAAGAAATTTCTATACACTTTAATCTTAGTAAATTACTTCCCCTATTAATGAAAGTGTTATTATAAATGGAACAAACATATTTATATATCCACATTTATATATATATACGAGCAGTATAGCTCAGCATTGCTCAGGTGTAATAAAAGCCTTAAAACTAATCCATGGTCCTGGAGATCAGACTCTCTGGACATTGGCATGAAAGACTAAAAAGCAATAGTTGTTACTAGTTAAAGTGAAACCGTAGACTGAAAGAAAAATGAATGGATGTAAGTCAAATTTTGATTTCCTGGTATCAATATTAAATAAGTTTTTTCATCATAAACTGAATTTTGAAGGCTAAATAAGTCCTCTGAGTAAATGGTATCATGGCTGGGACTAAGAACTACAATTATACCTACTTAGAGCCAAACCCGAAGCAAAAACTAAAATAAAAGTGCTGAAAAAAATACAGACATACAGACAGATAAACAAACACACACACAAACATCTTGCCTTTTATATATATATATGTTATTGATTTTCTGCACTATTCTAAGAACTGCAGCCTTGGAAGTTCTGAATATCATTTCTTATGTCTTTGTCTATGTGTGTATCAAATTTGATTAAAATCGGACCAGTCCTTCTATAACCCGATTTTTTCGATTATTGATTTTCAGTATTTATCGGAGGTATAAACACAAAACCTAGCTAAGAACACTTGCAGACGCTTATAGTACAACTGTGTAAATGTTCAAGAAAATCGGTTCAGCCGTTTCAGAATCTATAGGTAAAGACACATACACAGACACACACACACACAGACAGAGTTCCATTTTTAAATAAGTTTATATATATATAGGTTATTATTATTGTTATAATAATAGTATACTACAACTCAAAAGCTATCAAGTTTCAGTGGTCAATGCACCATCATCAGGCAGTGAAATGTCATTTAGTTACAGGGTTATATATATATATATATATATAGTTATTATTATTGTTATAATAATAGTATACTACAACTCAAAAGCTATCAAGTTTCAGTGGTCAATGCACCATCATCAGGCAGTGAAATGTCATTCAGTTACAGGGTTATATATATATTATTTTGTGTATATATATATATATATAAATTTTTATATATATATATATCAGCATGCAGTGTGGGTAGAGAAGAGTCCAAAGGAGTATCTTATACATACAGTGGTAGGATAACTCTTTAAGAGAGCTCTAAATATATATGTATATAAATACATATAGAACAAATATAAGAAAAATTAAAGCAGACATGTTATTTCATGGTAAATCAGAAGTATAGGCTTATTTCAGGCTAACCATCATCAGCTTTCGTCTTTATTTTACAAAGGATTTTACAAATCTTTTGTAAAATAAAGGTGGAAGCTGATGATGGTTTGCCTGAAATAAGCCTATCCTTCTGATTCACCATGAAATAACATGTCTGCCTTAATTTTTCTTATATATATATATATATATATATATATAAATTTATTTTTTATAAAAAAGATCAATATATTTTATATATATATATATATATATATATATAATAAAAAATAGAACATAAATTTTTATTATTTTATTTTAAATTTCTTAGTAATCACTTCAAACACCTTCATAATCCCCATTAGATTCTTCAATTTTTTTTTCTCCAAATCCCGTAGCCTGTTCTCAGATTGACACCACAGCACTCCAAAATGTTCAGATTGAAGCTTCAGGTGCAAATGCCAAGAAGTCCAACATGCTGTTTCAAAATTTCTGTGAGAGCATATTATTTCAGGATGTTCTTTATCTCACAGATGGTGCACAACTGATTCTACTATATCGTGCAATCACCAAAATCAATATCAAACAACACACATGCACAAAATTAAAAATATAAAATTCCAACAATTTACATATCGAAAACTCTCTCTCTCTATCTATATATATATATATATATATATTGTTGAGTTATGATAACATTTAGTGCAAAGATTGTTGCTTTTTTCAGTAATTTACTGATAAAAGGTATTTTGGTAAGCAGGTTTTTTATTATAAAGTGCTCAAAATTGGGGTGGGGATAAAGTGTTGATAGGTTTAATGCGAAGAATTTGTCACTTTAACTGAGCAGGTTCATGCCAACTTTTAAGTTTCGTAAAGACACCTTTATGATGTCATCATTCATCAAGACTAGGTTTTCAATCTGCTGTCTTGTCCTGCTTTTTCTTTCTTATTTATATGGAGCTTGGTGTAATTTGATATTTTGTTCTAGGAATTGCCTACTGGTGGCTCATTGTTTTTCATTGCTTTTGTTATGTTGATTTTTTTAAATGTTGTATTATTCATGGTTGTTTGATTTTCTTTTTATTGTGCAAGTGTTTGATTAATTTTTATTGCAGACAAGACAGCAGACTGAAAACCTAGCCCTGATGAGTAACAAGATCATAAAGGTGTTCTCACAAAACTTTGAAGTCCAATGAACCTGTTCAGTTAAGTGACAAATTTTCTGTATTAATTTTATATATATATATATATATATATATATATATGCTCACTTACATTATGCCTACTGTGAGTTTCAGAAAATAGTATTCACTCATCAAAAGATTTGTTAGTAAAATTTTACAATCCTAACAAGCAGATATAATTTGCATAAACCTAAAAGTAGAGCTGAGATAAATTAACATTTAGATTTTATTTATTATCATTAATGCTTTATTTCTTGATATTATTGAATTACAAATATCATTAAGCTTAAAAAGATTAACTTTCAGAATTGGCATGCATAACTATATATATATATATATATATATATATATATGTACAAAGAATCTCAAGCTAGCCAAAACCTACCGCGGTTTCACACTACGGCTCATCAGCCGTAGTGTGAAACCGCGGTAGGTTTTGGCTAGCTTGAGATTCTTTGTGTATCTTTGCTCTACTTTTGCATTTCGTTTGTATTTTGCATTTCGTTTGTACTTTGTATCGAGCACTTTTTCTTTCTTTTTTTTTGTGGTTGGTTCCGTTTGGGTTTTTTTTTCTTTACTGCGGAGTATCGTATGTCTTGTCTTTATTCCGTGGATTTCTTTTTTTCCCCCCTCTTATCCAATGCCTTAGTGCGATGGATTGTAACGGAAGTAGGTTCTGTTTGTTAATGGTTTTTCTTAAAGTTTATCTTAGTATAAATTTAAAACTTAGATACTTGCGGAATTTATTTAGTTATTATTTTGAATATATATATATATATATAGTCATTCACCGACAGATCTGTTTTGCTGTATTACAGCTCATCAGTATGGTTAGACATCTGATTGCTTTTACTCAGGATTGAAACCTGACCGAATTGGCATCAGTCAGTGATTCTACCTTTGATCTATAGCTGCTTGGTAGAAGGAGGCAGACTTTTAGTGTGTGATATACCATGTAAACATACGCTAGTAGTTAGAGTATTCTAATTCATTACTGATTATATAGATAGATAGATAGATAGATAGATAGATAGATAGATAGATAGATAGATAGATAATGATGCCAAGTCCATAAACAAAGAGAATAATACAAAAAGATCTATTTTATATAAAATATTAAGCAATAGGTCTGTATAGAGAACACAATGTAAATTATGTAGAACAATATGATATACATCAAGGAAAACTGAACAGATCATCTGAAGTGGTTATATATTTTAATTTATTTTGATGTGCTAATAAGCTCTTCTCTTCAGACCCCAATTTTGTTTGGTTTATTATGGTCTGAGGAGATGAGCATATTAGCTAGTTAAAATAAATTATAATTTATAACCATTTTAGATGTTGTGTTGAGTTCTTTTCAAGATCAGCAGGGAGGAGTGTGAACCAGTTAATAATAGGGGCTATCTACTCCAATTTAAAAAAAAATTTACAAGTTAAATTTACTAAGTTTTAACTGAGTTAAAGTCAGAAGATCACTTACTGCTTCAGTAGAGAACTTGAACAAGCAGTACCTAAGAAACAAAGACAAAACACCCCAAACAACCCAAATTGGGAAAGGCTAAACAACAATGATATGATAGGGTTTTAGAAACAGAAGAGAAAGGAAAATATCACGGCCCAGAATTGGAAAGGCAAGTTAAGTAAAAATGCTGATCCATTTCCACAGACAAGTTCATTATTATTTTTTTGACAAAAACAAATCAAGCAAGGCAATTAAATTTAGTCCTAACTACACTATATATGCCACACTGGCTGGAGAAGTTGGGGGTTATGGTTAATCATCTAGGAAAGGGAATGTCAGATATATAACTATTAAGCAGTTATTGCCAGTAGACAGTTGTATTAAAATGGTCTCATTATACATTTAAAGGAAAAATAAAGATTTAACATGCAGAGCTTTTAAATATCTGGAAGCATAGACATTAAAAAGTTTATTTTGGGTTTGTAAAAACCCAGATGATATATGTATAATCTATTTAATCCCCACTCAATACACTACTTTTGACTTACTTTTCCCCTTATATTAAACTTTCTGTTGTGTATTCGAAAATAAAACATGAGGAAATCAGTCTTTATCACCTGACAATACTGAAAGATTAAATCTGTGCTAGCTGATCTTCCTAATTATATATATATATTTATATATATAATTTAAGTTTAAGCATATATTTTTAACTCATTTCTTCTCTAATTTCATGCATATATATATATACAAAGCAATTAAGCAGATATTCACTCAAATGTGCTAAAAGGAATTTAACAAAATAAGAATCACTAAAAGTAATCAACCACCTGCAAACAACACTAGACACTAAAAATAAGTCAACACAATGAAAAGCAATCAAAGCAATTAACCATCTATAGAACCACTCACATACAAAGCTATTAATTACCCCAAGCTTCATATAAATAAGAAAAACACCAAGAAACAATAGCAGATGAAGAAAAAACCCTGAGGAGTGAGGACATCACAATGATGCGTTACAAAACTTCAAAGTCAGCATAACTCTGTTAAGTGACAAACTTTTACGCATTAATTCTATATTTATAAATATATTTATACATATGTTCTTATATGTAATGTGTTTGAATACATATATATTGACTAGCATCCAGAGAAATAGATGTATTTTTACGTCTTTTCATCTATTTATAAAATGCAGAAGATTTTATGCTTAAATGTTTATATCCCAATTGTAGACATCTAATTCACATCATACATATTTCATTTTAAAGCTTCTTTCCTACTTTTCTACCTATTTATTTCCTTCCCTTATGTCATTTTCTTTTTGTTGTTTTTCTTATGGACTTGTACAAAATAAACCTGCCACCTTGTAATCACTGCAATTTCCTTTCCATAAGAGAAAAAAAAATAGATAGATGGGAACAGACTGAGATAAATAGATATTCTCACTTCCCAAATAGATGGGCCTGGTTGGCTATTTGAATTCTGATTTTTTTCCAGTCTGTGCACCATTATTCTAGATACTTTGTCTCTTTTATTTACCAGTTTTGAGTGAATTTTTCATTCTACACTTTTACTCTGAACTGAAGAGTAAACAGGCAGACTGAGATAGATAGATAGATAGATAGATAGATAGATAGATAGATATGAATAGAATGCCCAGATAGATAGATAGATAGATAGATAGATAGATAGATATGAATAGAATGCCCGAGATAGATAGATAGATAGATAGATAGATAGATAGATAGATAGATAGATAATGAAAAGACTGGGATAGATAGATAGGAACAGACTGAGATAGATAGATAGATAGATAGATAGATAGATAGATAGATAGATAGATAGATATGAATAGAATGCCCGAGATAGATAGATAGATAGATAGATAGATAGATATGAATAGAATGCCCGAGATAGATAGATAGATAGATAGATAGATAGATAGATATGAATAGAATGCCCGAGATAGATAGATAGATAGATAGATAGATAGATAGATAGATAGATAGATATGAATAGAATGCCCGAGATAGATAGATAGATAGATAGATAGATAGATAGATATGAATAGAATGCCCGAGATAGATAGATAGATAGATAGATAGATAGATAGATAGATAGATAATGAAAAGACTGGGATAGATAGATAGGAACAGACTGAGATAGATAGATAGATAGATAGATAGATAGATAGATAGATAGATAGATATGAATAGAATGCCCGAGATAGATAGATAGATAGATAGATAGATAGATATGAATAGAATGCCCGAGATAGATAGATAGATAGATAGATAGATAGATAGATATGAATAGAATGCCCGAGATAGATAGATAGATAGATAGATAGATAGATAGATAGATAGATAGATAGATATGAATAGAATGCCCGAGATAGATAGATAGATAGATAGATAGATAGATAGATAGATGAATAGAATGCCCGAGATAGATAGATAGATAGATAGATAGATAGATAGATAGATAATGAAAAGACTGAGATAGATAGATAGGAACAGACTGAGATAGATAGATAGATAGATAGATAGATAGACAGATAGATAGATAGATAGATAGATAGAAGAAAATTATATATAGATTTTTATATAACAGAACAATGTTAGAAAAATTAAAGATAAAGTGAAAAATTTTTTTGTGATTTCAACATTTAGAACTTTATTGGACTAAACTCATGTTTGTACTGATATCACTAAACAGCATATGATAAAGAGGGGAAGCCAAAATTTTAAACTTATAGATAGATAGATAGATAGATAGATAGATAGATAGATATGAACAAACAGATAGCTTGAGAGAGAGAGAGAGATGAACAAACAAAGATAGAAACAGAGTGATAGCTTGATAGAGAAAGACAGAGAGAGAGATGAACAAATAGATAGATAAAGAGAGAAAAACAGAGAGAGAGAGAGATATGAACAAGCAGATAGATAAACAGAAAGTGTGAGAGATGAACAAGCATGTAAATAGAAATAAATAGATAGATAGTGAGAGAGATAAATAGAGATAGATATGAATACAAATAGATCAGTTAAGTGTCATACATGATACACACTCAAAAGAAACATGACTGACTGGGTAGAAGATTTTCCAGCAGTAGGTTGCTTTTACTTTCTGTGATTGACTGCTGGCCAACTAAGGCTATTGTACCAAATCTGTCCTGCTTTTTAACCCATAGCTGAGGGAAGAAGTGATGAATTCATACTAAGGGTATTTGCGCATATGTGAATGCAATGAATTCAACTTGAATTCAAACTCAACTTCCCGATTTCTTGTTCCGCAGTGATATATAGCACAACGCATGTCTAAACAAAACCATATTTTCCTATTAAAATTCCACTCAGAGGCCTGAAACATACACACATGCCACACACAAGTAAAGGTGAAAAGGGTAGGGTAGACATTCTTCCTTTCACACGATATGTCCTTAGATAATGTGGGCTATCATAGCTCAGCACAACTTCATAGCCTTTGTAGCTCTTAGCAATGATTATTGTTTTTAATACCCGACCCAATCCAAAGTTCTAAATTTGAATTCCAGCTAAACTTGCTTATTTTTTCTTTTCAATCATGCTTTTAAAAAAAAGACTTGAACTTTATTCTCCCTACACTCTGTCCCATTAATACAAACTCTGAAAAATGTCCTCTCACTGGAAAATCATGATGGTTAAGTGATAAGTAAGTGTAGAAGTACTTGAGTAAACAACATTCCCAAAGTTACCTTACCGACCATAGCAGTTACAATAAAACAGCTGTCATTCTCACAAAATCAAATCAACCTTGACATGGCCTAGAGGATAAAAGCATTGGTTGAAGTAATCTTGAGTTTTAAGATTGATACCTGGCCACAGTAGAGGTGAACAAAACCTTTGAGATCTGAGTTACTAAAAGGAAATATCTGAAACTGAGAAGAGGCATGGTACATGGAACTAGAACAATCCACACCAATGAAGGCATTAAAGGGTTCAGTTTACAGTTCCAGTCACCTGAAGAAGTCTGGAGCATGCACTGTCCAAAACGTTGTGAATATAGTTTAAAGAGCAGAGTAGACTAGACAAGCTTTGGATAGCAACCAGCATCTCAGAGTAGGAAAATTCTGAATTCCGACCCCAGGGATGCTGACTGAAACCACTCCACTTTCATGAATTCATTATAATTTTATTGGTGAGATGTAAATTCTACTTAGTAACTTCTTCCCATGAATTGCTGTTTTGTGGAACCCATTCCCTAGAGGATCATTCCCCAATCACTACAAACTTAACCTGCTCAAGTCTAGAGTTGACCATTATATTCCCAATATATCTGCATAAACTGTGCCTCTGAATTTGTAACCTACTTGAGTGGCTCTCGGGCCTTTCACATAGTGAATATCAATGCAAAAAATCAGAAACAATGAAAAGGAAGTTTTGAAGAGCCATGATTGCCTACCTGATAAAGAGATATAGCATTGTTCAAAAACTACTATATCAGAATTGTTAGACAATCATCTTTAGTCACTTTTTCAATAACAGGATGTGGCTTCCCTCTGTCTTTTCTACAAGTATTTTCATGGCTTCTGCTGTCACACACTTCTTTCCCTGGTGCCCTGACCACGTGTATTAATGCATGCTACTAGATTGGCATCAAGGTCCCACCCTTTCATTGTCAAAATAGTTAAATGTAACCATCTCTTCTACTTTAACAGTTTCTTCTCCCACGCTTCCCATTTCTGGAACTCTACCATTTGCTTGCTTCCCTAATAGCTGCAATCTTCAAAAGTTTTAATGCAACATCAATTGTCATCTTCTATTTCCTTGATTTCCATCTATCATTTATCCTTTTTTGTCATCTCTTATATCGTATTTTGATTCTCTCACTATAACCCCCTGCACACCAGTGATGGTCTTGCCTTGCTTGGGGTGAAATGGTTATAAAAAAATAAGACATTCTTTTCTCATTCAAAAACAGCTTTTGCAAGATTCATTATATCTGTATTAGTTACTGCAGGATCTGTATTAGTTACTGCAATATATTTTAGAAAGGTGAGTGTTAATTGATTAAATTAACACTCACCTTTCTAAAATATATTGCAGTAACTAATACAGATCCTTGCTAATGTGCATATGTAGAGGATTTTTAGATCCTTTACAATTTATATTTGCAAATCATTCTTGTGTAACTGAAGTTGGAAATAAGTGTGGGTGTGTGAGAGTGAATTAGATAAGATTGAGGAACATGACTCCGCTATAGCATGGTGCTATCGCGGACAGCTGAAACTGCCAACTGCCTTGCTTGGAACTTGAACTGGAACTGCCGTACTGTAACACGCATGTTCCCACTTTTTTATAAGCCCCGGGAAAATGTGAGACTGCATAAGAACATCTCGTGATGGTCGTGTGTTTTGTGAAGGAAGAACACACGCAAGACAGGAATAAAGCATGAATATGTATGTACATGTGTTAGTGCATAATATAGGTGAACTGTGTGGAAATACACATGATCCCCATACATACATGTGCATTCTTCAAACTGTTGAAAATATATTTTCTTAGGCTTGCAACAAAACTGTAAGAAGAAAGCTCTAAAAATATTGCTTTCTTTTCAGAGATGTATTATTAAAATTCTCACTTTTTATTATTCAACATATTTGTTTCTTATTTTACTAGCAGCTGTTTATATACAAGGATAAATCTCACCCTTGCAAAAATGCATTTTAACATGGATTTAATATCTTGCTATTTGTTGCATATGTTGCTACCTTTCTGCAAATGCATTTTCTGACCTTCCTCGGGGGTATATCACATTTGATAATCTTTGAATCAAATATATTTTTTCCTTCATTTTCTTCTTATTTTTTCTTTTTATTATTTTATTATTTTTTTACCTACTTTGGTAGCTTAGCCCTTTCTCTATTTTTTTCTTTTACAGTCTATATTTGCTGTTTTTATTGATATTTCTTTTTCTTCTTCTTGCCTTATTTGCCAGGAGACTTCCAGTAAGTGGCAATATATAAAGCAGTATAAAATGAAAGGACTCAAACCCACTCTCCATCTCATTTTTCTCCCTTCAAACACTTGATACTGTAGTTATGGTGAGATTTAGTCACTGAATGAACTGACATTTAGTCTCGACCGAACCATGTGGCACTGCACACACACACACACACACACACACACACACACACACACACACACACATATCAAAAATCAAACCTAGTTTAACCAATTCCAGTTGAATTCCTTGCATTCACATGCGCACAAATATCCATGAGAAAAAATATTAATCTGTTTCTTTCCTCAAGTTATGGGTTAAATAATAGGACAGATTATGTTCTATAGCCTTTGCTGGCAACCAGTCTATCACAGAAAGCAATGGCAACCTGCTGTGGGATAATCTTCTGCCCAGTCAGTCACGTCTCTTTTGAGACATGATCACCAAAGTGTGTAGCACTTAACTGACTGATTGTAACCACAATATCTCCACTACAATTAATTGCATCCTCTTCTGCTACAGATACTTCTGTGTATATCTACACACACACACACAGAGGGAGTGAGAGAGAGAGAGAGAGATGAAAACTCAACACATAATTAAATGATTATAAATCCAGAATTTATTTCAGCAATTGTAAAAATTACAATCTGCTTCTGCTTCTTTCTGCATTTTTTCATTTTTTTAATTTTCCCACAATCTAAAAAAAGGAGACTTTAATTGCAATTGATGCTTTGTCAATTTCATTCCACTTTCCATTTGCTTGTTTAATGAATGATTTCAACGCTTATAAAAATAATGGTGGTATACAAGGATTTAGTTAGGAATTTCCTTTGGGAAGTGGCCTTGTGCCATGTAAGAATCCAAATCTAGAATAACCTTGCATAGTAAACCCCCATATTTATGTATTATGCACAAGTACATATATTCAGAAATTTTTAATCCACCTAAAATTACTCTTATTTACAACAGCAAAATTGCAAATGCACTCATTTTAGCACAATAGATAATAAAAGACATAATAGGCAGGTGTTGATCGCAATTGTTTACAAAAAAGTATTTGATATAATGGTAATATTTGTTCTTTGGGTATCAGCATAATTGAACATCTTTTTTGTCAAAGACAGGAAACTCACTAAAATTGATTAAAAAATGAAATGAAGAGAATACACAAAATTTGTCATGTTTTGACAACATTAATGTTACAACAAAGCACTTTTCCCTGAAAATTTGAAAATAAGTTTTGAAACAAGAAATATGAGAAGAAACAAAATTGTTTAACATCCGGTTCAATTCCATTCTTTAATATGAAAATTTAAATATTTTAGTGAAATATATGTACATCTTGGAGATTTTATACAGCTTTTTAAAAGAAAATTAGATAGGGATGGTTGTATTACACGATCATATTATGCTCAATGATGTAATGTATTCCTTTTTTTAACTTCAGAAACATGGGGTTGTATTATACTTAAGTTGTATTGGGTACAAGAAAATACAGTACTTTGAAAATGTTCAGATATTAAACTGAATATCATTACATTTGGCAACCCTTGAGACCTTCCAATATGAATTGAACATGCAAAAAAAAGTTCTTTTAAATGATCACTCCACAAGGAATATGTTCATTTTTTGAAGATGGAGCCACCAGATGTGATTTGAACACAAAGACGTCACAATTCTTTGACTAATTTCAAATGTATTCAAACAGCATTTAAATGTTAAACAAAAAAAAAAACAGAAGATTATTTTCCATCTGTTTATAACTTTATCTTTCTCAAAACCATTTAGTATTCACTTTTTTCTTTTTCTGTAGAGTGTCTGCTCTTTATAGAGTACTTAACTTAAGGATGATATTAAATTACCACAAATTGTTTAATTTTACTTCCATGAAGGGCAGATAATTGCTTCCATTTTTGTTATCTTTACTTTTCCCCAGATAATTGAAGAGAAATTATTGTCACTATCATTATCTCAACTGTTAATACAACTGTCAAGATTACTTGGTGCTGCCCAAATTAAAATAGGTCTGTAGATCAGTATTGTTAAGATAGAAGAAAACATTGTTTAAGCTGATAGTTAACTAATGCTGTGTACAAACAGATATGATTCATTCTGTGGGAAAATAAAATAAAATTGGTAAATAAAATAATTATAATGAATTATAGAAAAAAAGAAAAAGGAATATATTTTCCCATAATGCTCAGAGTAAAGGATCCTGAAATATAATTACCCCACTTTTAAAAACACTTAATTAAGTGACACTGATGAAGTTTATAAAAAGATAAACCCATTCTTGTCTCCCACTTTTTCTCTTCCATGACCCAAGATGTTAGCAGTACATTAAAAATGGATGATCCTGCTGAGGCATACTCATTCTCTGATCCTCTAACAACTGGTCACTTTCTAATGCATGGCATTCTCATGTGTCTTACAAACCTTCTATCTATGAAGCAAATCAACCTTTTCTTTGGTTGTTGCAACTCAGTACAAGGCTGACTTAAGCTTATCTTTACTTATCCTAACTGCTGAACTGAAAAGGAAAAAGATATTTGCAAGAGACATTCAGAATTTCATTTTTGTAAACAATCTGTGGTAGAAACCTCTAATTTTGTATGCTTCTTCTTAAAATACCCACAAGTACACAACATTTAAATACCATAATTATATATATATATATATATATCATCATCATCATCATTTATCCATCATGCCCAGATGGTGCATAGGGCAGGAACATTTTTTTGCTGTTTCTGTAACATACTGTTTTTTATGGGACAGGGTTGTTAACCCTGCACCCAACCCCCAAACCTGTAGGACTGGTGGACCATTATTGGTCCTTACATTTACAGCACCTGGTATTCCCAAATGGTCACCCATTTAAGTACTGACCAGGCTCAATGTTGCTTAACTTTGGTGAGTGGATGGGAACCGATGTATTTTTTTTTTTTATCATATCACCCCAAGCAAGGCGGTAACGCCACTGATGCGCAGGGGGGTACATAAGAGTTAGAAGATTAGAAAAGAGAAAACCAGAAACCACATTCTAAACAGGGAACAAGGGATGAGCCTCTTAACCTGTTCAATAGACGTGAGTGGAGTGTGAACCGGGCGATAGATAGATCTATCTACTCCAATTGAAAAAAAAACAAAAACAAAGTGAGAAGATTGGAAAAGAGAAAGCCGGAAACCACATTCTAAACAGGGAACAAGGGCAACGCGATATAGCCATAGACGTATATATATATATATCGGGTGCAATGAATACTTTGTCTTCTAAATAAAAATGATACTAACATCTCATTTTAATACATATATTTACCAAAATTACACAAAAATATCTTGAAATAATAAAGAGTAAATTTATTCAATAAAATCACCTTTTACTTTAACCATAGCCTCTAAACAACTTCAGAATCTCTTGAAACTCTTCTGGATGGTTTCCTTGTTTAAGTTGGCAAATGCTGCCATAATCATTGCCTTCATTTTATCTTTTGTGTTACTAGGAGTTTTGTTTGTCTCTCACTCAACTATGCCTCACATATAAAAATCAAGGTTGCAGTCTGGGACAGAAATTGGCTGACAGTCATGACTGGATTTTCTTACTTTTGTGACATGGTGCAGATTCCTGTTGCCAGACATAGAATTTGCCAGTAACCACCCTCTTGACTCAGGGCAGCACTACCTCCTCAAGGCAATTGATGTAACAGGTTAAGTGTGAGGGCCTGTTTAAAGATGAAGAGAGGCATAACATTGTCATCACTAGTGATCACTCTAAATACCTTTGTAATCACCATTAAACTCATCCAACACTTTCTGAATCCTCAGCACAGTCATCAGATGACACCCAAACTCTTGTTTTCTGGCTTTATATATATAATCATGATTTTTTATACTGGCTAACACTGAAAATGGTTTGTTTGGTTGTTTGTTTAGTGGCATATCAACTCCTTATGGATCATTTAATGCCAAAATTTAATTTTCTTGGGAGCATTAATAATTGTTTTCCAAAAATGTATAACTGTTAATATGATCTAGTTCCAAGAACTCACAATATAAATGTTTGTTTAGCAGTATATGGGTCTATATATAGACCCATATATATATAGTTCTTATGGGTCATTTAATGCCAAAATTTACTTTTCTTGGGGAGCATTGATAATTTTTTTCTAAAAATGTATTAGTGCCATTTTTTCTTTTTCAAAAATGTATTTCTTGTAATATATATAATTTTTTTTTATAGCATATATTGCTGGTATCTTTTTTTTAATGCATTCCTGGTAATATTTTTATCATGAAAATATCTAACTAGTAATATTTTTATCATTGAAATGTGTTGCTAATAATATTTTTAGGACAAAAATGTATTGCTGGTAATATTTTTACTTTGAAAATGTATTGCTGGTAATATTTTTATCGTGAAAATGTATTGTGGATAACATTTTTACCATGAAAATATATTGCTGGTAATACTTTTACTATGAAAATGTATTGCTGGTGATATTTCTACTATGAAAATATATTGCGGATATTTTTATCATGAAAATGTATTGCTGGTAATATTTTTATTATGAAAATGTGTTGTGAATAACATTTTTACCATGAAAATGTATTGCTGGTAATATTTTTTCCATGAAAATATATTGCTGATAATATTTTTATGACAAAAATGTATTTTTCTGTAACAACATATTTTTCTACTTTCATATTGTTTTGACCCCAGTTTGGGGATTAACTATTTGCCCCTAGCTAGAACCCTAACAGGTGCTACAACCCTATGTTAGAGTGGACCTGGAGAACAGGAGCAATTAAGATGTTTCCACAAGCTCCAAAATTTCCCAATCAGTGGCTTTGCTGCTGGATGTAGTTTATCATCATGGCTAGGACAAACGATATAAATAACTCTTTCACCTAAAACTGAATACCAAGAAAATCTGTTATTTAAAAAATAACCTCTCATTTAAAAAAGTACCTATGAAATTTTATCTCAAATTTTGAGATGAAGAATTATCATTGTTATGCACTGATTGGTTTGGTTTAGTGTCCTCATCTTATTTGTTATTGTTACAGGATATAATCATTTTTATCCTCCAGTTTTCTTCATGTACCTGTCATAGATTGTCAGCTCCTAGAAATATTCTCTAAAATACATGACTGACTGGATTAAAGTATCAGTTGAGCAAATCTAGATACTTTGCAGACTTGAGTTAAATCCCTGGCTTTAGTAATGCAATAAGCTACATATACTGGACTAGGGTATAACATAAATGACATCACAAGATGAATTAATTAGAAACTCAGGTAGATGAAGCAAGTCAAAAGAAAAAAAGTACAAATAAGCTACAATATAGCGAATGTATGGTCATCAGTAAACAAAGGAGCTCAAAATGCCAATTACAGGTTGGGAATACTAAAACCAAGCAGGTAAAAAAAAATTAAGTACTTGGGAAGTGTTATAACAGAAAACAAAAAGTATAAAACTGAGATTTGAAGGCAAATTGGCATGGCAAAGAATGCATTCCAGAAGTCTATTAAAAGACAGGAAAATTTCACTAGAAACAAAGAAGAGAGTACTGGATTGTTATGTGACGACTGTTCTTCAATATGGCAGCGAATATGGATAATATCATCGAAGATGAAGGAGAAACTTGACACAGCTGAAATATCATGGATCGAGCATGTGAGCGATGATGAGATTTTGGAAAAGATGGAAACAAAAAGAAAATTAATACTGAGCATTAGGAAAAGCTAAAGTTCCTGGGACATGTTATGAGGAAGGAAGGCTTGGAGAATCTGATACTCACAGGTCAGATAGAGGGAAAGTAAGACAGGGGAAGGCAGTGGATAACATATTTGACAGGCCTGAGCAGGTGAATGGCAGAGCAGGGTTTAAGTGGGGTAACAGGAGAAAGCATACTAAGAGCCACCAAGGATAGCGAGACGTGAAAGGACATGACTGCCTATGTCCTGAAGAGACATGGCAAATAGAAGAAGAAGATCTGATTTTTCCCCTGCAAAATTTATCCCTGTGTACTGCATAAAAGATTTAGTTAAAAATTCCCATTAAAGTTAATATGATAGACAACTGAAGAAGATCAAAGAGTAGAATTGTCAAAATGTAATCAGAACTCTCAAGATGAGATTGTAGGCGATCATGTTCCTCCACATCTTCCTGTCCCTTGTTGCTCTTAATAAATTTTGTCTTTTTGTTATTTCTCCTAAATTTCCAGCATTCATTTCCTAATCTCATCAAGTATGTTACACACTGCTTTCCACTGTCCCTTCTTCCCTCAATCTGTCCTGTGAGTATCATGTTTTCTAAACACTCCTTCCTCATTATTTACCCAAGAAATTTCAACAAACTCTTCCTAATGTTAAGTATAAATTTCATTTTTGTTTCCATTTTCTCTAAAACCTTGATGTTGCTCACATTTTCAGCCATGTAATCCTCAACATCTTTCTGTAGAACCATATTTCTGTTTCTTCAATCCTCTTCTTTATCTTTGAAGAGATTTTCCAGAATTCACTGCCATACAAGAGGATATATATCATACTCTTTATATCATATATCAGCACTCTATTTTATATCATATATAAGCAGTTAGATATACAAAAGGACATATATCACATGTTTTATAACATATATCAGCAGTCATATATACAGAAGGATTTGTATCTTTTTACAGCACTTTTTTCTTTATATTGTATATCCGCAGTCAGATTTCCAGGAGGGCATATATCACACTCTTTATATCATATCTCAGCACTTTTCTTTATATCATATATTAGCAGTCATATATGCAGGATGTGCGTTGTGGTGCAGTGGATATCAGATCAGAACAAGAAATCAGGAAGCCGAGTTCAAAATCCAGTTGAATTCATTGCATTCACTTACATGCAAATACCCTTGGAAAAGGTATTAATCAATCTCTTCCCTCCAGTTATGGGTTAAATAACAGGACAGATTGGGTTCTATAGCCTCGGCTGGCAACCAGTCTATTGCAGAAAGTAATGGCAACCTATGCGGGATAATCATCTGCCCAGTCAGTTATGTCTCTTTCGAGATATGATCACCCAAGCGTGTATCACGTATGGCACTTAACTGACTGATATGCAGGAAAACATATATCACACACTTTATATTGTATCATCACTTTTTTCTTGATATCATTTATCAGTAGTCAGATATACAGGAGAACATATATCACACTCTTTATATCATATATCAGCATTCTTTTCTTTGTTTCTAACAAAATTTTTCTAAGAGTACACTAAAATTTTAACATTTGCATAAACATTTTATTCAAACTGTTTATGCAAATGTTAAAATTTTAAATTTATTTTTATATTATGAAGATGGATTAATAAAGTTTTAATTTGACAAAGTTAAAGTTTGATTAGAAATAATCACCATACGATATTCAAAATATATTGATCTATGGAAATAACAATGACATATTTAGGATGGATATTAGAATAATCCAGAACTTATACTATATGGATAGGAAATGACTTCAGTCAAGATACAAAAATAGAAAGGTGTTTAATACAAGGATTTTTGGTTTTGAACATGTTAAGAAGGCAAAATAACAAAAGTTAAAGTTTTACTTTGGTATGAGACAATTTGATCATATATATTAAGCACAAATTAACCAGGGAAGCAGTTTCTAACTACTCCTCAAGTCATAAACACTGAATAAAACAGTATTAAGTTTTTTTTCACTAAATGCTGTTTGTATGTTTATCCTTAACGCTTAATTAAATAATTCTGAGAATACCTTGGATGAAACATGTTAGCAGCAAGGAAGTTTTAAGGAAAATATAAACGAAACAGATACTTGAACTTAGAATCAAGAAGAGTTGAAAGTTCTGGAATACGTAATGTGGAAATAGGGTGAAGGTTAGAAAAATTTATACTTACCTAACAACCTTCTGTAAATAGATGCGGAGGAGAGTGGATCAATGTAAAAATACAAATATCAGCAAGAGTTTTGAAGCATAGATAAATGTGGGGAGCCCAAATGTGTGCATATGGGTCAAGGCCAAAACATGCTCACAGACACATTTACACGCATACACTGAAAAAAAAGCAAATATACATATACACATTTATACACAAAGAGAAATAAATACACAAAAAATAATAAAAAAAACACAATACATGAGAATAGAAAGAGGAAAATGTCACAAAAGATATGGGGGAATATAAAAATAGCTTAATTATTTTATTACTTCTCAACCAGATAAACATTTTTTTGGCCTATCCAAAACAGATTTAAATACTAAATGACTACTATGACACACAAAAGACAACTGTTTAAAAAAAATTCAACATGTAAAAAATTTTTATAATCTGTATAACCAACCATTCTTCACCTGAAAAGGTATTCTTCTTCTTCTATGTGCCCTATCCCTTCAGGACATAGGCAATCATGGCTTTCCACGTCTCCCTATCCCTGGCAGCTCTTAGCACGCCTTCTCCTGCTACACCATGCAACCCTCGTTCCATCATCCACCTGATTAGGTCCTTCAAATATTTTATCTGTTGCTTTCCCCTGTCTCTTTTTCCCTCTATCTGGCCTGTTAGTATCAGATTCTCCAAGCCCTCTTTCCTCATTGCATGTCCCAGGAACTTTAGCTGTCTCTTCCTGATACTCAGCATTAATTTCCTTTTCATTTCCATCTTTTCCAAAACCTCATCATTGCTCACATGCTTGATCCATGATATTCGCAGCATCCATCTGTAGAACCACATTTCAGTTGCTTCAAGTTTTTCCTTCATCTTTAATGATATTGTCCAGCATTCACTGCCATATTGAAGAACTGACATCACATACCAATCCATTATTCTCTTCTTTGTTTCTAGTGAAATTGTCCTGTTTCTTAATACTTTACTCAACTTCTGGAATGCTTCCTTCACCATTCCAATTCGCCTTCAGATCTCTGTATCACACTTTCCGTCTTCCGTGATAACACTTCCCATATATTTAAATTTTTGTACCTGCTAGATTTTAGTATCTCCAGCCTGTATTTGGCATATTGGGCTGCCATTTTTACTGATGACCATGCATTTGGCTTTCTTGCAGTTTATTTGTAGTCCTTTCTCATCACTCTCTTCTGTAAGAGATCTTGTAGTTTCCTTTCTGTGTCTGCTATCAGCACTGTATCATCTGCGTACCTTAAGTTGTTTAAATTGTGGCCTCCGATGACAAATCCAGGCATAACTTCTAGGGTCCTCAAAATATTCTTGCTGTACAAGTTGAACAGATCCAGTGAAAAGACACATCCTTGTCTTATGCCTCTTTCTATCTTTGTATATCTGCTGAATTCATTACCTGTCCTTATACAAGCAGTTTGCTGTCAGTAAAGATTCTTGATTAGTTTTAAGTCTTTCCCAAATATGTCAAGGCTGCCAAGCATCTCCATCAATTCTTTGTGGTGTATTTTGTGAAATGCCTTTGCATAATCAATAATGTACAGGTATAAGTCCTTCTTCATTTGTATTCCCCTTTCAGAGAGCCTCCTAATCATAAATATGGCATTCCTTGTTCCAGTGTCTTTGATGAAACTGCACTGTTCTTGTCCTATCTCTGGCCTGATTCTGCTTCTCGCTGTATTTGTCAGGATTTAGATGATCCGTTTTGTTATATGGCTCATTAAACTGATGGTTCTGTGGAGTTCGCACTTGTTTGCTCCTGGCTTCTTAGGTAGTGCTATGAAGATCGACTTGCTAAGGTCATCTGGTATTAAACCACTATTATAAATTTCATTTATTATTTCTGTAATTTTCTCTATGCCAAATTCTTCCAGGGCTATCAGCAGCTTTATGACTATGCGTCTGGTCCAGCTGCTTTGTTTCTATTCAGTTTGGCTATTGCAGATTCCACTTCATACTTTAATATTTCTGATCTGTCCTCATACAAGACCCAAAACATGTAGCAAAATATACAAAATAAAATATGAAAAATCCACATAATAATCAAAAACAGTTTTGTTATTTAAATATACACTTTTCTCTAATTAGCACAACAATAATATTTTCCTTATATAGACATATATATATTACATATATAGTGTTGAGTTGCAATGATGCTTAGTGTCAAGATTGTTGTTTCTTCAGTGGTTTACTGATAAAAAGATATTTTGGCAAGCATATATTCCCCAAGCTATGGCAGATTGAAAAATAAGCCCTGATGAAAGGAGCCATCTTAATAGTTCCTTCATGAAACTTCAAAGTCAGCATGACTTTGCTCAGTTAAGAGACAATATTCTCCACATTATTCATATATACATACATACATATATATATATATATATATATATATATCTTTAAACAAGATAGACATCATAAATATCCCAACCTTTCGGCCAACACTTGTCAAGGGCTACATTGGCTTTATTACAAAGGGTCAAAAATAGAGGACAAAAAACAATGGAAAACTTACAATACTGGGGGATGATGGAACTTGTTTAAAAATAAACTTTACTCAATAAATATTAAAATGTAAGGGGGGTGTAAATATGCAATTCCACAAGAGTGAAATAAAAAAGAAAAATTGTTACACTCACAATCCCTCCGTAATTGTAAGGAGCATATTATCATGTAAAAAAATATACTTATAATCTAAAAATATTTTCTGGCTTTAAATGACCTTGAAAGAGTTGATAAACTGTAGAAAAAAATCAATCAATCATTCCAAGCATGAAACTATTACACTAACTGTTCATCCGCAGGTTGTTGAGTACATAGATTATTTTTTTTAATCAAGAAATTAGTCCAAATGATTAAAATACCTTCATTAACAAAATTTCAAAAGAATTCTCTAAGCAAATATCAAAAGTTTCTGATAATTGTCAAATTAACTTCATCTACTAACTCTATGTTTCTCAAACCTTTTGAGCAACAGCACACTTAGGAGTTGAGTGTAGTCTTTCTCACTTTTTATTGTTTCATGCTATTTATGGTTAAGAAGCCTAATTCACATAAATATGAAGTGGAAAATTGTAATAAAACTGATAAAGTCTTTTTAACAAATGAGGGATAAAACTTTTAGTACCAATTCATTTATTCAAATACTAATGCTGTACCATTACTACTCCCACACATCCATAGATATGTATACTGAGACAATATTTTGCAGCACACTTAAGAGAATTGTGTGGTATACTAATGTGCCAGGGCACAGCAGTGGAGAATCACTAGACTGTTATTGTTCTCTATCCACAGACTTACATCTATTGGTTCAAACAATTTGAAAATCAATACAAAAGGTTGCTATAAAATCTCGACACTAATAGTTGGCTGGTTGGGTGCAACATTTTCAAGAAAGAAAGCAAGAGAATGTGTTCATGAGTTGTCACAAAGTAACAAACACTGCATATAACTGATCACAGGTTTCAACTCATAAGAACTGATTGTTCAGGGCCTATGATGATACACTGGTATTATTCTTTGGGCGAATGACCAAAGAATCAACTGTCTTTTATCAGTAGAAGACATTCAGATCAAAATGAGATGGAGGCATTGACTTGGAAAATACTGCCATTTTGATTTTCACTTTCTCTTGTTTTGATGTTTTCCTATGTAATCAGAGTAATGCATTTTCACCAAACCATTGTCCCTATCAGGACAAAGGCTTCCATTGAGTATCACAAGAATTGCAGTAACCTGAATGTAACCCTAACCCTTGGACTATTAAATTTATATATATATATATATATATATATATATATATATATCCTACATCTGATGCTATAGATGTAGGATAATATGTATATGTATATTCATTAATATATGTATAATACAGCTCTGTTCATACGTTGAGGACTGTTTTATTAACACCTGATTAATAACATTATACATATGTGCACCCTCATATATATCATATATAACTAATAACCCATAATAACTCATATATATATATATATATATATAAATAATAATGCGTAATAACTCGTTTACAAATGGAAAATATTCAAAAGTTCTGCAATATAATTGTATTGAACGCTTTTTAATACAAATGTGCACTGGTCTAATTTTATTATGACCAAAAACTAAGTAATTGAACAATATATATATATATATATATATATATATATATATCTGAGGAAATTGTAAGACGGTAACCTTGTTATTATATCTTTATATTTATATTATTTTTATTCTCTCTTTTTATTCTCTCTTTTTATTCTTATTTTTATTTCCATTTTGAAATATGCACAGTTGCTGAGGAGATGTGAAATCTCTCTTAGGGATTTTATGTTGAAATGTTCATTCAACATTTTTAAATATTGAAAATTTATTTTAATTTTATATATTTATATATATATATATATATATACTATAGTCATCTGTAGACAGATCTGTCTCGCTGTATCTCAGCTCATCAGTACAGTTAGACTCCAATTGCTTTTTAACCCAGGATTGAGATATATATATATATATATATATATATATATATATATATATATATATAATGTACATTCAGGTTACTGCAATTCTTGTGATACTCAATGGAAGCCTTTGTCCTGATAGGGACAATGGTTTGGTGAAAATGCATTACTCTGATTACATAAGAAAACATCAAAACAAGAGAAAGTGATATATATATATATATTGGATGTGTGCTGAAATATGTGGACTTCTAAATATATATTTCAAATCTAAACTTATAACATTTCAAGCTAACCCTTAACCTGCATTAACTCTTGTAAATGGTCATATCCATAAAAAGGCCTTGAATAGCAACTGGACTGAAGAAAATTCACTCCCAACCTCAACTGAAATGGGTATATTTCTGTCATTGCTAAAAATAGTGTCTGCTGGAAGAATGCTTGCTCCACAAAATGTCTAACTTCTGCGGCCTTGCTCTATATTCACAAGAGCAAGATCAAACCAAGTTGAGCTATTGCTGACATACATGACATACCAGTGCCTCAGAGTTTTCACTGTCCAGTCTCAACAGTGTTCATAAGTGCTTACACAGCCTTGTCAATGATGAATTATTATCTATCTTGCAGACATTATCTCACAGACAAAATTTTGCCAACTTTTCTCTATTATATCCCAATTAATATGGAAGATGTTCAAAAGAATTATATTCCTTAGTGCCAACAGACCAGGCCTTCACAGTTAGAACCTACAATGCCATGTTCACAGGGACAAGCACTCTCATCTCCTTCATGTTCCTCTGATAAAAAGTAAGTTCCATTTTTCTACTACAGAATTGTTACTTTGTAGAACAAACTCTCAAGTAAATACTACCCTAACAACTCCATCTTGGTCTCTTTAAGTCAAAGGTCAACTAATATACTCTTACTTCTCACTCCCACTTCTTTCAATTTCACTCAGTAATCCCTTCTAACTTGAGTGGCCCTTAAGCCTTGTATTGGGAGAATGATCAGTCATATACAGGGTGAGATGGATAAACTATCATTTAAATTATGCAAAGATGAAAATAACACATCTTTTTTTTTAAATTACACAAAATGTATCTTGAAATACTCAAGAGTAAATTTATTAAAAAATAACCATTTGCTTCAGCAGTGACCTCCTGATGACTTTGGAATCTCTTGCATCTCTTCTGGAGGATTTTCTTGTTTTTGGCAGATCCTTGCCTTGATTTCATCTTTGGTGTTATAAGGAGTGTTTTATTAGTCTCTTACTCAATTGTACCTAACGCTTAATCGTCAAGAGTGATGCAGTCTGGGGAGTTAGGTGGCAAGAGGTTAGGGTTGTCTTAATCACAAAAATTGTCTGACAGCCATGACTGGGTTTTCTTACTTTTTGTGACATGGTGCAAAGTCTTGTTGCCAGATATAATGTCTTACAGCAGTCACTCTCATGACCCAGGGCAGCATTACCTTGTTAATACACCTGATGCAGGTTTCTGTGTTGAGTTTGAGGTCCTGTTGTGAAAATGAATGGAGGTATAATGTCTCCATCACTAGTGATCACTCTAAAGACCTTTGTACTTACCACTGGATTCATCCAACTCTTTCTAAATCCTCTGCACAGATCTCAAAACCCAAACTCTGAAATGTTCAGATTGTAGCTTCCAACATGAATGCTAATCAGTAGAGGTTGCCATTTTCAAATTTCTGGAATTGTGAATTGCATCATGGGGCTCCTTTACTCACAGATGGTACCCAACTGACCCTACTATACTATGCAGTCAACAAAAAAAGAAACAATGTGTATGAAAAATATAAAATGGTGACAATTTACATATCATACCCTGTGTGTATATATATATATATATATATATATATATATATAATCTTGAAGCATAGACATTTCTGTGTCCAGTGTAAACTATATTAATTGTAAATAAAAAATTAAAAAAATTGATTATATATACATAATTGTATATTTGGTCAGCAGTACTTCTTTCATACAAGTTTCATTGAAGACAACTGACAAGGTACTGTGATTAAGCTTTGTATTCAATTTTTTGTTGTGTTCATATAAGTACATATTTCTTAATATAAAGTATGTAAAAACTGTTCAAATGTTTTATATATCTGAGCACTTTTGGCTATCCTTCTGCTAAGAATGTCTTATTTTATTTTATTTTAAAAGATTTTACATATATATATATATATATATATATATATCCACACATATATGTACATGCACACACACACACATATAATTGAGTATTTGGGCAGCAATGCCTCTTTTATACAGGTTCCATTAAAGTGTAATGATCCTTTTCATTTTCCATTTTCTCTGAAACTGTCATTCAGTTCATGGGATCTCATCATCCTTTTGTAGGAGGACATTTCTGTTCACTTATGTCTCTACTTAATCTGTGAGAAGATTGTCCAGCATTCTCTTATATTAAGAGGACTAATATTACAGGAAAGTTCAGTAATCTTTTCTTTGTTTCTAACTTATTAGCTAAGTTTCCGGAAGGAATCTTTTACTACCCTTATATGCATTTGGATTCCAGTGTTACACTTCTTGTCCTTGCTCACTCAAATAAGTTCAAATGTAGGTTTTAATTTGACTTTTTACTTTCACCTAGTAACCTTTCAACAAGTTTTATATACAGTTTACAGCTTATAAAATATGTTTGCTGGACATTTTTTTATACTGCATGATTGCATTAATTTTATTATTTTATTGTTTATTCTGGGTTTTTTTTAATAAATAAAAACAAACCAATTAATCACACAACCATATATACATGGTGAAACCTATAAAATAAAAATATTTTTTTTTGTTCAAAAGATGCAATTTACGAAATACAAGATCCACATCGTCATATAAATGTTGAAATACACTATATCAGATTTTATTATGTCAATGTTTTTACAACAAAATGAGTATTCTGCAATATTGGTTAACATTTTTGGATATATTTATTTTTTTATTGATGAATGTAAAGCTATATTGTAGGGGCCTGATGACTTGGCTAGTGGCTGGGTCCTTCATAGAAATTACATGTCTCAGAAGACAACAATGGTAGAAGTGGTGTAATTTTTACACCAGAATTATAAACAGTAAAATCATAGGTCCCCACAAAATTGATGATTGTATCAAGAAAAATGTAGAGATTTATTTTTCATGTGGTTCGGTTCAAAATAAAGGTGTTTTAAGTCAAAGAATATATTCATACAAGACAACTGTCTTTCACATTCTGCAGAACTGACTAGTTTCAAAGATATCAAATGAAAGAAATAGACTCTCTGGTATAATATTTTGTTATTAGAATTAAAAATAATATTAAAAAAATCTCTGGAAAACAATAAAAACTGCTGCAGAAAATTTGAAAGTTAAAACAGAAGAAACATTTTTAAATTAGTGGTTGAAAGTTTAATGAAGGTCATAGAATGTCAGGAGATGTAAAATAATAATCTAGTAATTTATTCTAATATATGAGATAGTGTGTTAATCAAATACATGTTTGTATAACCTATATATTTTGTACTTATTTATAAATGTAAATTTTGTTGTAGCCAATCACAAAAAACAAGTTTTTATCATAGGTTTAAGTCCTGGGTATGAGAGTATGCTGCATCCATCAGCAAGGCCTTTGATTGGGAGGTTGTAAGGAACATGGAACTACCTTTTAATTGCTGTTGTTCCCAGGTTCATCCTGACCCAGAGTGGTAGTATCTGTTAGGGTCTCAGCTGTGAGCAAATAGTTAGCCCCCAAACTGGGGTCAAAACACTATGAAAGTATGAAAATAGACTTTTATAGAAATATATACATAGAAATAAACTTTAAAGAAAATACACATTTTTGAAGGGAAAATACTACAAACAACACATTTTTTAAGAAATTTTTGAAAGAAAAAAATAATTACCAGCAATACATTTTTAAATACAAAACTAAATATAGAAAAATAAAATAAAATTTTTCATCAAAATCTGACTGAATCAATCTTCTCACTATAACTAAATATAAAAATGGACCTTAAAATCCCGCCTTTTTGGCATCAAATAACCCACAGAGGTTGATATATTGTTAAACAAAACTCAAACTCAAAACTCAATAGCTTTAATAAAAATAAGTATTATAAAATAGGTTGGTTGTTTGTTTTGTTTTTATGGCAAATCAACCTCAGCGGGTCATTTATTGCCAACTAAACTCGGTGGGTCATTTATTGTAAACTAAACTAAACTAAATTTATTTATTGCTGGTAATACCTTTTTCTTTCAACAATTTATACAAGTTTTGTGTCTAGTAATACATTTTTCTTTTCAAGTATCCAGATTCATTGGGATTTGTTTTTAAGGGCAGGATCCCCAAGTCCTACCCTTGTTATTTAACCCATAACTGGAGGGAAGGGACAGATTAATACTTTTCCCAAGGGTACCAGTGCTTAAGTGAATGCAGGGTATTCAACTGGAATTCGAACTCGGCTCACCAATTTCTCTTTCTGAGCCGATATCCACTGCACCACAACACACACCCGTCACTGAATGCTTACAGCACCTGGTATTCCCAAGCAGTCACCCATCTAAGTACTGACCAGGCTCAATATTGCTTAACTTCAGCGATCGAGTGAGAACCGGTATATTCAATGTGATATGGCCATAAGCATGCACATCCGTCACTCAACGCTTACAGCACCTGGTATTCCCAAGCGGTCACCCTTCTAAGTACTGACCAGGCTCAACGTTGCTTAACTTTGGTGATCGAGTAAGAACCGGTGTATTCAACGTGATATGGCAGTAACCACACACATCTGTGACTAAACACTTACAGCACCTGGTATTCCCAAGCAGTCACCCATCTAAGTACTGACCAGGCTCAACATTGCTTAACTTCGGTGATTGAGTGAGAACCGGTGTATTCAACGTGATAGGCCATACGCCCCTTATAAAATAGAATTTGCACAATACAGAGTGTCCCCCCAAAACTGAAATCATTTTGTAGGCTAATAACATAAGTTTACTGTGCAAACATATATAAATAACAATCTACCAGGAAAATGAATGAGGTGTGCCAGTGTTAAGGATAATGTTCTGCTGAAATGGCCATCATGTTCCCATGACTCAACACCATGTGAATTTTTTTTTCTATAGTACTATGTGAATGAACAAGTCTATATCTCTTCTCTTTCTATAAACCTAAAGGATCTTAAACAGGGAATCACTGAGGTGCTGGAGAATGTTACACATGATAGGCTATAACGTGTTTGGCAGAAGCAGGACTACCAATTTTACATGCATCATATCACAGATGGTGTGCATAGTGAACATTTTTCAAACTTAGTGAAATTGGATACAAAATCTACCTCTCTTTAAATAACTTCTTCAAATTTTGATAACTCTTTTATTGATCAGCATTAAGCTTATTTAATTTTGTTTTCCTGAGTCAGGTAGTTGCTCAGATATTCACATTTTAAATGAAATCAATTCTTAGGGGACACTCTGTATATTGTTCATATAAGATTATCCTGAGAACTTTACCAACATTAGTTAGTACCGATTTTCTTATAAAAAACTTACTTGTTTTTATAAAATTCAATATGATGCAAATTTAATCATTTTTACAAACTGGCAATATTTTATTGAAAGCAAAATTAAACCTGTATATTTTATATAGTTTTATATTTTTCATAAACAGACTTCTTTTTATCAAGAATTGTTTAAACTTTTATACTCATTTTTTGTTGTGTTTGTTTTTAGTATAATTTTTGGTAAATCCTTTCTCTGAACTTTCTCAGGTATCCAAAGATAACTTCTACAGCCTTTTTTAATGGTGAACTTGAAATTTCATCAAATATTCTTCTATAACAACAAATATTCAGAAAAGAATTCATTCTTTATTTAAACAGCTAAAACGAAAAATGTGTTTAAATTTTTTTTTCTGCATATTTTCTTTTCCAGAATGGTTGAAGATTTTTATTTTTATATTGAAAACCAAAAAGCAATCATAGTAGGTTTTCTAAACCAATACATTTACAAGTGCCCTTATCGAAATGTACATACGCATATGTACGTGCATTCCTTCATATTTACATAGGTACATCAATAAATCCGTGGTCTAAAGATGACAAAAAGTTTGCATTTGATAAAATAAATATCTGTTTTTCAACATGATATTTTTCCATGACAATGTTAACCCAATGCTTCTTCAATAATCACATGCATGTGCACTTGATAATAGACTCTTCAACCAGTTTTAACATATGAGGGCCATCATTAGAGGTTAGAACATAATCACTAGACTAACAATGCAAATTTATTTCATATGTTATTTGATTTGTGGTAAAGTCCTTTATGAAAACAATTCACACTTTTCAAAAATGATAACAAGAAATGGCGCATGGTATGCCATGAAGACTCCAAATATTACCCCTCATGTTTTAATTCAGTTTTCCTTCTCCTAGACTGGTTACCAAGGCAAAAAGAGCCATGTTTGATCATCTTATTAGATAAATTTCTGCATTTTTTAAAAGCAACAGAATTTATTACAATTTAAACTCAGCATCTTGATTTCAATTATGGTACCAATACTAAACAATAGTGACTCCCATAGAATATTTTTTTGCTTTCTTCTCTGGTACCTCTAGTGTAGTACTATATTGGTAACTAAATTTCATAATTTTATTATATAAATAACTAGACGTAACTGTAAGTTCTCTTCTGATAGTTTCTTCTTTTACTCTTCTTAGAAGTGAGGCTCTCCTAGCTTTTTGCATTCTTGTCAACTACCAAAAACTATCAAAAATTTAAATGTGGAATCAACTGTTATCTTTTTTTACAAAATCTTGTTTTTATTGTCCTTTCTAACATCCTCAAGGAGGAGATCTCACAAACTTTTGAGTTAAGTGATTAAATACATTTATAATGCTACAAAAAAATCATTATATTCTTCAGTCATTTGCAATTTCAGCATCCTCTTAACTATTTTCTTCTTCTTCTTTGTGTGACTTCCTTTTTAGGATATAGTCTATCATAGACCTCCACAACTTCCTGTTTTTTTTTTCTCTAAATATCTTTTGACACTTAACCATTTCTTTTGTTCTTGTTTTAGCATCTATATGTTGCTTTTTATCTCTTTTATAGACCAAGTCATTTTAAGAGATGGCCTTCATGGATCTCCACAATTTCCTGTTTATTGTTGCTCCAAAAAAACTTTTACTTTTTGCCATCACTCATTGTCCTTGTTTTATCATCCATATCCTTCTTCTTTCATTTTTTATGTGTCAAGGACTTTCAAGATGTGGACAATCATGGCTCTCCCTAGTTTTCTTTTTTTGCTCTAACAAACTTTTGCCTTTTACCTTTGCTCTTAGATTTTTATTTACTGACTATATGCTGCATTTTCTTCTTTCATGTAATGGCTCTTCACACTTTCCTGTCTTTTACCATTCTAAGTAACATTTGGCTCTTTATCATTCCCTTTTTTTTAACCATATACTCAGTCAGTTATTTGCAGTTTTACCTAAATAGAAGATTAATTACACTGGTCAAAATGAAACAAAACATGTTTTTGAGATGATTTGATGGTGCTGATTCCAAAAATGACCTTAGATTTTCAAAGTTAAATACCATTTTTACTGTATTGAAATTGTTCACTTTTAGAAAAAAGATCAATTTACAATCTTGGCTGATCACAATATTTAGTTAATAAAGGTCGTAGAAACCCATCAATTTTTGAGTATGTGGAGCAATCTATGTCAGCCAACTGAAATAAACAATTTTTGTAAAAAGTGTTTTTGAGTCAAAAATTTTAAAATAGAAGTATTAAATTTTTCCAATTTATCACCAAAATTAAAATTAGCTGATAAACTTTACCAGTAATACACTAATATGAATATTAAGGTTCATTTTTACATAGCCATCTAGATAAATTTCAGGATAATTGCAGCCATGTAAGTTATGGTCAAGGAGAGCAATTCCATTAGGATATCAAAACAATAGAAAAGCACTACCAGTAACTCTGGGACAAATGAATGAAGGCTGATGACTGTTTGAGTATCAAAAGGAATTTAAATAACATTGAATATAACAATCAAGAAAATGAAAATTTTTGTGATTGTTCTGATGTTCACAAAGTTTTTTTTTCTGCTGTTAGTTTATTGAATGATTTGATAAAAATACTTGTTGGACTTGGTATATTCAGTTATGTTATTTTTAAAGACCTTGAGTTTGATTGTTATTGAAAAAATAGTATTTCTCAATAAGTAGACCAATGTTTGCTGGTTTAAATATGAATTAAAAGGTTTTTAGGATTTTACTTTGAAAAATATTGTCATCGGTCAATAATAAGAAAACAAATGAAAAAAGTTTTGTTTTTTTTCCAAAAATGAGGCATGTACAGCAAAATGGTAACCAAGTAAAGTAAAGTAATTTTCAGATTCAGCACCTCAGATTAGCTTAAAAAGATGCTTGGTGTCTTGATACCATATTTATATATATATATATATATATATATATATATATATATATATATATTTTGTTGACCAGTGTTATCAGAGAAGCAATTATATTGAAGAATGCAAACAAAAAGTTTTTGGGACATGTAATGAGTTTGATTATCAGTTGAATTCCTTGCATTCACTTGCACACAAATACCCTTGGGAAAGGTATTAATCTGTTTCTTCCCTCCAGTTATTGGTTAAATAATAGGACAGATTGGGTTCTATAGCCTTGGTCAGCAACTAGTCTACCGCAGAAAGCAATGTCAACCTACTGCAGAATAATCTTCTGCCCAGTCAGTGATGTCTCTTTCGAGACATGATCAACCAAAGCATGTATTATGTATGGCACTTAAATGACTGAATGAGGAAGAAGGGCCTGGAGACCTTAATACTCACGGAACAGATAGAGAGAAAGAGACAGGTGAAAGCAGCATGAGACTTACTTGATGGACTTGAGCAGGTTTGGAAGAGATACCAAGAGAAAAAATATTAAGAGTGACAAGGGATAGGGCTAAGTGAAAACCCATGATCACCTACATCCTGAAAGGACACAGAACATATAGAAGAACACAGTATTTCTAACGAGTCTTTAAGTTCTTTATGTTAATACCAGTAACCATTTGATAACACAGGTTCTATATCTTTAATAATCTGGTTTTTCAGTTTTGCTACAAAGCACTAAAATCCAGTTAAGGACACATGAACTGATATAATTCTTTTATTAACATCTTACCCCAAGCAAGGTAATAAAGTCATTCGGATGCAACAGTTGAAAGAAATGTCAGGTCACACTAAGATAAACCACACATACAAGCAGACTGATATCATCAGATCAAAAAGGCCCAAACTATAACACACACACATACACACGCACATGCACACACGCACATGCACACACGCACACACACATAAACACAGTAAACAATAAAATTATAAAAAAAAAAAGAAAAAAATTAATGACAGCAGCAGCAGACAGCCAGCCAGGAATGACCATTCTTTGAAAGGCCGGGAACACACTCGGACAGACACAAGCTTCTCTGCCATTCTGAAGATGAGATTTTGATCTCGAAATATTAATGTTTAATAAATAGGTAATACCCAAAATTTTCTTTACCTTTCTTTATTTTACTCAACGCATTGTGACAGCATTCAAGACATAACCATATACCTATTTTACACAATGCTTCAAGCAACTTGCAAAACTTTACTAAATTAAAAAATGTTACTGAGGAGAAAGGACAATGAAAAACAGGATTCAAAGAGACAGAATATGACAACTGACATTATTTAAATTTTTGAAAATCATATTTGACAGGAAAGCTGGAAATGGTAGAGGCACTAGATGGTAGAAAATGGTAGAGGCACTAAGGATAGTTTTGTAGTCATTGAAGAATGCTGTCCTGAAAAGAACTGTTTATCATGTATCATTGCTGCTGGTGAGAGTGACTGGCTGGAGCTTGTGACCTGTTGGAGATGGCTGGCTAGTTGGCTGGCTGGTGTGGTGGTTAATGACAAGCTGGAGATGATACTGATGATAACTGAAGACATGGGCTGGTTGTATGCTGCAGGAACAAATTATACACTAGTTTAGCACTCTTTTCACTACTTCTAACTGAATTTTCCTATCTCTTAATACTTTTCTTAGCTTTCTTTTTCTATTTTTTTAAATAATTTCATTCCAAGCAAGGTAGTAATGTGAAATTAAAAGAAAATGAGAAGACTGAGAATGGCGAGAATTGGTGAAAGAACAAAAAAAGAACAAGGTTCCAGAAATCAAAAGATTGTGATTGCTGTTGCCCTTAAATTTTTGAAGATTGAAATTATCAGGGAAGCAAGACATTAGAAGGGAGTTCTATCGGCCAGGAGTGTGAGAAAAAGAAACTGTTAGAGTAGAAGTGACAGTTGCATCTGGCTATTTTGACAGTAAAACATCGAGACCTATTTGCCAATCTAGTAGAATGCTGAAATTATTGTAGATGGGTTACCAGGAAAAAATGCTCACCGAAGCAGTTTCCATGAAAATTTTTGTAGGAGGCAAGTTTTACTATTTTTGTGCACCTGCAGATTTATGTATCATTTTTCTTTTCTTCTGTTCCTAAGATACTCAGACAGTTAAACTTTTGTACCTGCTTCATTTTGACATCTTCAATACATAATTCACATCTTTGTTATGACAATAACTATGCATTCTGTATTAATACATTTAATAGTTCTTCATTTTGCTTATCTTTACTACCTTATCTTATCTCTTATAAATTCTTTCAGTTTTATTTTATTTTTGAGTCTGCCATCAACATAGTGTACCCTGCAAATATTATGTTGTTAAGATTATGTCTGCCAATTGTAAAAATCTTGTGGAAGAACCCGCCAGTACTCAACTAGAATAGAAGTTGGGTCTGACTGACCAAAAAGCTACCAAGATAGGTGGTTTAAATAATAACCTGGGAGATTCCATTCTGTAACAGGCAAGTCTATTCCGTAAGCAGTGATTGGCTGATAATTTCAGTATGTACATTGAGCTCCATAAATATCCACCATTTGTCTTTGGGCCACGTAGGGACATGCATTCAGTTACAACCCTGTTTATTTTTGTCTGCCAACTGGACGCTAGTTAGAAACATCAGGAAGGTGAGTTTCACACTCTTGAATGTTCACCTTCCTACAGGGAGACAAAAGGAGCCAGCCATGTTGAAAGGTAAGTTATTTGACTTCTACACCAATGATAAATCCTGATAGCTCTTCTCATTTTCTTAGTATCATTTCATTGTATTGGTTATAAATAAAATACACATATGTTTGTTAGCATAGAACTCATGGTTACATCTTACCATATCAACTGTAAAATGAAGAGACCTTGCTGAAAATCTTTCTTTTTCTTCTATGTGCCCTGTCCTTTCAGGACGTAGGCGATCATAGTTCTCCACGTCTCTATCCCTTGTGGCTCCCAGTATGCTTGCTCCTGTTACTCCTGGCAACCCCGTTCCATCATCCACCTGATCAGGCCCTGCAAATATGTTATCCGCTGCCTTCCTCTGTCTCTCTTTCCTTCTATCTGGCCAGTCAGTATCAGGTTCTCCAGGCTTTCCTTCCTCATTGCGTGTCCCAGGAACTTCAGTTGTCTCTTCCTGATGCTCAGTATTAATTTCCTTTTCGTTGCCATTCTTTCCAACACCTCCTTGTTGCTTGCATGCTTGGTCCACGATATCTGCAGCATCCTTCTGTAGAACCACATTTCTGCTGCTTCCAGTTTTGTCCTCATTTTCGATGATATTGTCCAGCATTCACTGCCGTATTGAAGAACTGACATCACATAGCAATCCAGCACTCTTTTCTTTGTTTCTAGTGAAATTTTTCTGTGTTAGTACTTTACTCAGTTTCTGGAATGCGTCCTTTGCCATGCCAATTCACCTTTGTATCTCTGTGTCACACTTTCCATCTCCTGTTAGAACATTTCCTAGGTATTTAAATTTTTGCACCTGTATTTGGCATTTTGGGTTGCACCTTTTGCTGATGACAATGCATTCAGTTTTCTTAAAGTTTATTTGTAGACCTTTATTGTCACTCTCTACCGCTACCTTCTGTAGGAGGTATTGTAGTTTCCTTTCTGTGTCTGCAATCAGCACTGTATCATCTGCATACCTTATGTTGTTCAAGTTGTGGCCTCTAATAACAAATCCTGGCGTGTCATCTAGGGTCCTCAAAATATTCTCGCTGTACAGGTTGAACAAATCCGGTGAAAAGACACGTCCCTGTCTTACGCCTCTTTCTATCTTTGTAAATCTACTGAGATCGTTACCTGTCTGCATGCATGCAGTTTGTTGCCAGTAAAGATTCTTGATTACTCTTATATCTTTCCCAAAAATCTCGAGGCTGCCAAGCATCTCCATCAATTCTTTGTGTCATATCTTGTCGAATGCCTTCACATAGTCAATGAAACATAGGTACAAGTCTTTCTTCATTTGTATTGCCCTTTCAGAGAGCATCCTAATCATGAATATGGCATTCCTTGTTCCAGTGTCGTTGACGAACCTGCACTGTTCCTGACCTATCTCTGGCCTGATTCTGCTTTTCGCTCTATTCATCAGGATTCTGACAATCTGTTTTGTAATGTGGCTCATTAAGCTGATAGTTCTGTGTAGTTCACACTCGTTTGCACCTGGTTTCTTTGGCAGTGCTATAAATATCGACTTGTATAGGTCATCTGGTATTATTCCGCTGCTATAAATTTCGTTTATTATGTCAGTAATTTTTTCTATGCCGTATTCTTCTAAGGCTGTCAGCAGCTCTATCACTATGCCGTCTGGACCAGCTGCTTTGTTTCTGTTCATTTTGGCCATTGCAGCTTCCACTTCGGATTTAGTATTTCTGGTCCATCCACCTCCTTGTGTATTCTCGGTTGTTCTCTCCTGTCGCAAAAAAGATCCTTTATATATTCTTCCCATCGCTGGAGTATTTCCTCTTACTCCAATATGATTGTTCCATCCTTGGATTTTATGCATCCTGTTGAGGAGCAGGTTTTTTGTCCTGTCAGATGCATAAAGAGATAAGAGATCTCTTTATGCATCTCTGCTTTATTGGTCCTGCTCATTCTCTCTACTTCTGCGCATTTGTTGTTGAGCCATTCCTCCTTAGCTTGTCTACATTTGTTCCTTATCTCCCTGTGAAGTTTCTTGTACTCTGTTCCATGTCTTGGCGTTATTTTTTGTTTCCTTTGCATCATGTGGAGAATCTCTTCGGTCATCCACTCGTTTCTTCTCCTGTTTCTGCTTTCCTTTGGGGCTATGTTGTTTGCTGAGGTCACCATCGCTTCCCTTAGTGAATCCCATTTTGAGTGCCCTTTTCCAATTTGTTCTTCATATTTCTTTCTCACACTGTTATTATATTCTTCCTGCCGGGTGAGGTCATTCATAAGCGTGTCATATTGCAGCCTTGGTGATGTGCTAGGCTTCTTCAGTTTTCGGAGTTTCACCCTTAGTTTGCATATGACTGGGACATGGTCACTTCCACAGTCGGCACCTGGATATATTTTGCAATGGACCACTGTATTCCTGAATCTCTTGTTTATAGTTATATAGTCTATTTGGTTTTTCATGTTGCCTCCTGGGCTTCTCCATGTCCATATACGTCGTGGGTGTTCTTGAAACCAGGTGTTAGTAATTACCTGGTCATTGGCTGAGCACCATTGAACCCATTTTTCTCCTCGGTCATTGCGATCCCCTAGTCCAAAGTTTCCAGTCATATCTCGTTCTCTATCTTTACCTACCTTGGCATTTAAGTCCCCCATTATAATCCTAATTTCTTGGCTTTTGCACTGAGCCTTGGCACTGTCCAGTATTGAATAGAATGTTTCTATTTCATCCTCCAAACTTTGAGTTGTTGGCACATAAACTACAATAATAGCTATATTGAAGGGTTTTCCCCGCAGTTTAGCCAAGAGGACTCTCTCTGAAAGCTGCCAGTATCCAAGAAAGCATTTCTTCACTTCTTTGTTTAGTATTAAACCGACCCCTTTTTCGTTCTTTTTGCCTCCTGCATAAATTATCCTGTAGGTGTCGCTACTGAGATCTCTATTATTAGGCTATCTGGTTTCGCATATGCCTAGGATGTTGATCTTCAGTCTGTCCATCTCCTGCTGGACATTCTCTAGTTGTCCCCAGTTGAGTGTCCTGACGTTCCATGTTCCAATAGTAATTCTGTCTTTGATACACACAGTCGCAGGGTAACTGTCCAGGGACACCTGTTGCTCATGTTGCTCTTTCCCAGGCAAGGGACAAATTTTGGAGTAAAATGTCCCCTTTATGCTGTTGGTGCTAACAGTCGCCGGATGATGGTCAGGTGGCACCTGTTGCCCTTGCCGGTCCTTACCAAGTGAGGAGTTGTTTCCTTGGGAAGCTGTTGACTGTAATATATTTGTTGTAACTATTCATGACTGAGCTGGGGTAGATAGTGGCATAGTATCCCGTTGCCTTCTCCACGGTGATTTGTTGAGACACTACCTCTAGTTAGCTGGCCGTTGACTCCTTGAGAGTTCTTCTGCTCTTTGTAGGTTTACATTTTTTGACCTACAGGGATGCTAATGTCCCAGTTATATGAAAAAAAAAGAAAAGCTTAGGTTGGTGACTTGCTTAGTTAAAGTCTAGTTAAAGAAATTTCGGCTTATGGCTGGTCAGCGGAGAAAGGAAAGGAAAGAAAGAGGCTAGCTGAGTCCTAGGGAGAAATAAAAAACAGCAGTCCAGTCAAAGAAAATAGTCCTTCAATTAGACATGAAAGTTAAAAATTATGCAAAAACGGACAGAATAAAAGAGAATAAAAACAAAACAAAACAAAAAAATGGCTTACTTTTAACTATATTCAGGAAAGTTCAATCTCCCCAAAACGCACATGTTGCTGCCAGGAAGTTTTAAAAAAATTTTTTTTATGCTTTTTTTTGGCAACTATCCTGGTTATGGGAGGTTAGTAAAATGGCTGTAAATGGCTTATGGCCAGCCAGCGGAGAAAGGAAAGGAAAGAAAGAGGCTGGCTGAGTCTTAGGGAGAAATAGAAACACAGCAGTCCAGTCAAAGAAACCTGTTCTCTATTCTTATGCAAACTGTTTCTTCCATATAGAGGTTATGGGTTACTTGAATATCTTTCCTATGTAAATCAAGCTTTCCTAGTATTTCAAGTAGTTCTCCTTGTTATTCTCTGTCAATTGTCCTTGTGTAATCAAAGAAACATGGACATAAGTCTTTTTGAATATTAATTATTCACTCAAAAGCATTCTTTCTTTCTTTCTTTCCTTGTCTTGGACAAAGCAACATTGGTCTTGTTCTAATTTCAGTTTCATTCTGCCATGAGTTTTATTCATTATCATGCTGATAACTTCAGTTATGTGGCTCATTAATCTGCTTTTCTGATAGAGTTTGCAGTCGTTTTTCTTTGGCCTCTCTCTTATCACAGTGACTAAAAACCTACTGATGTCTTTCAGCATTTCACTGCTGTTATATATTACACTTATCATTTTAGTAAACTTATTGATTCCAACTTATAGGATGTGCATTGTGGCGCATTGGATGTCAGCTCGGAATGAGAAATTGGGGAGCCGAGTTCGAATTCCAGCTGAATCCATTGTATTCACTTATGCGCAAATGCCCTTGGGAAAGGTATTAATCCATCTATTCCTTCCAGTTATGGGTTAAATAGCAGGACAGATTGGGTTCTATAGCCTTGGTCGGCAACCAGTCTACCGCAGAAAGCAATGGCAACCTACAGCGGGATAATCTTCTGCCCAGTCAGCCATGTCTCTTTTGAGACATGATCGCCCAAGCGTGTATCATGTATGACACTTAACTGACGGATTGATTCCAAAATAATCTAAGGCTGTCAGCATGTCTGTTACAATCTAATCTAATTCTGCTTCTCTCTCTCTCTCACACACACACACACATAGCTTATGCCAAGCTTACCTGAGATTGTAATGTTGAAAATGGTCTCATGTTTTTGATGTATTATAGGGGTTTCCACTTTCATGGAAGAGCTTGCCAATATACTTGTTCCATCTTCATACTAATATTCTCTTTTTCTATTGAGTGTTCCATTTCCAAACATTATGCCTCCTATCAAAGTGTTCATTCTTTGTCCAGTTATTTCTTTTATTTTTTGTGCATACCAGCTGTCTACATACTTTAGTATCTTTTGCTTGAATACTGGTTCTATAGTATTTCATAGGCATTATATAGACTTTCTAAGCAAAAGCTGAATATGCATTAGTTTTTAAACAAGTGTTTTCTTTCAGAGAAAATATGTCTACAAGAATGAAATCAGTAATTCTTTTAATATTAGTTCCCTAGCAAAAGAATGGGATCTTTTTCCCTGGCTTTATTTTGGCTACCCTTTTTATTAATTGTTTTTACTTTTTCCCCAGAGCTAAAACAGAAAAGTGTGATATGTTGTTATTTTTCTTGCAATAATCTATCTTATATGCTTATAAGTCTACCATTCATCCATGCCACAAATATTGCAGCCACATATAGTCTGGTGCTCTTCCTCTATATTTAGAGATTATTGATAAAACCTAAAAAAAATCTGCAATGTTATTAGATCTGACCTGGCATCTCAGCTTCAGCTACTTTCCAAATGTTGTAATGTAGCCTCCTCGTGCCTTTTCTGTGGATACATTTATCGTAATTGTTTTGATAAACTTTCCTCTATGATTCTAGATTTCATTAATTTATATGTGTTACTAAATTTTCAGCAAGGTCTCTACCTTTTACAGTTGAAATGGAAAGATGTAACCATAAGTTTGTTGTATTGTGGCTTGTACCATGTGACATCCAATCACCCGGATGTATAAAAAAAATGTGCATTTAGCACGGGGAGTTGTTATTATCACGACCTTCGTGAAGTAACTCCTACTACTGCAAGAGAAGGTAAATATTGTATATATTTCTTGGTTGTACCACTCTAGTAATAAAGTAGTTTATCTACATTTCATTGTGTATCTCTTCTTTCCACGATACAACAGTACTTATGGAACTCTATCTGCTATATTTTTAATTCCTGTTCTTTTATTATTCTTGTTCTTTAATAATGCTTTTCTTTTCTTTATATTCTTTCACACTCAGTAACCTCTTGTGTCTTAGTAGCTTTAATGCCTTGCTTAGAGGTAAAAAGATTAGAAAAATATTATATAAATACGTCTTTACTTGCATGGTTTTCTGAATGTTTAAATAAGTTATATAATCAGATACATATCTAAATTGTAGATTTGATGTTGTTGTTATCAGCAGGTTTTCTTGCACTTTCTGATCAGATGCTGATATGCAATATTCCTTGATTTTTATGTAAGTCAGTATTTAATTGAATATGAAAGTTTTTTTGCATACTAAATAAGTTGCACTAGCACCTTTTTTGCATGTTACTATATTTTTTGTTTTATAATCATTTTCCCTCAAGCAAGGCAATACCAAAACTAGTGCACAGAGAGTTACAGTGAGAAAAAGGAATGAAAAAGAAAGAGGCAACACAATAGAAAAAAGGAGAAGAGAAAGTTAGGAATCAAGAAAATAGAAGATTAATATTGCACTTAAACTTTTGTAGATTGTAGCTATCAGGGAAGCAAGTATTGGGGGGGAGTCTAGGAATTATAGAGGAAAGTTTATCAAAACAATTATCATAAAAGTATTTATAGAAAATCACAGGGAAGCTACATTACAACATTGAGAAAATAACTGAAGGTGTGAGAGAAGAAACTGATAGAGTAGAAGTGGTGGTTACATTTGACTATTTTGACAGTAAGTTTCAGATTTTTATTAACTAGGAAACTACTAATCTAACTATTACTATTATGGATCAAAGTTCACAAAAAAGACTGAAAATCAATTATAAAAATTACTGGAAATAAAAATCTGAAACTTTCATAGTTCTGGGTTCAGAAATATTGAACCTTTTACACAATTATTTTTTTTTGTAAATATAAACTTCAATAATATGATCCCAGCAGGCAACTTTAATACAATGTTAAAGTCACACTCCTTTTAGAATGTTCACTTTTACTTTTTCTTGGAAGACTTTTAAAGTTTGTTTTGTTAGTAAAGTTCACCCAGTACAATGCTCAAGATCCCCCAAAGGTTACTGAATGAAGTGTGTGTTATGAATGGAAGTGGTGGTGGTAGTAAGTAAGAGATTTATATATTTCAATATATCATTGATTATTTCCACTAGAAAATAATCTCAAAAAAATTATCTCCTGTATACATCATGATTTATATACAAGGATAAAAACCATAAATCATCAGTGATGTGTGAGTAACATAATGGTTCTCTGTACAAAAAACAGAATCAGTGAACCACGCTTAAATTCCAGCCTTGTCTGTTGTGTTCCCTTCACACTAAAGCATCCATCAAAGGCACGAATCACAGTAAATATGGTAATTGCACCATTCCAATCAACCAATCACAGACATTTATCTATAAACAGTTTATCTGTTATGGTCCCTGTAATAGTTTGAGTTGATCACAAGTCAAATAGAGCAAAGTGTAGTTCTACTTGAATTCATGTGATTCCCATAAACTTCTAAGGGTAGATATTTAATGAGGTACGTAAAATAATAAAGTTTTTAAAGCAGACTAAGAGCTTTTTTTTTACAATGATGTTCAACCATTTACAAGGTCAAACAGCCACTCAAGGTAGATCATGACAGAATAAGAGGAACAGTTTATGAAGGTATATGGGGAAAATAACAGTTAACTCTAGATTTGAACATGTTAAAATTATAATGATCAAGGAAGTATCCTCTTCTGAGTCGCTACCACAAAACAGCAATTCATGGAAAGAAGCTGCTCAAGTGGGACTTACATCTCACCAATAGAATAAAAATGAGAGGGTTTGCTACAATGTGCATGACATTGTGGGTTTTGCCATGAAGTTTAGAAATATGTAATGTACACTTTTAGTAGAAATTGTGATAGAGCAGTGAGAGGCATGCAAAATTTCATCTGTGGAATTGTGGCAGAAATGTCTTAATTCAACAAAAAGATCTGAAATTAATTTGTAGAGTTTAAATTTTTTTCAACTGTGCATAAAGAGAAAAAAACATTTTAAAAGACTTTTCAAGATCCCTAACGCTCATCAAGCATAATGGTTATCTATATGGAAGGTGGAATCATTAAACTAAATTTAAATGTCCACCTTGTCTGTTGCATCACACAAATGAAAAAAAAAATGCATGCATCTTTTCTCTCTCTAGCTAAGGGTTAAATATAATGGACTTTAAATATAATGGACTTTAAATATAATGGACTTTGATGGCAGCCAGTTTAGGTGAAAAGTAATAGGAAATTCAAAACTATGGAAAAAAAATTGAAAACTCATCAAACTTTCCAAAGAAAAATGGCAATTCAAAGATAATAAAATAAGAGTCTATGCAGAGACATGATTGCATATATCCTGAAGGGACAAGAAATTTAAATAACAATTAAATAATTTTTTTCTGTTTTTTAAAATTTGTGCCAATTTTAAATGTTAAATTAAACCATTCAATTCTATATTTAAAATTTTAGAAACTAATTAAAGCTGTAATCGCACATTTTACATTTGTTACAAACACTGGACCAGCCCCGCAAAAAGGTATGAATCCCAGACAAGCCCCCAATTTTGTGACGGATCTTGGGTAAGCTCAAAATTCTGTTAAGTCCATGCAAAAGGGTGAATCCCAATTTTATTAGGATCCCAGACAAGGTCTTGGTCTGTCATGTTTAAAATGTAATTCGTATTGTTGTCCAGATTTTCTCAGGTTCTATTAATTGCATTTTGATGTTGATGACAGAGAAATGTATAGATTAACAACAATAACAAAGTGATTGAACAACTAAATTCAAAAGTCTAACAAGTAATATTTAATAGCGGGGAGGGAAAATATTATGTGTGTATGTGATGCATGCAATACATATAAAAAGTCTATACATGCGTTTGAGAAGGAGGTATAAACTGTCCAAAGATACTAAAGATGTTTGTCTTAGTTGGCAAAAGAATATTCTTATATATATTTCACAAGGAAAATGATATTCTTACTTGTGTTAAATTGTCACCAAGCTTCAGGTGAAAAGAATCAATATTTTTTTCAGGAGAGATGATTACCCTAAACAGAAGCAGTTATTCTTGCTTAAAGTCAGTGAAGCTTAGAATTTAAAATCTTATCTTTTTAGCAAGGATGAATATGAGCATCCATTCCATTTGACTCTGTTTTCATCTCTGGCCTTTTGTGCATTTTTTCTTGTCACATGGTTTGTCTTCCAAGAAAAAGGGTCTTTATTTTCTAACCCATGGGTGAGTGTCTTCCACTTCTCCTGCCTATTGATGGTCAGTTAACAATTACTGCTATCATTACTTAGTTTACAGTGGAAAGTGGGTGTTGTTTTTTCTCTAGCTATACATCTTTCTCTTACCTATATGTGTACATATAACACATTATAAATTTAAAACATCTCTTTGTTAAATTTAGTCCAAATCTTTAACATTCATCTGACTCAAATTAAGCTCTCAGTTTAAATTTAGTCCAAATCTTTAACATTCATCTGACTCAAATTAAGCTCTCAGTTTAAATTTAGTCCAAATCTTTAACATTCATCTGACTCAAATTAAGCTCTCAGTTTAAATTTAGTCCAAATCTTTAACATTCATCTGACTCAAATTAAGTCAGTTTAAATTTAGTCCAAACTTTAACAAATTCATCTGACTCAAATTAAGCTCTTTCAGTTTAAATTTAGTCCAAATCTTTAACATTCATCTGACTCAAATTAAGCTCTCAGTTTAAATTTAGTCCAAATCTTTAACATTCATCTGACTCAAATTAAGCTCTCAGTTTAAATTTAGTCCAAATCTTTAACATTCATCTGACTCAAATTAAGCTCTCAGTTTAAATTTAGTCCAAATCTTTAACATTCATCTGACTCAAATTAAGCTCTCAGTTTAAATTTAGTCCAAATCTTTAACATTCATCTGACTCAAATTAAGCTCTCAGTTTAAATTTAGTCCAAATCTTTAACATTCATCTGACTCAAATTAAGCTCTCAGTTTAAATTTAGTCCAAATCTTTAACATTCATCTGACTCAAATTAAGCTCTCAGTTTAAATTTAGTCCAAATCTTTAACATTCATCTGACTCAAATTAAGCTCTCAGTTTAAATTTAGTCCAAATCTTTAACATTCATCTGACTCAAATTAAGCTCTCAGTTTAAATTTAGTCCAAATCTTTAACATTCATCTGACTCAAATTAAGCTCTCAGTTTAAATTTAGTCCAAATCTTTAACATTCATCTGACTCAAATTAAGCTCTCAGTTTAAATTTAGTCCAAATCTTTAACATTCATCTGACTCAAATTAAGCTCTCAGTTTAAATTTAGTCCAAATCTTTAACATTCATCTGACTCAAATTAAGCTCTCAGTTTAAATTTAGTCCAAATCTTTAACATTCATCTGACTCAAATTAAGCTCTCAGTTTAAATTTAGTCCAAATCTTTAACATTCATCTGACTCAAATTAAGCTCTCAGTTTAAGATTTCTTAATAAAGATTGTTTTGATAGTTGATTTTCAAAGTCATTATTTTCTGTTATTTACAAGATTTTTTTAGATTTGCTAAATAAGAACATGAAGATCTGCATTGTGGTACAATGGATATAAACACTATATCAGAAATCGTAGACTGAGTTTGAATTCCAGCTGAATCTGTTTCATTTACTTATCCACAAATACCATTGGTAAGGGTATTATTCATTTTCCAAGACTTTCTGCCGTCGATCTGCAAGCTTTCGGATTTGGTCAAAGTACCATTCAGCCGGCTTCAAATCAAAGAATTTTTGACACACTTCCTCGACTTCATCAAACGAGTTGAATCAGCGACCCTTCAGAAAGTGTTGCATTGAACGGAAAAGGCCGCAATCTGATGGAGCAGTCAGGACTGTAGGCTGGATGTGGCAGAACCTCAACGTCGTCCAGCTCTTCAAACTTGTCTTTGGTCTTTCTAGTGGTGTGTGACTTGGCATTGTCCTGCTGCATCAAAACATGCTTTCGGTTAATCAGATCCGGGTACTTTTGCTTCAACTTTCCGTAGACCTGCTCAAGTTGCTGACAGTAAAGTTCGGCACTGATGGCATGACCATTTGGAACCAACTCAAAATGCACAATTCCTTCAAAGTCCCACCAAACACACAACATGACTTTCTCTCTTGCCCTTTCTGAACCCATTGCTTGTCTCAATTGTGCTGGACCAGATAGACTCATTTCGCAAGTGCTTACAAACTTTTGGGACAATCTAATAATCCATCTCTTTTTCATCCAGCTATGGGTTGAATAGCAGGATAGATTGAGTTCTAAAACCTTGGTTGGCAACCAGTTGACAGCAATAAGTAATGTCAAACTACTTCAGGAAAATCCTTTGCCTAGTCAGTCATGTCTCTTTTGAGACATGATTGCACAAGCATGTACCATGTATGGCAATTAACTGACTGACTGAATTAAGAACAAATTTAAATGCAATGTCAATTGTTATCTATTGTTTTCTTGATTTTTCTTCTTGTTCTGACTCGTTAATATTTTTATTTTTATTTCATGCCCATTGAATCTTATTAGCTTTATTACCTTGCTTGGGGAGAAATGATAAAAAAGTGTTGAACAAGATACAATTCACCTTTTGTACTCTGCAATACATGGCTAAGGATGGATTCTAATTGCTAAGCAGGGTATTGAGAGACAGGAAGATTTTGTTAAAAGCAAAGAAAAGGGTACTGGATTGATATGTGATATCTGTCCTCCTATATAGCAGCAAATGCAGGATGATCTCTTCAGAAGTGAAGAAGAGACACAAAGCAACAGAAATGTGGTTCTACAGAAGGATGCTGAGGATACCATGGAATGAGCATGTGAGGAACAACAAGGTTTTGGAGGGTTGCAAACAAAAAGGAAACATATTTAGCATCAGGAAGTGACAACTGAGGTTTCTGAGACATGTAATGTAGAAGGAGGGTTTAGAGAATCTAATACTTACAGGATGAATAGTGGAAAAGAGAGACAGAGGAAAACAGTCATGAGATATGCTTGATGGGCCTGAGCAGGTAGATGGCAGAGAATGATTTGAGAAAGATACCAAAAGGAAAAGTGTTAAGAGCAACAAGGGATAGGGACAAGTGGAGGGCTATGATCACCGACGTTCTGAAGTGACACAACATATAAGGAAGAAGAATTCTGTTATAAAGATTTTCTAGTCATTATATTAATTTCTTTTATTATAAAACATGGAATTTTGATCTTTTTAATTCAATTCAAAGATCTTATTAGATGCAGCCCTGTCATAAAAGATTTTATTTCGAAATTGTTTTATTTATCATAATTCATAATATAAAACTTCATTATTTCTGTATAAAGTCCAATTAATGTTCAATGAGTTCATAATTAGACATTTAAAGTTCATGCTAGGTACCTGAATGCTACATATCTGTAACTTCCAGTTATTAACTTTTATTTAGTTGATAAATGTTAAATTAATTAATCAGATACATATCTAATGATATTAGCCTATCTCTTAAGAAAATTGTCACTGGAATGTACTTGGAATTTTTATGGCTTAAAAGAAATCTTAGAGATAAATAATATAGTCTTAATTGTACCACATAATCAACCCCAGAGGAAAAATTTTAAATATGATCTTTAAATTCTTCTTTTTTTATGTGCTATGTCTCTTCAGGATATAGGTATCATGGCCCACCAAATCTTCCTATCCTTTGTAGCACTCAATACCTTTTGTCTTGGTATTTCTCTCAAACCCTGGTTTGCCATCCAATTGCTTAAGCTCATCAAATATGTCACACACTGTTTTTCTCTGTCTTTCCCTCTACCCACCCTATGAGTATCAGATTCTCCAAGCCTTCCTTCCTCAGAAACTTCAGCTATCTCTTCTTGATGTTATTTATAAGTTTTCTTTTTGTTTCCATTCTCTCCAAAACCTTGACATTGCTCATATGTTTGGGCCATGGTATCCTTAGCATCATTCTGTAGAACCACATTTCTGTTGCTTTGAGTCTTTCCTTCATCTTTGAGAAGATTGTCCAGCATTCACTGCCAGATATCATGTAACAGTCCAGTACTCTTTTCTTTGTTTCCAACAAAATTTTCCTGTCTCTCAATATTCTACTCAGATTTTTGGATCTCAGTGTCACACTGTTTGCCCTCTGTTAGAACTCTTCCCAGGTATTTAAATTTTTGCACTTGCTTGATTTTAGTATCCACAACCAGAAATTATTTTGATTACCATGCATTCAGTTTTCTTGTAATTTATGTTAAGTTCCTTCTTCTTTTTTTCCTTCACTACCTTCTGTAGAAGGTCTTGTAGTTTCCTTTCTGGAGCTGCTATCAGCACTGTTTCATCTGCATATCTTATATTGTTAAGATTATGGCCACTAATGATGAATCCTGGCAGAACTTCTAGTTCTTTCAGAATTGCTTCACTGCACAGATTGAATTAATCTGGTGAGAAGACACATCATTGTCTTACACCCCTTCCCATTTTTGTATATCAGTCAGTTAAGTGCCATATGTGATACATGCTTTGGGTGATCATGTCTCAAAAGAGACATAACTGACTGGGCAGAAGATTATCCCGCAGTAGGTTGCCATTGCCTTCTGTGGTAGACTGGTTGCCAGCCAAGGCTATAGAATTCAGTTTGTTTTATTATTTAACCCATAACTGGAGGGAAGAGCTAGATTAATACCTTTCCCAAGGGTATTTGTGCATAAGTGAATGCAAGGGATTCAACTGGAATTCAAACTCAGCACCCCAAGTTGTCATTCTGAGCGGATATCCTCTAAAACACAATTGTATATACTCATCCAAAAGTATATTTCATTTCATGATTGCAAGAGAGCATGAAAGATTAATACTGAATTGAATTTTCTGGATCTAACCTTTTATACTTTGTGGAATTTCAGTGAATAATAGGTTGTCACATCATCTCATCAGTCTCATCACCGATTAAGTTTACAAGGACAACCATATATGCTACATCCCTAGTTGCTGCAGTGTATCTATAGCCTATCCTTCTACAGACTGGCTTTGCATTCAGAATTCTCATTTGCCTAGATATGTTGCCGCATCAAGGCAAATGAGCCCAACGTGCTCTATTATTTATAAGAATTTGTTTCTAAAGTTTACCTTTTACAGTGATTGTTACCTTAAGACAAGAGTGCCCAGTATTCTCTATTATTTATTAGTGTTTCATTGCAGAAGTTTTCCTTCTCCTAGTTGGGTTGCTACATCAAAGAAAAGAGAGCCCAGTATACTGTATTATATCTGAGAGTTTAGTTCTAGATTTTTTCCTTCTAGACTGGTTGCCAACTTAAAGCAAGGGAGCGCAGTATTTTCTTTTATTTAAGAGGATTTGGTTCAAGAGTTTTCCTTCTCCCAGACTGGTTGCCACTTTAAGAAAAAGGTAACCCAGTATGCCATATAATTTATAATAGTTTAATTTCAGAGTTTTCCTTCTCTTAAACTGGTTTCCACATCAAAGCAATATACTTTTGTATGTCTTACTATTTATGTGAGTTTTCCTTCTCCTGCCCTGGTTGTCAATTCAACAAAAAGTTATTATGCCCTAGTACTTAAGCTGTAGATGATTGATTCATTTTTTTTCTAAGTACATTGGTATAAAGTGAATGAAGCAGAATCAAATGGGAATTGAACTCAGCATGTTAAATTAATTTTCTAGTCTGATAACTGTTACACTATCCATTCCTCCCAGATAATTGTAATATTAGCTGTTTCCTTATCTGAAAACAATTGAAATCCATTGTCCAAACAGCCAGTACTGCTTTTAGTTGAAATTCATAAATTCTTTCTCTTCAAAAGATTTCAGGAAAATAGGTTTCTCAAGTCCAGTAGCTGTTATTGTTCTTTCCAGTATTGATTTGAGTTTTCTTTTCACTTGTAATTCATAAAATCTTTCTCTTAAAACAATCTTTCAAAAAAATAGATTTCTCCAGTCCAGTAGCTGTTACTGCCCTTTCCAGTATTGATTGGCGCCTTGTTTTCAGTTGTAATTCATAACATCTTTCTCATAAAATCTTTCTCTTAAAACAATCTTTGAGGAAAATAGGTATCTCAAGTCCAGTAGTTGTTATTGCTCTTTCCAGTGTTGATGAGAGCCTTCTTTTCAATTGTAAATCATAAAATCTTCAGAAAAATAAGTTTTTCAATTTCAGTAGCTGTTATTACTCTTTCCAGTACTGACTAGAGTATAATATTTGAAGTAGTGTTGAACTCAACATAAAGACATATAATTTTGATTTTGTCATTGTTTTCTTTTCAAGTCACATGTACTATAAATTTTATTTGTTTCTGCTGTTGAATTTTCTCAAATTATGTTGTTTCGTTATTTGTTAGAATTCTTTGTTTGTGGATCTGTCATGCCAGTTCACAATGTTGCTAAGACCCACACTCACTCAAAGCCATTTTTAACTACTGATCTTAGACAATGAAGGTATACAGCTTATAGTTTAGATATATCTGAAAGTGAATCAATGTCTGCATCATTATTAGTTGCATTTTAATCTAAAACCTTCATGCAAGGGTGAAAATGTAAATCTCTGAGGAGAGTTTTAACAAAAGAAAGAAAATATGATATTGAAATCTGAAAGTACATTGAAATAGTGAAATATACCTTCCAAAAGCTAAGCAAAGTATTAAGAAAGAGGAGTTTTTTATTATAAAAAAAAAATACTGAATTATGCAAATATTAATTCTCCTACATGGAGTGCATGCTGGACAATTTCATTAATGCAATGTAATTCTACAGAGCATGTGAAGAAGATTTAAGCTATATTGCAACAAAATAAACTCTTATGGGTATTATCAGAAAAGAATAGTTGCAGAAAAAAAGGCTTGGAAATTTTGACACTCACAGGATATTCGTAGAACCCTGCAAAAAATTGTAGAAAAAATTCAAAAGATTTAAGTAGTATACAAAAATAGGATCACATGAACATCATATTCAAATTCCTATATTAGCATTTATTAACCAATCAGTGAGGTTGTCTCAAATGTAATTCAAGCTTTGATAAAGCAGACAATCATTTCTTGTATACTAAAAAAAAAATGAATGCTCACATCCAGAAAATGATTAAAAGTCTTTTCCCTCTTAAAAATCAATATTGAAAATTGGATAATATTCTTATTAACCAATAAAATTCCAAGTTAAATAAATCTAAATTTTAACTTTCTGTGGTCTGATTTTCCTATACATTGTGCAACTTAAATTAATAGACGAGTTTTTCATTAACATTTTGATATATAATACTGATTAGTCAAATTTTTGAGTACCAAAATTAATTTAATGAGTACTAAAGTTTCTTTTGGTAAATTATTTTTTCCCTTTTGAAGTACTTTCAAAAATAAATTAGAACAGTTTATATTAATAAAATACTAAAGCAACACATAAACAATGAGCAATTCAAAAGCCATAGTAGTATTGATAATAATTGGTTGACAGCTGCTGCTGCTAATTCTATACTTTACACATACTTAATATATTGTAAATTGTGAATTTTCCTGTGATAATTTCACATATACTTTTCACTCCATACTAACACAATTCATTTCTTTTTTGTTGTAAAAAATAAAACATTTTTGTATGAACTTTGTGAGGAACTTTATAAACTTGTGTTTTTTTTTTTCAGGTTAAAAGAAAGCAAAGATTATTTTTAAACTCAATAATAAAATTACTTAAATTTGTTTATTTAAAGATTATCTCTTTTCTTAAAAATTCACAGACTTTTTACACATACTGGAGGTAAAAGGGATAGATTGAAACACTGAGTAATCTACCTAAGGATCTTGTATAAATGGATGACAGAACAGAGATTAAGAAGAATAAAAAAAAAGACTAACAGTGTTCAGATTTAGAAAGAATAGAAAGTTGTGGAGAGACATGATCATTGACATCATGATAAAAAAGAGCACATAAAACATTCATGAGTACATTAGCAGTGCATTTTTCTCTTAAAACGATCTTCAGAAAAATAAGTTTCTCAAGTCCAGTAGCTGTTATTGCTCTTTCCAGTATTGATGAGAGCCTTTTTTTCAATTGCAATTCATAAAATCTTTCTCTTAAAACAATCTTTCAGGAAAATAGGTTTCTCAAGTTCAGTAGCTGTTATTGCTCTTTCCAGTATTGGAATATATCAATCCGAAAAGTGGATATCGACTAAAAAAGACAAATTAGAGAGCCAAGTTCAAACTCCAGTTGAATTCATTGCATTCACTTACACACAAATACCCTTGGGAAAGATATTAATCCATCTCTTTCCTGTAGTTATGGGTTAAATAACAGGACAGATTGGGTTCTATAGCCTTGGCTAGCAACCTGTCTACCCCAGAAAGCAATGGCAACCTACTGCAGGAAAATCTTCTGCCCAGTCAGTCATGTCTCTTTCAAGAGTGTATCACATATGGCACTTAACAGAATGACTGACTGAAAGTTAAATACTTTCTTTATCATTAGACTGAAGTGTATGTATCTATATTAGCAACATAAGACAGATGGATGACACTTTGTAGATGACAGACTCAGAGGGAAAAACTCAAGAAAAGGTGATAAAGGAAAGTGAGAAGAAAGGACTAACAATTAACCTTAAGAAGATAGAATGTATTATCATCATATAGGAAGGCAGCTAAAACTGTGAGTTCCGAATTGGATGTCAGAATCTGGCAAATACACAAATTTAACTTTATCAGCATAGTGCAATAAAACATGATGGAAAGAGATAGTGATATCTGAATGAGCATTGTATTCAAGAAATAAATCTTCTACAAACTAAGTAAAGTATTATGATACTAGCAGTATAGCCGGGCGTTGCTCGGGTGTAATGAAAGCTTTAAAACTAATCCATGGTCCTCGAGCTCAAACTCTTTAGACGTTGGCACAAAAGACTAAAAAGCAATAGTTGCTTCCAGTTAAAGTGAAACTGTAGAGTGAAAGAAAAATGAATGGATGTAAGTCAAATTTTGGTTTCTTGGTATCGATATCAAATAAGTTTTTTTCATCATAAGCTGAATTTTGAAGGCTAAATAAGTCCTCTGAGTAAATGGTATCATGGCTGAGACTAAGAACTACAATTATACCTACTTAGAGCCGAACCTGAAGCAAAAGCTAAAATAAAATGGCTGAAAAAAATACAGATATACAGGCAGATAAACAGACACACACACAAACATCTTGCCTTTTATATATATATATATATATTATCGATTTTTTGCACTATTGTAAGAACTGCAACCTTGAAACTTCTGAATATCATTTCTTATGTCTTTGTCTATGAGTATCAAATTTGATTAAAATCAGACCACTCCTTCTATAACCTGATTTTTTCGATTATCGATTTTCAATATTTATCGGGGGTACCTTGACACAAAACCTAGCTAAGAACACTCGCAGATGCTTATAGTACAACTGTGTAAATTTTCAAGAAAATTGGTTCTGCCATTTCGGAGTTTATAGGTAACAGATACACACACACACACAGACAAACACACACACACACAGAAAGTTCCATTTATAAATAAGTTTAGATTTAGATTGGAATATTTCACTAGAAATAAAAACAAGAATTCTTATATAACATTTATCATTTTATACAGCAGTAAATACCTGACAAATTCTTTATAGATGAAGAAGACACCCCAACTAACAGACATGTAGCTGCTGGATGCTGAGAATATCATGAACGGAATACATGAGCAATGTGTTAAAAAAAAGTGAGTTGAGGGAGACACTCATACATAAAAGCAGAAAGAAACTGTTGAAACTCTGATGACACAGTACAAGGAAAGATGACTTGTAAAATTTATAACTCTTGGAACCTGTTGAGAGAAGCCAGTCAGTTAAGTGCCATACGTGATACATGCTTTGGGTGATCATGTCCCTAAAGAGACATGACTGACTGGGCAGAAGATTATCCCGCAGTAGGTTACCATTACTTTCTGTGGTAAATGGGTTACCAGCCAAAGCCATAGAACCCAGTCTGTCCTATTACATGAGCAATATGTTAAAAAAAAATGGGAGATGACTTGTAAAATTTATTACTCTCAGAACATGTTGAGAGAAGCCAGTCAGTTAAGTGCAATATGTGATACATGCTTTGGGTAATCATGTCCCTAAAGAGACATGACTGACTGGGCAGAAGATTATCCCACAGTAGTTTACCATTTCTTTCTGTGGTAGATGGGTTGCCAGCCAAAGCCATAGAACCCAGTCTGTCTTATTATTTAACCCATAACTGGAGGGAAGAGACTGATTAATACCTTTCCCAAGTGTAAGTGAATGCAAGGAATTCAACTGGAATTCAAACTCAGCTCCTCGATTTGTCATTGTTGAGAGAAGAGATACATAAAAAAAGTGAGCAAATCACTTAATGAGTTTGTCTGAATGGAAGACAAAATAGGAAATGCGAGGGTTAGTAAAGAGAAAAATACATTGTAGAGATACAAAGAAAAGGAAGTTGTGGAGAGATATGAGCACCTGAAAGGACATAACACATGAATGATGATGATCTTCATATATGCCACGAGTAATTAGGAAGAATGTTTTATTTTACTTACTAAAATCAGTCAGTTAAATGCCATACGTGATACACGCTTGGGTGATCATGTCTCGAAAGAGACATGACTGACTGGGCAGAAGATTATCCCGCAGTAGGTTGCCATTGCTTTCTGCGGTAGACTGGTTGCCAACAAAGGCTATAGAACCCAATCTGTTCTGTTATTTAACCCATAACTGGAAGGAATAGACGGATTAATACCTTTCCCAATGGTATTTGTGCGTAAGTGAATGCAATGAATTCGGCTGGAATTCGAACGCAGCTCCCCGATTTCTCATTCCGAGTTGATATCCAATGCACCACAAAGCAAATCCTCACTAAAATACTAAGCAACTAAAATACTAAACAAATATTTAGTGAAGAAACTGTTATGCAGCTGCTTATCTATATTTCTTGATTCATACTTTACTTTGACCACATAATGCTAATCAATATAAAAGGACTATCTAGTCATGTTTGGTATACTTTTGTATAGAAACCAAGACTAAAGCAATAAAGTTTATTTCCAGCCAAAAGAAAAAAAATGGTTCAAACTAGTGAGAAAGAGAAAAACAATAAAAATAACAATAAATATTGAAGTAGCTCAGTTAATTTTTAAAACAAACCCATTGTTTCCTTTTGATGATTCCATACAGTTTAACAATTTAATCTTGAATTCAATGACTGTTAATTAGGACTTTGTTTTAATTGAAAAATGTGCAGATTGTTCAGAATAAGAACCTGTTTTAGGATTGGCAAGTTTTCCGGTCATTTGAGAGAGCATTTTTTAAAAGGAAAAGGAAGTAATGTTTACCATTATTAGAAATACTGCAGATGATTTTTTTTATTTTGCTTTTGGTTTTGAGCAAAGCTTTAGTTCTCTCTTGAACTCATATAATGCTTCTATTCAAATTTGGTTTTAAACAAATCATGTGGCAACTTGGGCTTCTTTTGTATTTATTTTAAAGAGCTCAGAAGAATACAAAGTGTACATGATGAGCAATAAGCCATTAATTATACACTATTTTTATTTTAGAAACCCAAGGCTAAAGGATCTTTAGATAACATAATGTAATGAATTCAGGCAGAAAATTACAATCACATTTGTGAGTTTCAGAACCTGTTAGGGTCATAGAGCTATCACATATAAAACAACTGAAGCCACAGTTGGTGTGTCTAGGGTAAGATAACCTGATAAAGCTCTTCAGGTTGGTTTTGAATTCAGAATTTTCTTTTTCCTTGCCTAGTTACCCTCCCAAGGATAAAGAGCCAAAACTGCCTTCATATTTAATCCATAGTTAGCTAAAGATGGATTCATGCCCTTTCTAAGAACATTAGTGGACTTACAAAAAGCTTTTCATGGTCAAATGTTGCAAATACTTTGAATATATGATGTCACTGATAATTTGGTAAATGCAACTGGTTTTTGTATCTTTTTAATAAGATAAAGAATTCTTACATTAATTGGTAACATGGAATTCTTCAAAATCATGGTAGGATTTCTTCTGTGGGATACACTAGCTTCATATTTTTCACCAATAGTGTTAATAGTTACGATATCTCATCTCAGAAATATAAACAGATCCTGATGAAAGTCAGTGTACAACAGCCAAAACATCATGAATAGGACAATAAAGATGACGATAATAGTTTGAAAAATGTAAATAAAGTAAATAGTTAAAACACCTCATCTCAGAAATATAAACAGTCCTGATGAGGGTCAGTACATAAAACAGCCAAAATATCATGAATATCACAATAAATATGAAGACAACAGTCTGAATGTTGTGAATACTGTCAGTAGTTACGATATCTCATCTCAGAAATTTCTTCTTCTTCTATGTGCCCTGTCCCTTCAGGACGTAGGCGATCATGGTTCTCCACGTCTCCCTATCCCTTGTGGCTCTTAGTATGCTTGTTCCTGTTACTCCTGGCAAACCCCATTCCGTCATCCACCCAATCAGGCCCTGCAAATATGTTATCCACTGCCTTCCTCTGTCTCTCTTTCCTTCTATCTGGCCAGTCAGTATCAGGTTCTCCAGGCTCTCGTTGCTCATTGCGTGTCCCAGGAACTTCAGTTGTCTCTTCCTGATGCTCAGTATTAATTTCCTTTTTGTTGCCATTCTTTCCAACACCTCATCGTTGCTTGCATGTTCAGTCCACGATATTCGCAGCATCCTTCTGTAGAACCACATTTCTGCTGCTTCAAGTTTTATCCTCATTTTCGATGATATTGTCCAGCATTCACTGCTGTATTGAAGAACTGACATCACATAGCAATCCAGCACTCTTTTCTTTGTTTCTAGTGAAATTTTCCTGTGTGTTAGTAATTTGCTCAGCTTCTGGAATGCATCATTTGCCATGCCAATTCACCTTTGGATCTCTGCGTCGCACTTTCCATCTCCTGTTAGAACACTTCCTAGGTATTTAAATTTTTGTACTTGCTTTATTCTGGTATCTCCCACCTGTATTTGGCATTTTGGGTTGCACCTTTTGCTGATGACCATGCATTCAGTTTTCTCAGAAATATAGACTTTTAAAAAAGGTGAAGTTTTAGAAAATTTACTACAAGAAGAAATAATCATTACTTTCAAAATTATTTTTTTAAAGATTCATTTCATTTTATAAAAACAGTGATCTACTTTGCTTTTATTGTAAACTGATTCCTCTAAAAAAAAGCCAAAAAATTAGCTCATACTCGGTGATTTATCAAAATGTAAAAAAAATGTTGATAAAAAACAAAGTGTAAATTGTGTTCATCAACAAATTGAACTATGAATATTGCAGTATCCAGACCAATACTCTGTAATGATGCAAAGAAGCAAGTGTAATGCTGCTATTCTTCATCAAAGACATTTCATTTACAGAGAGCATTAATTTTTAAACTCCTGACCAATGAAGACTTGATTGCTTGATTGATAATTAAAGAATGGGAAACAACAATAATTTTTAAATTGATTGCTTTTTGAATGGTTTCAAATTTCCTGAGTCAGCAAAGAATCAATCATTTATTCAGTAGATATGATAATGTCATTATCAATATTTTATTGAAGAGGACCTGTTGAAATCCAATAAGGCATCTTTGAAAAGTTTAAATGTAACAGAAAATAATACTTTTCTGTATATTTATAAAAGTTAGTATCACTTGATTGTAAAATACAAAACATGCAACTGTAGCTCATGTGCAGAAATATTAAAAGAGAAGGTAAATTAAATAATGGTACAATTCAAGATGTGCATTGTGGGGAAATAGATATTAGCTCGGAACGACAAATCAAGGAGCCAAGTTCGAATTCCGGTTGTATTCCTTGCATTCACTTACGCACAATTACCCTTGAGAAAGGTATCAATCCATCTCTTCCCTCCAGTTATGGGTTAAATAACAGGACAGATTGGGTGCTATAGCCTTGGCTGGCAACCAGTCTACCACAGAAAGCCATGGCAACCTACTGCGGGATAATCTTCTGCCCAGTCAGTCATGTCTCTTTCGAGACATGATAGCCCAAAGCGTGCATCACGTATGGCATTTAATTAACAATTCAAGAAAGTGAATAGAAGTAACTTTGAGGAACTGGCAGTGTCTCATTTATAGTTATTTAGTTTATTCAACATTCAGGCACAGATAGGAAGTTTAATAAGGTTTGTCACACTGGTATATTTTTGTTACAAGTTAAAGCATGATATAAAGTTGAAAAAAATGTAAAATAAGGACGTGTCTTCTCACCGGATATATTCAATCTGTCCAGCAAGGCAATTCTGAGAGAACTACAAGTCTTGCCAGGATTCATCATTGGTGGTTACAATCTGAACAATATAAGATATGCAGAGAAAACAAGGCTGATAGCAAACATAGAAAGGAAACTACAAGACCTACGGAAGGTAGCTAAAAAAAGCAAAAAGAAAGGATTAAACATGAACTACAAGAAAACTGAATGCATGGTCATCAGTTAAAAGAGGAGCATAAAATGCCAACAAATGGAAACAAAGGAGAGAGTTCTGTGATGTCTGTTCTTCAGTATGGCAGTTAATGCTGGACAATATCATCAAGATGATGGAAAGACTTGAAACAACTGAAATGTAGTTCTACAGGAGGATGCTGAGGATGCCATGAACTGAACATGTAAGCAGTGATGAGGTTTTTGAAGAGAAAGGAAACAAAAAGGAAACTTAATACTTAACATTAAGAAAAGACAGCTGAAGATTCTGGGACTTTTAATGAGGAAGAAGGGTTTGGAGAATCTGATACTCACAGAACAGATAAAGAGAAATCAATGCATAACAGATTTGATGGACTTGAGCAAATGGATGGCAGGGCAAGGTTTAGAAGGAACAAAAAGAGAAAGGGTATTAAGACCTACAAGGGATAGGGAGATGTGGAAGGCCATGACAGCCTACATCCTGAAGAGGGACATAGCATATAGAAAAAGTGAATGACCTGAAGATTATGCATCATGTAAAATTCAGAAAAAAAGACTTGATCAGTTTCCTTGTGTCCATGAGTTTACAGGTTGCTGACCCAAATAGATATTGTCTTCGTTGTTTCCCTGTGCATTGTCAAATCAGTCACACTAAAATATTAAAGCATAAAAGTTATTTTTGTGCAGTGTACCCTTCAGAACATTGGTGATCATGTTTCTCCACAACTTCCTATCCTTTGTAGCTGTTAGTATTTTTCTGTTTACTACCATTCCTACTCCCTCTGCCTCTATTCTTTTTTACTCTTGTCAGCCCAGTAAAATTGGTAACAGTAATATTAGTTGTTTCCCTAGGAGGGAACATTTGGCATTCATCGACTAACCAATCAGTACTAATTTTGGTTGAACTTTATTTATATATATATATATAGTTTTGGTTGAAATTTATTTATTTATATATATATATATAGTTTTGGTTGAAATTTATTTATATATATATATAAATTTCAACCAAATTTATTTATATATATATATAAATTTATTTATATATATATACAAATTTATTTATATATATATATAAATTTCAACCAAAACTAGTACTGACTGGTTAGTCAATGAATATATATATATATATATATATATATATATATGATGTTTTGCGGAAAATGAATGTTCATTATATATATATATTGATTGTTGCTTATTGTTTTATTTTCTAAGGTTTGTAGGTTATTTTAAGTTGAAATATATTTTGGGATTGTAAAACATTTTTTTCTGTGTGAATACTATGTTAACAATATTTGCAGATAATAATGATTTTTAGATATATGTTCTACTATTTAACCTATAGATGAAATTGTGAAGAAGCGGTTTCATACTTTTTCATGAGGTTTTCATGTGTAATTCTAGGCAGACTCAGTTCCTAACTTTCTTAATCTGAGCCATTATTCATTATGCCAAGCACATATTCAAACTTACAGAACTTGGTATTCCCATTTGATCTCTCTTCTATGTATTGACCAGAATCAATAATACTTAACTTTGAACAGAAACCAGTGTTTCAACATGATAATCCCTTGTTCCTTTTTTAGGATTAGGTTTGCAATTCATTCTAAAGTTTTTCATTCTCTTTCACTGTCCTTGCATCTTAGTGACATTATTGCCTTGCTTGGGGTAAATCAATTAAATTGAGGGAAACCAATATTCAGTACATATATATATGCTCTCATTATAATTGAGCACGCTAGAGACGAAAATTTGTAAAAAACAGTTACCAATTTGGTGTTATATGCATAAATCTTCAACAATGAATTGAGTTCTTTCAGTGACTTGTGTGTGTATAAGCTGCTTATATATCACACGCTAACATTTCCCTTCTATGATTCCATGTGCCTATGGCTTAGGGGTTAGCAACTTTGACTGACACCAAATTGGTCGAGTTTCAATCCCGGCTGAAGGCAAGTGGATGTCTAACCACACTGATGAGCTGTGATACAACAAAACGGGCTTGTATGTGGATGACGTATATATATATATGGAGATTGAAGTCAACTCCAAGAGACAACAGTCTGTTTCATGCTAAATGCATGAAACAGACTGTCACATCTGGGTGTTGACTTCAATGTCCACTTTTCTATTTACATACACTCTTTCCCTGATATAGAACTCTTTTACTCATAATATAGCATATATATATATATATATATATATATATAAGTATTCAGTACATGCTGCAAATAAGTTTATTGCACTGTTTACCTACATATGTTGTACAATAATTTTTACAGCTATCTTTTATAAATTAATATGTATTTCTTGAACTATTTATGCAATGTAATTATGACTTAAATACTTACAATATATGTAGGTAAAATATGCAATTTAATGTTTGGTGTATGCCACTTACTGAATATTTATTTTTCTCATTGATTGAAACATATACACAGATTACCTAACAGACATAGAAAAAAATGAACACATAGATATTTATTATATATATAGTCTTTATCCATATACCTACTTAAAAGAATGTATGGAAGCAGTGAGTAGGTCATTACCTTCTGCATATTAATATTTGTACAAACACCAGTAGACATAGTTATCAGTCATGTCTATATTATTAGCTACTAGTTATTAGTCATATCTATATCCTATTGTCATCTTTCATATCATCAGTTTGCAAAGTAAAAATTCTGTTCTGTCTTCTCTACTAAAATTAATAGTTTACATGATTTACATTGTTCGGACTGTTGTCCTCGTCTTTATTGTCATATTCACAATGTTTCAGCTGTTGTACACGCTGAACTTCTTCAGGTTATATACGTTAGAATTTTGAACCAAACTGTTTATTTCATACACCAGGGTGGATTTTTCTAGTTCTGTGTGCCATGCCTTTTCTGGATATTTCAGTTTCAGTTATTTCCCTTATTTTAGTAACTCAGATCCCCAAGTTTTGCTCACCTCAGCTGAAGCTAGGTATTGAACTCACAACTCTTTGGGTCAAGTTAGTTTTGGATTACTTTATTCATTGAAGATGGTGGAAGCATCCAATAGCTGAAATGTTTTGAATATAGCAATGACACAACAGTTTATTCTCACCTTGACCAAAAATCTGGTGTGGGCGACAAAGCTAACCTTGCAGCTGAGCTTGGAAAGGACCTCCAATCCATAGTGGACTGGGGTAAGAAATGGCTCGTAAATTTTAATGCTTCTAAAATGAAGCTACTATCAATTAATCATCATAGACAATCACAGCTACCTCCTATTAGCATGGACCAGGCTTGCCTCCCAGAGAGTAAAACACTACACCTCCTGATATCACACTTTCAGCGGACCTCAAGTGGAATGACTATCGAATCCATTGCTAAATCCGCTGTTCTCTGTGCAGGGCTCGGAGGATTTTCCCGTCTGAATCTATCCTGCACATTTATAAATCTACCATCCGCCCATGCATTGAATACTGTTGCCATATCTGGTCAGGTGTCCCTGCTATTCTCCTTGGGCTTCTAGACAAGGTACAGCGGAGGGTCAGTAATGTGATCGATACCAACTTTGCAGACCGCCTGCAGTCTCTCTCTCACTGGCGCGATGTGGCTTCCCTGTGTCTCTTCTATAAATACTTTCACGGCTTCTGCTCCGATGAACTTAGATCACTGGTGCCCTCTAGGTTTGAATTTGCACAAGATACTAGATTAGCAACGAGATCCCACCCTTTTACAGTGAAACCGATAAAATGCAACCGCAACTTCTACTCCAACAGTTTCTTTTCTCGCACTTCCCAACTGTGGAATTCTCTTCCACATGACTGCTTCCCCGATGACTACAATCTCCAGGAGTTTAAATGTAAGGTCAATAGACACCTCCTAACAAACTAACTTCCATTCTTTCAAACACTCTTCCCACCCACCCAACTATCTATCACCCTGCTTCTGACATTTTCTATATCTAACCATTCTTCCTATTTACCTTCCCCTATGTAGCCCCAAGTGCAATAGTGGCAGTGGAATGCCTTGCTTAAGGTGAAATGATTAAAAAATTAAAAAATAAAGATTTGAGACAACAGTTCAAACAAAGTAAATAGTGTAAAGTGCAACACTGAGATTCAAAGGCAAATTGGAATGGCCTAGGACATATTCCAGAAGCTAGCAGAAAATTTTGCTAGAAACAAAGAAGAGAGAACTGGATTGCTATGTGATGTCTGTTCTTCAATATGGCAGTGAATGCTGGGCAATATCATCAAAGATGAAGGAAAAACTAGAAGCAACTGAAATGTGGTTTTACAGAAGGATGCTGTGAATATCATGGATTGAGCATATGAGCAATGATGAGGTTTTAGAAAGGATGGAAATGAAAAGGAAATTAATACTAAGCAACAGGAAAAGACAGCTTAACTTCTTGGGACATGTGATTTGAAAGAAAGGCTTGGAGAATCTGATACTCATGTAGTTTAGATAGAAGGAAAGAGAGACAGGGGAAAGCAGCAGATAATATATTTGAAGGTTCTGAGCAGGTGGATATCAGAGCGGGGTTTGGGTGGGGTAACAGGAGAAAGCATGATAAAAGTCACCAAGGATAGAGAGATAAGGAATGCCATGATCTGAATGGACATGGCATATAGAAAAAGAAGTTACAATACCTCATCTCAGATATACAGACATATGTTCAATAGACTTATATGGTACCTAAAAATATATTTAGTACCTAAAAATATATTTAGTATTTCATTTTTATTTTTTATTAATTACTCTTTGCTATTTTAATCTTTGCTTAGAAACTAGAAAACATTTTTTCTAGGTACTCCCAGATATAATTAAAATAGTAATTAGTATCAGGAAGAAAAATGATTACTCTCAATGGCCATATAAATCTTCAATTTACATTGCGAAAACATGTTCTACCAGCTTCTATACAAAGTAAATTACATTTATGAAGCCAAGCCATTATTGCATTTATGCATATCATTGATATAAACATTACCTTGATAATTCTCTTATGTTAAGTGCTTAAATCTAGACAGCTAGAGATTTTTTTCTATGCAGGTTTATAAAAAGATTGAAGTTTTCTTCTCATTGGAATCTTTAAGAGTCAGTATATAAACAGTGGATGTGCATTGCGGTACAGTGGATATTGGCTCGGAATGAGAAATCGGGAAGCCAAGTTCGAATTCCAGTTAAAATTCATTGCATTCACTTACGCGCAAATAGTCTTGGGAAAGGTATTAATCAATCTCTTCCCTCCAGTTATGGGTTAAATAACAGGACAGATTGGTCTCTATAACCTTGGCTGGCAACCAGTCTACCGCAGAAAGTAATGGCAACCTACTGCGGGATAATCATTTGCCCAGTCAGTCATATCTCTTTCGAGACATGATCGCCCAAGTGTGTATCATGTATGGCACTTAACTGACTGATATAAACAGTGTTAAAAGTAATGTAGCAGAGTTATAACTCTGAGTAAATAATTATAAACTCCAACATAGAATAATCATGAAATTGAGAAACAGCAAGACATGGAAATAACTAAGCAAATTATATTTATTATCTGGTTGTTATATGATACAGTAAAAATGTTAATTTCAGATCAAATATAGATTAAGTATGGATCAGAATCTGACAGAATAAGATAAAGAATAAGTAAAGTGTATAGAGTTTTTCCCATTTGTAATGAGTGTCCAGGTAATTTAGCTAAAACATACCAGAAGAGTATCGGATTTCCTTACCTTAAATATTTGTTTAGTGCAAAAAGATAAATGTTAATATTATGGCCTGAAAATTTAGGAGCCAAAATTTTGAAAGCCCACATGTTGACTACCTATTTGATAGTCAGAATATCATGTGTTTTTATGTGTAGAGAAGATAATTTTGCTTGATTCTCATTGGTTTAGAAAGAGTGAATTAATGATAATTATAATAGTTATAATTATTTTTGGCATAATAATTGATTTATATTTATATTTTTTTTATCAGCATTATTAATTTTTTACTTGTGTAATTCTTTGGAAATGACAGTAGATATAATAAGCAGAATGAGATTTGAAGCTCAAAGTGGAACATACTAAGAGAAACTTTTGTAAAAGCAGCAACTGAAATCATTCCAAAGAAAAGTAGATAAAGAAAAAATAATAGATGGTAGATAAAATTATGGACATAATGTAAAGGGGACAAAAACAATGCCAAGGTATGGTACAGAATATAGAACGCTGCACAAACAAATTAGAAACAACTGCAGACAGGCAGGCAGGCAGGCTAACGAGAAATAACTCAATGGAAAATGTGTAGAAATAGAAATATAAAGAAGTTGTACATAAAAAAAGAAGAGACCAAACAGAACAAAAAACATGATCATCAACAGGTTGCATAAAATTCAAGGATGGTATTGTGGTATTAAAGAAAGAATAAATACTCCAAAGATGGAACAAATACATCAGAGTATTCTTCCAAAGTAAAAAAAGAACAACTGGCAATTTACAAAAATATTGAAAACCCATAAATATTAAAATCTGAAATGAAATTAACATTAACACAATTGAATAGAAACAAAGCAACAGGACCAGATAGAATGGTGATAGAGATGCTGGAAACCTTAGATGATTTTAACATTTACAGGATTACAGACATAATAAATGAAATATACAACAGTGATAATATACACAGACTTTCTAATGATTGGGTATATATTGGTATATATTCTGTTTCTATGGGTATCTTACATTTAATGTACACAGGATTGAACTATGGTTCAAACTGTTTCTTTGGGAGTACAGGAAAATGTTTAGCCAACCCACCTTAGAGACTTTGGCTGAGTTTGATTCTTACAAGTATTCCCCAGAATGGTGTCATGTGACAAACTAGCTTTAGTTTAATAGCAGTCTATTTGTATGACATATAGATAGATAAATAGATAGATAGATAGATAGAGAGATAGAGAGAGAGAGTGTGTGTGTGAGTGTGTGAGTGATAAATAAATACACTGACATCTTTGTTCCCAGATATATTTGCCAAAATTACACAAAAATCTCTTGAAATACTAAAGAATCAATTTATTCAATAAAATCACCATTGGTTTCAAGCACGGCCTCGAGAAGATTTTGAAATTTTTTTCATTTCTTCTGGATAGTCACCTTGTTTAAGTAGGTGAATGCTGCCATAATCCTTGCTTTTAGTTCATCTTTGGTATAACAATGAAGTTTGTTGGTCTCTTGTTCAACTGCACCCAACACAACCAAGCAGGTTTAGTCTCACATATATGCATATATATAGCACCCATCTGTGAACACTCTATCTCTATCTTGAGCCCTTTATGACAAAAAATCTGCTTGCCTAAAATGCATTTCTACCAGTAAACTACTGATTAAAACAGCAATTTTGGCACTAAGCATCATTACAATTTAACACTATATATATATATATATATGCAGACATTCATATATGTGTAGTGTGTGTGTATATATATATAAGTCCAGAAGATTGGGTTGAAGCATGAAACAGACTGTCACAACAGGGTTTGATTTCAGTGTTGAGTTATATATATATATGAACACATTCATATGTGTGTAGTATATATATATATATATATATACTTCTTTTTTTTTTTTCATGCCAATTTTTTGATCAACTTTCCTGCTTGGTACTTCAAACATATGAATTTAGATGAAACCATAAATTCCATTCTAATAATTTCTTTTTTCTGATTTCTTTTCCTGTAAAATTCTCTTATGGTTTATTGCTTCTCTGCCACTTACAATCTTCAAAAATTTAAGTGCAACATCAATCGCCATTTTGTGTCTTTTTAAAACCTGTTCTTTTATTGTCTTTTCTTCCTCACTAAAGTTTCCTCATTTTCTTTCACTCTCAGCAACCCCTTGAGATTCAGTTAATGCTCGCACCTTGCCTGAGGTAAAAACAAAATAAATACACATGCACACATACCTACATACATGCCTGTAAGCAGTGTATTATAGAGAAAAAAGAGAGAAAACTGGTGTTCAATATAAATCAAGGAAAGCAGGTAATATATTTTCTTTAAATGGACAATAGTCAGAAAAAAGTGGCTGTTAAGCATAACGGAAAGATTCAACAAATGAGATAGCTGAAGACATTGGCATTACCAAAATCTAAGAAAATAAAAATATAGTACAAGGTAAAAAGTACAACAGTAAGATAAAGAACAAGAAATATATTAGGAATTTATCTTAGAAGACAAGATATACACAAGAATATTTGTGTGATTCTTGGTGAAAAACTATGAAGATGATTTACTTTGAACTAGCAAACTATAACAATAGATATATCTGTGTATACATAGACGTTTATAAATAATGCACTAGTATTTGCATAAATACATGCACAATACTACATATGCACAAAGACATGCACACACATATATAGAGAGAAAAAAAGAGAAAATTTATAGTTTATATGTATATGCATGTACATACTGCATATTTATGTATATATAAAGGGTGTCCATAATGTTCGTGTGCACTTTACAAAGAATTACTTTATTCAGCAGCTTGAACAATTAAACTTGAAAGATAATACAGTGTTTCAACAAGATGGAACTCCTTGTTTCTTGGCTCTGTATGTCAGATAGTTTCCAAATCAGAAATTTCCTGAGAGATGGATTGGAAGAGGTGGACCATTTTATTAGCCTCCACATTCACCAGATTTGACTCCATTATATATTTTTATGGGGACATGTAAAAACAATTGTGTATGCAACCAAACCTAGCTCATTAGAAGATTTGAAAGCTAAAATAACTAATGTGATTTCAGGCATTACTGTAAATCAGTTGGCAAACGTTTTCCGTGAACTGCAAAATAGTATTGCCCTTTGTATTGCTAATGAGGGAGAACATGTGGAAACTTAAATAAAATTTCAATAAAACTTTAAAAAATATAAACTTACTTCTTTCTAATTCTTTTTACAAGTTATTTCTATCACAAATACATATTAAATAAAGTTATAAATTTTTTAAAGTGCTCATGAAATTTATGGACACACTGTATATTACGCTCTCACACCCTGATTGAGCACTCTGGAAGAAAGGTAGACTTTGAAAAACAGTAGCCACTCTAGCGTGTACGCATCACTCATTCAGTAAAATGAATTGGAGCACTCTAGCTATTGTGTGCGTAATATGATATGCACTAAAAAGACTGCCTTCTTCCACTGAAAGCCCCATGGACCAAGGGTAGAGTCGCCGACTGATGCCAATTCGGTTGGGTTTCGAGCCTGGGTTAGGGAGCAGTCGGAGTCTAACCATACTGATGAGCTGTGATACAGCGAAACAGATCTGTCTGCGGATGACAATATATATATATATATATATATATATATATATATATATATATATATGTATATATGTGTGTGTGTGTGTGTGTGTGTGTGTGTGTTTGAATCCTGCCAGACGGCATATTATCTTTAATAATTTTTCTTGAGTTTGTAGGCTAATAGAAGATATAAACACTCATTAAAATAAAATGGAGTGCCTACTCCACTATTTACATACTCCATTTTAAAATGGAGTGCCTACTCCACTATTTACATACTCCATTTTAAAATGGAGTGCCTACTCCACTATTTACATACTCCATTTTAAAATGGAGTGCCTACTCCACTAAAAATAACAATTTAATTAATAAAAATCTATTAGATTAAAAAAATAAAATCCATTATCCATTATTTCTTCAAAAATTACTTTGTTTATGTTTTGTATATGAAACTAAGTGCAAAATCTGAATGGGTGAGTGGGCTTTAAAGGCAAATAAAATATATTTCTACAAATATTTTCATGGCAATTGTTCTGATAAAGGTATCTTTTTGTTGCTTTGACTATATCACGATCCCAGAGTGTACCTGAACCAATCCTTCCTGAAACATTGTTGTTTGTCTGATCTCAGATTAGCCAAAGTAGAACTGCCTGTTATCACCTGGCTTGGTTAGTCCAGACACATGAGAGGTTGGTATATAATTAAAACCAGATATAACGCAATCTGCGGCCCCAATTAGTTGGCGAATGAAATATAATCAGTACAACACTGCAACACCATGGGTGTAAATTTATTCTGGCTATTGGCGTATGATACATCATACGCTAAAAGTCTGCCTTCTTCTGCCGAGCACCCATAGCCCAGAGGTAGAATCGCCGACTGACGCCAATTCAGTTGGGTTTCAATCCTGGGTTAAAAAGCAATCGGATGTCTAACCGTACTGATGAGCTGTGATACAGCAAAACAGATCTGTCTGCGGATGACTATACATTTATATACTGATTATATACACAATTATAAGCACGTCAAAGCTGGGTGATGCACAATTAGTTGGCTGGTATTTCAGTAATACAATACAATAACAATGTTCTCAGAACCGATAACTTCCTCTGTCAACTCTATCAGCACACCAGTTGACAGGTCAACTGTTTTTTTAAAATCATGGGCCCTAAATCTGCTAATTTAATTTTCCGCATTAGTTTTATTGAAAAGGCACAAAATTGGGGTGGTAAAGGTAGCTATGAGAATTCAGTTTTCTCTCTCTGTATAATTCTTACCAGCTGAAAATGAAAACAATATCAATTATCAATTTTGACTGAATCTCTGGTCCTTCACTGCTGAGGAGGAGAGAACTTACTTTCTCTTATTGCTTGCCTGTCCATACCAAAATCTCAGGTAGCCCAAGACAAGAAATTCTCCTAGTCCAGTTTGACCTGGGGTCATACAATAATCAAAACAGAATGACAAGTTATGTCTACAATTCTTTTACACAGATTTAATCAATTCCATTACTTTTCCCAACAGAAGTAATTGTATTTTTCAATTTTAGAGAAATTTCTTCTCATCTTTAAAATCAATAAAAAATTAATACCAGCCATTTGGAAATAGGGTGACATGAATTTACAAGTACTATGAGATTGTCAACTAGGTCTAACTATTTTACTGTTTAATTATCACAATACAAATGTATGTTCTATTCTAATAGCTTCTGTTCTTACACTTCTTGCCTGTGGTACTCCCTTGTGGTTTCTTGCTTCCCTGGGATCTATAATCCTCAAAAATTTAAATGCAATGCAAGTATTCTGTTTTTCTGAACCCTGTTCTTTAATTATTCTTTCTCCTTACTTCTCCAAATTTTCTCTTTCATTCCCAGTTACACTTTGCATCCTTATGACATTATCACCATATTTGGGGTAAAATGATGAAAATATATATACACTACATAAAAAAAAAAACAATACATACAGCCAGTCAATTGCTGATACCTCCTGATGAGGGGAGAGATGGTTCCATCTACAAAACTTTGCACTTAGGATCCTGAAGGTAACATCAATAATATATATATATATATATATATAAAGAGAGAGAAAGAGAAAGAGAGAGAGAGAGAGAGAGAGAGAGAGAGAGAGAGAGAGCGAGAGTGGGGGAGAGGTTACAATAGAGAAATTACTGTTTAACCTATTTTTTTTTAAATTATATCACCCCAAGCAAGGTGGTAGAACCACTGAAAAATAAAAATAACATCTCGTTTTAACAAATATATTTACCCAAATTATACAAAAATATATTGAAATATGAAAGTAAATTTATTCAATAAAATGATCACTGGCTTCAACCACAGGCTTCAGACAATTTTATAAACTTTGACAGATCTTCTAAATAGCCTCCTTGTTTAAGTTGGTGATTGCTGCTATAATCCTTGCCTTCAGCTCATCTTTGATGTTACAAGAAGTTCACTCAACTGCACCCCATACAAAATAATTAAATGAGGTTGCAGTCTGGAGAGTAAGGTGGCCAGATGTAAGATGATGTAGTCACAAAAATTGTCTGACAGCCATGTTTGTATTCTCCTGATTGTGTGGCATGGTGCAGAGTCCTGCTGTTGTGTACCCTTCATGCTTGGTATATACTGCTGCTGCTGCTGAAATAACAATTATTTTGACAGATAAACAATAATAACAAACACATATGTATAAAAACATTAACTTTATTCTCTTTGGTGACGTGCGTGTAGAAGAGTAGTCAGAGGTAGGCATGCACAAACACACATTCTCAGTTGTCTCTCTCCCTCCCTCCCTCCTTGCCTGGAAACTCACTCTTATATAAACTGAGATTCTCAAATTTCACTCGATTGTGTCATCTTTTTCCTAGGCACATTTGTTTATTATTTTCAAATTATTATTTTTGCTTTTATTCACGTGCCTTTGATATCATTATATTTATCTGTCATTGTTTATTATTTCCTGTTTGACTGAATTAATTCTTTTTAGGATCCTTATACATCATACATTGGTGGTGTGCTCTGATTGTAAACTTGATGCCAAATTAAAGAAAATTAAACAATTTCTAATAAGTAATGTATACCCCGAAAATGTGTTATTGGCAGTCATTAAACAGAAGATTAATAAGTTTAAAGGGACTAAGAAATTTGGTTCTCCAAAGTGTCCTGTTTATTTGAAACTCCAGTGGATAAGGTCTCGAGAGTCAAATATTTCCTAACAGAACTAGCAATTCCATCAAGCGGTGTTTCAGTGCTGTTACTGTTCGGAATATTTTCAGTACAAAAACTGCTTTCCCCCTCCATGTAAGGATGTTTTGCCTACCAATCAACAAAGTTTGTGTCGGTGAGATTGACTACATGGGCAAGACCATCCAATGGTTAAAGCTAAGGATTGCTCAGCATGTGCCAGGTAGAGTCCGCAGACATGAGCCAATTACATCCAGTTGCAGACTCATGGGTCAGCGATTGGTGCACACCTATTAAATTCTGTAGAATACAAGACACATTATTCTCCTGATTTCTTCTTTGTCATGTGCAGGTGAGACACCACTTGGACATCTTGGACTCTCTTACGGTTAATTTACAACATCCTGTCCTGTGCAGGCAGAAAGAGTTGAAATTTAAATTAGAGCTTTTCGGGGAGACTACCACCCAACATAGGTAACATAATTTTTTTTTTATCCTCAGTTGTTGTTAAAATTTTTTCTTAGCAGCATCTCTGTTTTGATTTTGCCAATGAATTCTATTCTGATGAAGTGTTGGCTGAAAAGCACCTAAAATAATTTTTTCCCCTTTTTCTTTTAAGCAAGGTATCTTTGTATCTATTTTAACAATAAAAAATGGTCCTATTTAAATTAATTATAATTGGGTGTGGTACAAAAAAGAAAATATATATATATATATATATATATATATATATAATTAGTCATCAGTAGACAGATCTGTTTTGTTGTATCACAGATCATCAGCAAGGTTAGACAACCGATTGCCTTTTACCCAAGATTGAAACCTGACTGAATTGGCATCAGTCGGCAATTCTACCTCTGAGCTATGGGCTCTCAGTAGAAGGAGGCAGACTTTTTAGCATGTATATTATCATTATACACGCCCAATAGCTGAGAGTGTTCTAATTCATTGCTGAATGAACGATGCGTAAATGCCAGAGTAGCTACTGTTTTACAAAGTCTACCATTATATATATATATATATATATATGATAGCTGCTGCTTTAATGTCAAATATGACCATCACAAAACACCATTGTTATACTTAGTTGTACCTTGGAGATATATGGGTCTTTCGACTGGTCAAATATTAATATATATATTTTTTCATTACATATATATATATTGTCTTTAATGAAAATTATTTAGTCAGTATTTACTGTATAGATAGATAGATAGATTGTCATCAATGTTCCACCCCTTTTACTGTCAATATCTAATCTAAACTTATTTATAAACGGAACTTTTGCTGTGTGTGTGTGTGTGTGTGTGTGTGTGTGTGTGTGTGTGTGTACATTACCTATAGACTCCAAAACGGCTGAACCGATTTTCTTGAAAATTTACACAGTTGTACTATAAGCATCTGCGAGTGTTTTTAGCTAGATTTTGTGTCAAGGCACCCCTGATAAATATTGAAAATTGATAATCGAAAAAATCGGGTTATAGAAGGAGTGGCCTGATTTTAATCAAATTTGTCACACTCATAGACAAAGACATAAGAAACAATATTCAGAAGTTTCAAGGTTGCAGTCCTTACAATAGTGCAGAAAATCAATAATATATGTATATATAAAAGGCAAGATGTTTGTATGTGTGTCTGTTTATCTGCCTGTATATCTGTATTTTTTTCAGCCATTTTATTTTAGTTTTTGCTACGGGTTCTAAGTAGGTATAATTGTAGTTCTTAGTCTCAGCTATGATACCATTTACTCAGAGGACTTATTTTGCCTTCAAAATTCAGTTTACGATGAAAAAAACTTATTTGATATTGATACCAGGAAATCAAAATTTGACTTACATCCATTCTTTTTTCTTTCAGTCTATGGTTTTGCTTTAACTGGAAACAACTATTGCTTTTTAGTCTTTTGTGCCAACGTCCACAGTGTCTGAGCTCCAGGACCATGGATTAGTTTTAAAGCTTTCATTACACTCAAGCAACGCCCGGCTATACTGCTAGTAGTTAAATGTAACTGTCTCTTTTATTCTAACAGTTTCTTTTTTCACACTTCCTGTTTGTGGAACTCCCTTCTATTTACTTGCTTCCCTTTTAGCTATGTATGTCAGGCACTGAGGAAATTCTATAGGAAATTGTCCAAAGCTCATTTCTTCGAAAATGAACTTCAGACAATAATTACAGCAGTGAGTAATCTGATAAATATAAAACTGCTATCATTAATAACCTAATCCAAAGAGATAAACTCATTTCATCATCTAAAATAATTTTCTTTAAGAATGAAAAATGCTAAGCAAACATTTATCAGTAAATAGTACCCTTATTTTTTAGTCAACAAGTGAATCAAATTTGATTAGCTTATCAACTATATAAGAGTACCCATTACTGATAAACACCTTTAATAATAAAATTTAGTTTTGAACATAATATTGGCAATAACACTATTAGCAAAGTTAATATTACTAAAATCAAATGTACCACATTTACAAAATGACAAAATAGCAATAAAAATACCATGCATAGATATACATAACACTAACTGATAAAGATAAATACATATGCGTGTATTTGTATGTCTTAGTGTGTGCGTGTGTGTGTGTGTATTTGTGCCTCGGCATTTACATAGGTAATTGTAAGTCATTTATTATAATGATAGCATATATGAATGTCTAGTATTTATGAATTTCTGCCAGCAGTTGTACATGGAATGTTATTTATCTGAATATGTATGCAAAGGTTGAAACCTACCCTTAAGCATATCATTATATTTTCACATAATATAATGTTTGCTGACATGTATATATGCTTAACATTCAGTGTCCATATATTTATGTTAAGAAGATTAATGGTATTTGAGGTATCTGGTTTCTTTAACTTATATATTTCATTTGTAAATGGGTTATTTTGCAACCCAGGTTTCTTCCATGTGGTGTCTTCAGGCAATTTACAATAACTGATTTTACTGTTTTTTTAAATGCTCATGTAACAGGGATCTTTTATGGACACACAATTTTCAAAATTAGGAGAAATTACTTAAAGGTCTTAGAACATTTTCATCCATGATTGTATGATCCTAGTAGGTATTTGTTGGTATGGTTACACTTGGACATAATTTCTGTTCTTTTATTTATTAATAGATTTTTGTTTGGCTACAGCATAATAGCCAACTTTTCTTCCTGGTAGAGTCTACATATTTTACCACCATTTTAAGGTTTGGCTGTTTTTATTATACTCGACTTTATGTTTGGGTCTTTTTCATATTTTAATTTCAATATTGTGCTGTTTCTTGTTTTATTTTCCAAACTCAACACACACACACACACACACACACACACACACAATAAAATTAATTCACACCACGTGTATGTCTAAAAATACAATTGTGCAGGCATTCACCCCTTACCAAACCCTTTGGGATCAAAAACAAGAATGATGCACCCAAAAGCTCGAATATAGTGGAAAACACACCACGTGATCAAAAATATGAAGTTTTGACCAATCAGGGCTCGACATAAGAAACACATTTCTTGATCTCCCGGAGCCTCACCATTAAAATAAAAGGAAAGTAGAAACTTTCAACACTGACAGAGAGGAATAGCCAGCTCGAAATACACAGAGGGGAACAGACAGCTCGGAGCACACATTGAGAGAGAATTTAGCAGTTCACACAACAGACAGTATCACATATCAATGAACATTGTTTCACCCTCTCTTTCTCTCATCTTGCTCACAACACATAGTCCTTCCTTTCCTTCTCACATTCCCAATTCCTTTCTTTCTTCCTTTCTACAGCTTTACAGAGAACTATATATTTGTATAAAAAAAATAATTCTTTTATTTTTTTTTAATGAAAATAAACAAAAGTTTATTTTACATTATTTGTAGTGCATTTTCCTTTTTATTTATTGTTCTGGGGAATTATACATGTCCCCTACAATATACATGGATATACAATTTTTTAAAGTTTTCCAGTTTAAATGTAGACTTATGGTTATTCCTTCTAGCCTTAAAACTGTCTTTGGTAGATCTCAAATATGTTTTGCTTTGAGCATTTATGTCATATACTTCTGTTTTGAAAATAATCTCTTTTTTATTACAAAGTCCGTCAAGTAAGCATTTATTTTTGTCCCTACAGTTACATTCTTTGTTAATGATGTTGTTTTGTACGTTGTTATTTAGATTTCTGGCGTTTTGTTTCTATATGTAATTTTCTAAATTCCTACTATAGAAATCTGGGTCACAAAATAACTCATTTACAAATGAAAACTATTCAAAAGTCACATTGAACACTTTTTAATACAACTGTGTACTGGTCTAATTAAATTATGACCAAAAACTAACTAATTGAATATATATATATATATATATATATATATATATATACTGTTCAATAGCAGAGATGGCATGTTAAATGTTATCTAAAAATAGAAGTGACCCTCACATCAACTCAGCTATGCATGACACGTATTTGCTCCAAACGTTCACTCTTTCACAAAAATCTTCACACAGTAAAAACTACTATGTAGTACAACACATGGAGAATAAATATACCTAATACAAGACCTTTGAGAATGGCTAAAGCTCTGTCAAAAGTGCTTGAAACAATAAAAACAATGGACAATTTTTAACTCCTGAAAAGCAGAAATGTTAGAATGATGAAAAATCTAAATAAAAGATTGATTAAATCATATTCATTAGTCATATTCAATTAAAGGTGCTTAAAAGAAATGTTTCTGCACAAATATACATTAATATATATATATATATATATATATATATATATATATATATATATATATATATTAGGAACTGGGTTAAGTCTCATATATTCCTAATTTATTTCTAAAAATAATATTTTTAATGGACACTCATATTTGAGTTTATCCTTCAACTGGATTTGAACCTGTTTTCCCAAGGGAAACCATCATTATATCTGATGTGCCTTTAGCACTCAGCCACTTAGGGTTTCCTGATCGAACAAAACCCAAATAGTGCTTTTGAACACAGATTTCTCCTGATTCTCAAAATATATGTATCTGCTCTGTTTCATACCCTAACATGAACAAAAACAATTTTTAGGAAATTAATTAAATCTGATATTTTTTTTATCATTTCACCCCAAGCAAACCAGAACTGCCACAGGTGCACAGGGGGTTACAGAAGAGGTGAGTGATGAGAAATAGGAACAAGTTACAGGGGAGAATGAGTAAGAAAAGTATGAAAATACAGGTGTGAAGAGGGCTGCATAAAAGTAGAGTGTAAAGGAAGAACATGATACAAGTGTTGTCATGGAAAGGATGTGAGTCAAGAAGATAACAGATGGCAATTGATTTTGCATTTAAATTCTTGGAGATTGTAGCTTTCAGGGCAGCAGGTATATGGAAGTGAATTCCAGAGATGGGAAGTGCAAGCAAAGAAGCTGGTAGAGTAGAAGTTCCAGTTACACTTGATTGGTTTCACTGTAAAAGGGTGGGATCTAGCCACTAGTCCAGTAGCTTGAGTAAATTCATGCAGTGGGGGCACCAGGGAGCTAAGCTCATCAGAGCAGAAACCGTGAAAGAATTTGTAGAAGAGACAGAGGGAAGCCACATTATGTCATTGAGAAAGTGACTGGAGTGGAGCTCCCAGGTCAGGATCAGTTACATTACAGAATCCTACCAGAAGACATATACATTTCTAACTTGATTTCTTGAATATTCAAGTCAGTAGATGTAAATAGATAAATATACTGTTTAAATATAAAATCAAAGCATCTGGACACATATGAGTATCTATTAAAAATAATATTTAAGTAAATAAATTACAAATATATATATATATATATATATATATATATAAAGCTTTTCCACTTTTTTATTTTCCACGTGTCTTCAGATTTTACTAACAGTTATATCCTACTAACAATTATACATATATATATATCTTATTAAAAATTATATATATGTGTGTGCGTGTGTGTGTGTGTGTGTGTGTGTGTGTGTGTGTGTGTATTTAATTACTTAGGTTTTGGTCATAATAAAATTAAACCAGTACACAGATGTGTCAAAAAGTGTTCAGTACAATTATCTTGTAGAACTTTTGAATATTTTTAATTTGTAAATGAGTTATTACAAATGAAAAAAATATATATACCCTGCTAAAAATTATATATATATATATATATATATATATAAACAAAAACTTTTATGCTACAGAATTTATATATAATTTTAAAAATGAAGGAGAGCATTCTTTTAAAGGAAACTTTTTGTCCAACACTTCTTCAAAAAGATTCTTTGGAACAACAACAATGAAAATAAAAAAATTGTTTGAGGAACTTGAAGCATATTTACACTGATTTAGAAAGTTGCACAAAAGACAAATAAGTTTAGTTTGTATAAATAAACTTAAAATTTATTTAATGAGAAGAATGACATTAATTTTATTGAATATTGAATACTGTTGTCATATCTGGTCATGCCCCACTGCAATTCATCTCAGGGTTCTTGACAGGCTCCAAAGGAGAATTTGTAACGTGATCGGTCCAGACCTGGTAGCTCAACTTCAGCTATTTTCTCACCTGCTGAATGTGGCTTTCCTCTGTCTATTCTACAAATATTTTCATGGCTTCTCACTGATGCCCCCTCCACAAGAATATGCTTGAGCGACCAGACTGGCAACAAGGTCTCAACCATTTACAGTTAAATCAACCAAAGGCAGCTGCCACTTCTACTCCAGCAGCTTCCTTTCTTGCACTTTTTTCTGCATACTTGCTTCCCTGATGACTGCAATCTCTAAGAATTTAAGTGCAATGTCAATTCCCATCTCCTGTCCACTTCACTCCAGTCTTTCTCTCATCCTTTCCCCATGACCCCATGTATCTTGTTCTTTTTCTTTCTCACTCTACCCTTGCAACTGTCTTCACATTGGTATTCCCATACTTCTCTTACCCTTTCTCCAACACTCCCTGTAACTGGTTCATCTTTCTCTTCACTCTCCTCCTGCTTATACTTTCATTCTTCTCTTTTTTCTCTTATGTAGCCCCATGTTCACCAGTAGTGGTATCACCTTACTTGGGGTGAAATGATTTAAAAAATGTAACATATATGTTGGAAAGTCCAGTATAAAGTTTTTTTGAATGTGGGTTTTAAGCATTCATCTTCACTTAAGGTCAGATAAAATAGATTTGTGAAGAAAAGGCAAAATGATGTTACTGATGTGTATGAAGTCTTTGTTCATCTTTCTTTTATGAAGAAAAGACAGATCTAATGTCATTGTGTTTCTTTTTTAGTTGACAACAAGTCACAGAAGAAAAGAGAGAATCAATTAGTGCAGTGTGAAAAAGAGAATGACAGCATATGAAAAATGCATGTTGCCTAGATGATACATCCAGTTGGAATGACCAGTGTCTCTTTAAAGAGAAAGGCAATGATCACACATATTTATACACTTGTGAAAAATAGAAATGGATCAACTTTTAGGTTTTTTCCTTGTTATTGATTAGCCAATAAAAAAGAGGTTGTATTTATTTTGTTTTTGCAGACAAAATTTAGTGAGCCAACTTTCTTTAAGAAAAGAGCTTTCCTATTAATGAAATCTAAATATGCATATGTATTTTTTATAAAGGTGTAGGTGTGTGTAAGCTCAGATTTTTGTGCAATTAAATTTTATAAAACCTGACAATAGCTTCTTATTTATCCCCCTTGTTCACCTTTTTCAATTTTGGTGTTTTGATTTGTGTGCTTGCAAAAAAGCTTTATGAAGATAAGTTCTTGTATGATCTCATGAGGAAATTTTTCATAATGCTAATTTGGTATCGAAAAGAGCATTGACTATTAAAATTAAGGTGACAAGAATTTTTGCTTATTGGTTTGAAACTTAACATACACAAGACTCTAGATGCATAAACTTTACACATGTTTAATTTCAAGTAAGACAAAATTAATTCTTGATAATGGCTAAAAGTATAGCTGAAAGCTCTTAAAAGTAGAAAACTTTTGGACAATTCTCATATAAATTGAGTTCTGAAAAGAAAACACTTCTACAAACACATGAAAAAATTTATATAACAAACTTAATAATACTACCTTGTCCATCATTTTTAATGAAACTTGCATATATATATATATATATATATGTATATATAATAGTTTTGATTTGCCAATGAAGATATAAAAAGGTTTTCATGTCTATCACAGATTTTGCAATAATTTGCAAGGTGCATGTTTATATCAATACCACCACTCTATCATCTAATTCAGTTTGCAGATTAATTCAGCATGGAATCAAATATTCCCTTGGTTGGGTGAGGAAAAAGAGATTTCTCCTGAACAAACTCATTGCCTGGTTCAAGATAAAAATATTTCTCATGAGCCATCTCATCACCTCATTCTTGGTAATAAAAACTGAATTAGTTGCTTGTATATCTGTCTCTGTAATGCAGCATATTCCCATGCTTACAAAATGAAGTGCAGCAGTGAGATCATGACATTATGCAATCAGCATCTGGGAGTTCATCTGAGGTTAATCCTGCATCTGATTTCCTTGGACTAGTGAAAGGGCAAAGCTTAATCCAGCAGGAGCAGGATCTTCTTTTATCTTAAATTTCACAAATAAAATATCATAAAAATATTTATGTCTTAGTCACAGGTTAATTTACAGATAAATAGAGAGTAATTTTATAATTGTATTGCAATGTGATATTGCAATGTGATATCAATCCTCTTGTATGGCAATGAATACTGAAAAATCTCACAGATAATGAGGAAAATGGAGACAACAGAAATATGGTTCTACAAAAGTATTCTGTGAATTCCAAGGATGGAGAAGGTAAGCAAAAAAGAATGCCTAAAAGAATGGTAACGAAAACCCAGAATTAAAAAGGAAGACTTGGAAAACTTGATCCTCACAAGGCATATAAGGAGCAACAAAGATAGGGGAAAGCAGTGAGCCAGGTGATGTTTGTGTGAATGGATGGCAGAATGGACAGCAAGAGTTTTGGCAAAGAGATAAATGCCCATAAGGTCTAATAGAAATAGAAAGTTGTGGAGAGCCATGATAATCTGCATCCTGAAAGAACAAAGAAGAAGCATGTGAAAATGAATTGCAGAACAAGGTTCAGAAGAAATATCAAAGATAAAATTTACTACTACTACTACTACTACTACTACTACAACAGCAAGAAGAAGAAGAAATCATTTTTTGATAGCTTTAATAACTAGTATATTTACTTGGCCTATTCTCTAATTGTACCAATTATGTGTCCATGATAAGTATTTTTGTTTGTTTTTCTTCATTTTAAATTTGTTTGTGTTCAAATAAAACTCTCATTAGTACATTTTATATCTCCTACCAGCTACTATTTGCAGACCTCTCCCCATAGCAAATTTCTACCCTTAGCAATTAATATAACCAGCCTAAAAGCTCATTGAAATTTCAGCTTCCAAACAATGTTTACTTGAATGTCTGTACGTCTATATACATGTGTACATATTACAGATCTCTTAGTAATTTTAAATTACATGCTTATATCTCTGTTTGTATTAGGCTGTCTACTTTTTAAATGTGTTGTAGACACTTAGCCTGCATTCTCATTTTTGCTTACAATCTAACATTTATTGCTGAGGGGATTTCCTCAACACATCAACCATGTTGTATAAATAGAGCATTGTACAATGAAGAGGCTTCAACTTATTACATTTCAACAAAAGAGTCCTCTGCTGTCATTGCTTCAACCATTGTTTGCATCACTGGACCCCCAACAAGAAAGAAATCGGCATCAAATCATAGACCTATAGAATTCTTCAGGAAGCTTAAGGGCGAGAATAATTTACCCAGCTCTGTTAAGCATGGCATATAATTGAGAAGTTATTCTTTGCTGTTGGTTCCAGATAAGAAGAAATCTTACAGATACACTGTTCCAGAATATTTATACAGAGAGTTTGACAGAATGGTCATAAAACAGAATTTGTACCTGTATTAATATCATTATTAGCAGTACTTTATAAAGGTTACAATGGATGAATCATTGTCTAAATTATGCAAAAATGAAAATAACACTAACAGCTCATTTTAACTGATATATTTTTCCAAAACTACACAAAAATATCTTGAAATACTAAAGAGTAAATTTATTCAATAAAATTGTCATTGACTTCAATGACAGCCTCTGGACGACTTTGGAATCACCTGCAACTCTTCTGAATGATCTCCTTATTTAAGTTGATGAATTCAGTCATAATCCTTATCTTCAATTCATCTTTGATGTTATAAGGAGTTTTGTTGGTCTCTCGCTCAACTGCACCCCACATATTATAATCAAGAAGATTGCAGTTTGGTGAGTTAGGTGGTCAGATGTAAGAGCTGATGTGATCGCAGAAATTGCCTGACAGCTATGTTTGTCTTCTCTTGCTTGTGGGGCATGGTGCAGAGTCCTGTTGCCAGAGAGAGAGAGTCTTCTAGCAGCCATCCTCTTGGCCCAAGGAAGCACTATCACCTCAAGGCACTTGATATAGGCCTCTGTGTTGTCTGAGACCCTCACCAATAAATTTTGACAGTTTTTATCACAATGACCAGATTGAGTTTTTTGAGCTGGTGTACCTTCATAATCACCAGTAGACTCATTCAACTCTTTCTTAATCCTCTGCATGGAACTCAGATTAACACCCAAACACTCTGAAATTATCGTATTTGAGGTAGTCCAGCATGACATTTCCAAATTTCTGTCAGAGTGAATTGCATTATGGTGCTCTTTTTCTCACAGACTATGCCCAACTGACCCTACTATATTGTGCAGTTGACAAAATCAAAAACAGACAATGCACATGCATAAAATGAAAAGTATAAAATGGCAACAATTTAGCCATCACATCCTGCATTTCTTATTTTCATACAGATGTTTTTTTTTTCTAATCGTTGATTGATAAGTTTTTTTTTATTTATCAATAATTCACACTGGTTAAAAATAAATACTGTATCCACTCAAACATGAATATCCACAGAATAACATTTGGAGTAGAAAGAAATGTCAGATAAAAAATTCATTGATTCCTTAGAAATATATACATATATACACACACTTTTTCAGAAGAGAAAGAAAACCTATCCTTAAGTTCTTATGAATTTCATTCTTACAGAAACCAGAAAAACAAAGAAACTAAGAAAGTTAAAAGTTATTCAATTCTAAGGTGTAAACATCACACTCTTTTTGATCACATGTGCCAAATCACAGCTGACACTAGAGTACTTTCTTTAGTAATCTTAATTAAACACTTGTGGTATTATTAGACAGACATCCTGTTGGCATATAATTCAAATGGGATTTCAGTATACTTCATGCCTAAATTAACTAACACTTGAATCAGTTTGTTCGCAATACCATCTTTTTATCCTATCTTTCTTATCATTCATAAACCAATCATTATAAATCATATTTCTTTTGTCATTGATTTCATCAAAAGAATGTCATTCCTGTCTGTCTTTTTTCCTGTTTAACTGTACCTGTATTATTACTCAACGTCAAGCCTGATTAGTACCTAGGTGGGTAACCACTTGGGAATACCAGGTGCTGTAAGTTTGGATATGCAGGTTGGCTTAATAGATAATAGCTTGGAATTGGAAAACAGAGAGATGAGTTGGGTTTATTATATTCACTTATGTACAAATATTCTTATGAAAATCCACCTCTTCTCCTCCAGCTTAGGGTTAATTTGTAGGTTTTGTATCAGTCTAATTGGAGTAGATAGACTAAACTATCGCCCGGTTCACACTCCACCCACATCTATTGAACAGGTGAAGAAGCTCATCCCTTGTTTCCTGTTTAGGATGCGGTTTCCGGTCTTCTCTTTTCCAATCTTTTCACTCTTTTATTTTATTTTTTTTTCCAATTGGAGTAGATAGACTAAACTATCGCCCGGTTCACACTCCACCCACGTCTACTGAACAGGTGACAAGGCACATCCCTTGTTCCCTGTTTAGAATGTGGTTTCCGGCTTTCTCTTTTCCAATCTTTTTACCCTTACGTAGCCCCCTGCGCATCAGTGGCATTATCGCCTTGCTTGGGGTGATATGATTAAAAAAAAAAAAGTCAATCATTATAATGCCCAAAAATTCTTACAATCTAAGAATATTTTCTGGCTTTAAATAAAGTGTGAAAGGTTGATAATTAATAAAAAACAAGTCAATCACTCAATTGTAATATTATTACTATTAGTCACTCACAAATTAATAACTAGTAGCACTGGTCATTGCATATCAGTAAATAATAATGATAATAATGTCGAAAAATATTTTTCTTGGACAGCACATTTATTGAGCTAAGAGTATATTCAGGAAAGATAATGCTTTTTCACATCCTGCAAGGATGACCCTGGCTCACTGTGACCTTGTCAAAAACACCTTAAAAAAACACCAAATAAAAACTGAGATATCTAAATGCATATTCAATGGAATTAAAACAATATATTCCCAGAGAGTAAAAAAAAAGTTCAGTTAAAAATTCCAGCAAATATAACTTGAAGAAGGTTAGAGTATACAACAGGTAAAACATTGTGAATATGGCAATAAAGATGAAGACAACTATCTGAACATTGTAAATAACACCAAATTAATCAATCAGCTAGATATTAATTCTTTGAACAATTTTGGTTGTGAATTAAATTTAAACTTATTTATAAATGGAACTTTGTCTGTGTGTGTGTGTGTGTGTGTCCATTACCTATAGACTCCAAAATGGCTGAACCGATTTTCTTGAAAATTTACAGTTGTACTATAAGTGTCTGCGAGTGTTCTTAGCTAGGTTTTGTGTTGAGGTACCCCCGACAAATATCAAAAATTGACAATCAAAAAAATCGGGTTATAGAAGGAGTGATCCGATTTTAATCAAATATCATACACTTATAGACAAAGACATAAAAAACAATATTCAGAAGTTTCAAGGTTGCAGTTTTTACAATAGTGCAGAAAATCAATAATATATATACATATATATATATATATATATATATATATATATATAAAAGGCAAGATGTTTGTGTGTGTGTTTGTTTATCTGCCTGTATATCTGTATTTGTTCAGCCATTTTATTTTAGTTTTTGCTTCAGGTTTGGCTCTAAGTAGGTATAATTGTAGTTCTTAGTCTCAGCCATGATACCATTTACTCAGAGGACTTATTTTGCCTTCAAAATTCAGTTTACGATGAAAAAAACTTATTTGATATCGATACCAGGAATCAAAATTTGACTTACATCCATTCATTTTTCTTCCAGTCTACGATTTCGCTTTAACTGGAAACAACTATTGCTTTTTAGTCTTTCGTGCCAACATCCAAAGAGTCTAAGCTCCAGGACCATGGATTAGTTTTAAAGCTTTCATTACACCTGAGCAATGCTAGGCTATACTGCTAGTAAGATATATATAAGAATAGAAAACAATTTTTAAGCACAAAGAAATAAACAGGAAGCAATAAAATTGCTGTAATTAATGTTAAATTTGAAACAGAAGAAAAATTAATCAAACCAATTTATACCATTGTCAAAGATGCTGAAAGAATGGTCAGTTCCTTGTATCACTTCAGAAAATATCTAACTCCTGTTGCCATGGTCGGCCTTTACACAAGTCAGATCTGACCAAGAATGGTTTATTGCAGTGATATCTGGACTGGCCGTGCCATATCTTCACTCTCAATATAATTTAAAAGCACTTATGTGGCCTTGTAGGTAATCAATTACTTTCCACCATACAATGCTTTTCTCATCTACAAAATATCACTAGTCTCTATCACTAGTATTAGAACAAATGTTCAAATGAGATATATTTCTTAGCTAGCTTCAAAGCTAGAAACTGGTGTTAAATCATCCTCATTCACTTCATATTCCTTTGGTAAGTAGAAACAATGACACGGTTTCTTTCCCAGAACTCTTACTTTGTAGAACAGACTCCTAAGGGAATGCTTAGAGAAATGATTCAGTCTTAACCTCTTCAAGTCTAGGGTCAACTAATATACTACATATCCTCATAATATAAACACTTTCAACACTCCCATTCAGCAAATAGCTACATTTAGTGGCTCTTGGGCTTTGTATTGTATGAGTAATAGTAAAAACAAAACAGACTGATGAGGATTATAACATTTCAAGATGCCTATAATAATATATAAAATAATAACTTTTTCAGGTATAGTGTTAATCAAATTTATGTTTATGGCCTTTATAGAGTTTATTTATAAATATAAAATTATGTTGCATTTAGTTTGTCTGTTTAATAAAATCTGATACCAATATTTTTGTAATAACCTAATATATATATATATATATATATATATATATATATCGTGAGACCCCTCCCCATATTCACATGGGTTAGGGACCAGAACCAGCTGAAAATAGTTAGAATCTACTTCTAAAACTGCAGTCCTGGGTATGATGGTAAACTGCATCTGGCAACAAGGCCTCTGATTGGGAGGTTGTAAGGAGCATAGAACCACCTTTTAATTGCTGTTGTTCTCAGGTCCACCCTGACCTGGAGTGGTAGCATCTGTTAGGGTCCCAGCTATAGGCAAATAGTTCTTTTTTTTTTAATCATATCACCCCGAGCAAGGCGGTAATGCCACTGAAGCACAGGAGGCTACATAAGAGTAAAAAGTTTGGAAAAGAGAAAGCCGGAAACCACATCCTAAACAAGGAACAAGGGATGAGCCTCTTCACCTGTTCAATAGATGTGGGTGCTCAGGTCCACCCTGACCCAAAGTGGTAGCACCTGTTATGGTCCCAGCTATTGGTTAAATAGTTAACCCCCAAACTGATTTTAAAACACTATGAAAGTATTAAAAATGGATTTTTATAGAAATATATACATAAAAATAGTCTTTTATAGAAAAATATGCATTTTTAAAGAAAAAATATAACTAACAAGACATTTTTTAAGGAAAAATATTACCAACAAGACATTTTTGAAAGAGAAACATTACCAACAATACATTTTTAAAGGAAAAATATTACCAATAATACATTTTTAGAAAAAAAATATGGCCATAATAAATTTTTGAAGGAAAAAAAATTTTTACCAGCAATACATTTTTGAATACAAAACTGGAAGACATTTTTCTAAAAAAAAATAAATAAATAAAATAATAATAAATTTTTTCAGTAAAGTATGACTAAATCAACCTTCTCACTATAATCGAACATTAAAAAAATACTTAAAACTCCATCTTTTTGGCATTAAATAACCCACAGAGGTGTTGATATGCCGTTAAACAAAACTCAAACTCAAACTCAAAACAAGTTTTTATCAATATTTATAATTAGGATAAATATAAGCTAAATATATATTTTTGTGTGTGTGTGTGTGTGTGTGTGTGTGTGTGTGTGTGTGTGTAAGAAATTGTTAGCATATATATCAGCTCGTGTGTGTGTGTGTGTGTGTGTGTGTGTGTGTGTGTGTGTGTGTGTATACATGTTGATAGAATTAATAAAGAAGGTAGGAAATGACAGATCAAAGTTAAAGTTAAAAAATGAAAAATTTTTACAAAGAGGCAGTAGAGTGCTGTTTGGGGTTGATCTTTATTGGTCAGATACGTGCCAATTGTATTAAAGAAATAAATGCTTATCTTTAAATATATATATGTATGTGTGTGTTGTGGTTCCGTAGATATCGGCTTGGAATTATAAATCATAGAGCTGAGTTTGAATTCCACTTGAATTCATTTCATTCACTTATGCGCAAATACCTTTGGGAAGGTATTAATTCATCTCTTCCCACCAGTTATGTCAAATAACAGAGCAAATTGGGTTTTTGTTGTGGGAGCATTACTCACATATCAGAGTGAACTCATCCAGATTCTATTTAAGCCAGGAGACAGTACTCGGCGGGGGACTAAGTCGAGTAACTGTAGTAGTAGCATTATTGCAACACTTCAAGACTCTGCTAAGCACTTATATTTGATTAACCAGCTGTATTTATTATATGTTGTATTGTACTTTGTATTGTTGTCAATATATGTATTTAACCCAATCCGTTGCATTCATGTTTTCTTTGAGTGCTCTTAAAACCAAGGCCACATCACTTTTATATCCTTGGTTGGCAACCAGTCTACCACAGAAAGTAATGGCACCATTTTGTTGGAAAATCTTCTGCTTAGTCAGTCATGTCATTTCCAAGACATGATTGCCTAAATGTGCATCACATATGGCATTTAACTGACTTACTGTGAGAAGTATAATTTAAATATAGGCACTTGTGAATGGAAAACAGTATTCAGGCAATGTTCTTTAGGTTGCAATAATGATTGGTGCAGGTAATGCTAAAGTTAAAACTCAAGAAACGTTCGTAGAATCAATGATTGAAAGATTGACAAAATCTATGGCATTTCAAGGAGTTCTTATTCATATATCAAAACAATTTGTTCAGGTATATTGGATATTGAGCTAATCAAATACATGATTCTATGGTTAATATCTTTAGCATTTACTCATAAATAAAAATTTATGCAGCATTGAGCGTGCATAATAAAAGCTACCACCCACCCACCCATAGAACCAGTCATTATCAATATTTTAGTAGGAATAGATATAACTTGAATCAAATGCAATACATAAGTATATCTTAAAAGTTTTATCAACATTGGCTGGCTAGTATTCATTTTATATTGAAAATGCTGTCTTGTATTAAAATAATCTGACATACTACAATAATGCTGTTTTTTTGATAGCTTAAATTATTCCTGGAGTTTCCAAATATTTCAGTCTCTTTAGAACAGTTCCATGCACACCAATGATGGGTATAACTGTCACTTTTATTTTTTATGTTCAGTTCTCTGAAATCGTTACGATACTCTGTTTTCATTCTACTTTTATTATTATCTGCTGAAACATCAACTTCCTCATCCTGCCCCATCCTATTCCTGCCCCTCTTCCTCCTATTTCTTTCCCTTCTTCAAAAAATGTTCAGCATTGACTTAAACTCCCTATTCGGTAGACAGGTGTTAATGAAAAAACAAAAAACAAAAGAAGAAACACATACATGTCCATAAATAAATCCTAGATAGGTAAGATGATGAGAAAAGATGACGATAACAATAAAGAACAATAACAAACATTAACAGAACAAAAACTACAAATCCAGAACATGAGAAATGAAGTACAACAAAAAAAGAATAAAAATATTTTGTCAAAGATATTATGTTATATCAAAAGACTTTTCATTTTTTTTCATTTTCTTTTGTACAAACCTTTATATAATTTTACAATAATCTAAAGCTCAGAATAATGTTTCAATGCTCCTTCAGCTCTGGAAAGTTTCCCATTCCTGCTAATTAGGTTAGACATTTTTTTTTAGTTCCCCCAGTTCAGACCTTCACAGATAGGAAATGCTATCCCACATCATCTTCTTCATGTACCATGTCCCTTAAGGACATAGGTGATCATGAACTTCTACTTGACTCTGTCTCTTGTTGCTTTCAATATTTTTCTGCTTAGTATGTCTCCCAAATCCCACTTTGCCATGCATTTCCCCTGTCTCTCTTTTCTTTTATTCATCTTGTAAGTATTTGATTCTCCAGGCCCTCCTTGCTCGTTAGGTGTCCAAGGAACTTCATCTGTCTCTTCCTGAGGTTAAGTATGTTTTCTTCTCATTTGCATGCTCTTCAACACCTTGGCATTGCTCATGTGCTCAATCCATGGTATCCTCAGCATCCTTCTGTAAAACCCCATTCCTGCTACCTCAAGCCTCTCCTGCATCCTTGATGAGATCATCCAACATTTACTTCCATACAAAAGAACAGATATCACACAGCAATCCAGCACTATTTTCTTTGTTTCCAATGATATTTTCCTGTTTCTTAGTACTCTAAATCATCCTCATTCCCTTCATATTCCTTTGGTACAAAGTAACAAAAATACAGCTTCTTTCCCCAGAATTATCACTTTGTTGAACATACTCCCAATAGCATGTTTCCCAAATTGCTTCAATCTTCAAGGTTCAATAACATATCCTTTTCTGGATTTTATTTCCTAGGACAAATAACTATTCTTAAAATATTTAAGCAAGTTTAGAACAGTACAGTCAAATATTATTTCATTTCCTTCCTCTTCTTAAATATTGCAAATAGCTTTAACAGCTATAAGTCTTTTATGCCCCCATATTGCCAGAATTTCTATATTTGCAGCTGTCATTATAAAATCTGGAAGAGAAGACACTGAGCATATCATGTATGGTGATATACTAGAAGACCTAAGTAGATCTATTTTGATAGTGCTACTTAAGAAACCAGGTGGAAATAAATGTGAACTCTATTGGAAAATCAGCCTAATGAGCCATGTAATAAAACTTATCATCTGAATTCTGAAGCATAGAGCATACAGCAGAAACAGACTGGAAATAGGTCAAGATCAGTTCAATACAGTAAAAGTACTTAAACAAAGAATGCAATATTTATGCTCAGAAAGATCATTAAAAATAAAGAAGAATGTTTACCTGTGTATTTTAGATTATGCAAATGTGTTTAATAAAATGCATTACAAACAACTACTGGAACTGCTAAGTAAGCTCAACCTATTAAGGAAGGTTATTAGAATGATCAAAAATCTCTACTGGCAGCAAACTGCCTGCATATGGATATAAAATGAATACGATATGCAAAAGCAGGAAAGGGTATGCTGCAGATATCGTGAACTGAACATGCAAGCAACGATGAGGTGTTAGAAAGAATGGCAACAAAAAGGAAATTAATACTGAGCATCAGGAAGAGACAACTGAAGTTCCTGGGACATGCAATGAGGAAGGAGGGCTTGGATAACCTGATACTGACTGGCCAGATAGAAGGAAAGAGAGACAGAGGAAGGCAGTGGATAACATATTTGCAGGACCTGATCAGGTGGATGACGGAATAGGGGTTGCCAGGAGTAACAGGAGCAAACATACTAAGAGCCACAAGGGATAAGGAAACGTGGAGAACCATGATCGCCTACGTCCTGAAGGGACAGGGCACATAGAAGAAGAAGAAGTATATGTGTTTTCTCACTGAGCATATTCAACGTATACAGTGAGGTGATACTGAGAGAATTGTAAGTTTTGATAAGATTCATTATTGCTGGCAACAATCTTAATATCTTCGGATATAGTGTTGATAGCAAATATAGAAAGAAACTACAAGAACTCCTCCTGAAGGTAGCAAACAAAAGTAAGAAGAAAGAACTAAATATCAATTACAAGATGATAGATGGTTGTTAGCAAAAGGAAAAGCCGAACATGCATATAACAAATTGGAGATACCGAAATCAAACAAATTCAATAATTTAAATGGGAAGTGTTTTAACAGAGAATAGAAAGTATGACACTGAAATGTGAAAGTACATTGGGACAGCAAAACATACCTTCCAAAGGCTAAGCAAAGTATTAAGAAATAGAAAATTTAATTATAAATAAAGAAAAGAGTACTTATAATTATGTAATATTTGTCTTTCTATATGGCAGTGAACGCTATACAATCTCCTCATTACAGATGAAGAAAAGACTTAAAGGAACAGAAATATGTTTCTACAGAAATATGTTGAGTAACCATAGATCAAACAAGTGGGTAATGACAGTTTTAGAGAAAGTAGAAACAAAATGAACATTTATACTTAAAATCAGAATCAGTTGAAATTACTATGACACATAATGAGGAAAGAGGGCTTAGAAAATTTACTACTCACAGCAGAGATTGAAGACAAGAGAAATAGAGAACAATAACACATAACGAACCTAGTGAGCTTGTGTAAATGGATGATGTGGGAAGGTTTAGGAGAGATAACAAAAAGGCAAAATTTATTAAGGGCTACAAAGTATAGGAAATTGAGGAGAGCCGTGATCTTCTACTTTCTGAAGGAATACGAGATATAGAAGAAGAATAATGCACTATGGAAACAAAAAGTTAGTCATCAACAGCTTCACATATACAAAGGTATGTCTATTTTGATGAAAGTACTAATGAGCATTGGATTAACAATATTCTCACCATTTATGAAAGTCAACTTCTTAAAACACAATTTGGCTTTTATTCTGCTTAGAGGTCTAATGATGGCATATATATCATCAAATAACTCCTTGAAAGCACATACTTCTCCAATAGAAAATTGTATACCTGCTATGTTGATCTCACAAAAGCTAATAAAGACATCAATGTGGATCTCATATTTTCATCAGTTAGAAACCACCTTCCAACTTCTGTCTCTCTTGAATTTCTAGATCTGATAGAACTATATTGGTTGATGAAGTCTTATATGTCTATCAAGGACCCCAATATGGAAACAGTTAAAATCTCAGCAGGAATACAACCAAAAGGCGCTCCAGTCTATCTAATACCTATGCTTATACAGGCACAGATATGAAGAAATGGACACTGATCATTTAAACATTCCATACCACATCTCAAATAAATAAACTAATAAAAAACAGCCTTTCTGCTTTCCTACTTGAAACTAAGACATTCATGATGAGAGGACTATAGTGAATTTTTATAATCATTTTACCCCAAGCAAGGCATTACTGCCACTGGTGTGCAGGGGGTTACATAAAAGGAGAGTTAAGAGAAAGAGGAACAGGTTACAGAGTGGTGCCGTAGAATGGGTAAGAAAATGCTTATGAATTCTATATTAAAAATTGAAGAAAATAAATTCAAAATCATTCACACACAATGGTTCTTAAAGAAATATATATGAATTTCAGGGTTTGTTATATATGAAGTTTTATTATTATAGAATTATTGTCATTGTTACATAACTCTCCAATAGAAAATTGTATAGCTGCTATACCAATGCCACAGCAGAATATGACTACATCAATAGACATCTATTCTTATTTTCTACAGACTGTCTTCGAGGTTCCAAATCCACTGTATGCATCAAACTAATAGATGAATTTTATCACTCCACAAAGTTTTATTTGTCTGTCAAGAACACTACTAAAGAAAACTTCCACACCTCATCAGGTGTATAGCAAGGAGAAAATGAAAACATTAATCTATCTAATCTCTTTCTAGACAACGCCCTGCTTAGCTACAAGCACAGATATAAAGAGATGGACACTGATCATTTAAGCATTTCATGCCACATTTCAAACAAATATACTAATAAAAAACAGCCTTTCTGCTTTTTTTCTTGAAACTGATGGAGGGACTATAGTGATTACATAGGTATTCATAGTTGGAATAAGAATGAGCTGAGACAAAACAAATACCATCTACCAAAAGTTCTAAGAAATAGAACTCAAACCTTTCTAAAACTGGACTGAAACTGAAATGAAAGCAGTGATTGCACCTACTCTGAAGCCATTATAAAAATTTAGAATGTAATATTAGTAAATATTAGACACATTGAAATATAAGTTCATGGATAAGTTATAACAAATTTAGTGTATAATTGGCTATGCTTGGAATAGGTTCGCCCAACTCTGCAAATTGCTCTTAAAAGGAAACATTAACATAAAAACTCAACTCATAATGATCTTAAATAGCCTATTTCCATCAAGTCTTTTATATTGTTGTCATGCATGGCACCAAACTTATTCAGAAATATCAGCTATGCACAACTGCTTCATAAAATCAATGGTTAAAAATGGTTGCAAGGGAATTAAGTGTATGGCCTTTAGCAAGGACTGTACTTCTTTGAACTGCATCGGTTGCTGCTACAGAATCACAAAGAACTGTGCCAGGTACCAGAAACCAGATCAATTGAGAACTTTCAAGGTTGGGTCACTGTGTCGGGCCAGGACATTTTTTCCACCTGAGTTCATCTTGCATGTATACAAATCAACCATCCAACCAAGCATGGAATACTGTTGTCATATCTGGTCAGGCACCTGTGCTGTTCATCTCAGTGTTCTCGACAGGCTCCAAAGGAGAATCTGTAATGTGATTGGTCCTGACCTGGCAGCTCAACCAGCAACTTTCTCATCAGTGGGATGTGGTTTCTCTCTATCTCTTCAATAAATATTTTTATGGCTTCTGCTCTGACAAACTTAGGTCACTGGTGCCCCATCCACAAGAATTTACTCAAACAACCAGACTGGCAACAAGGTCCCACCCTTTTACAGTTAGATCAATTAAATGCAATTAACAATTCTACTCCATCAGCTTCTTTTCTCACACTTCCCGCCTGTGGAACTCCCTTCCATATACTTGCTTTCCTGACAGCTACAACCTCTAGGAATTTAAATGCAAAGTCAATTCCCATCTCTTATCCAATTAACTCCAGCCTTTTTTACATCACCCCTTGTATCTTGTTCTTTTCCTTTCTCTCTACCTTCACAACAGTCTTCACTCCTGTGTTCACATCCTTCTCTTGACCTTTCTCTTTCACCCCCTGTATCTGGTTCGTCTTTCTCTTCACTCTCCTCCTGCCTAAAACTTTAACTCTCTTATGTAGCCCCCTTTACATCATTAGTGGTACTGCCTTGCTTAGTGGTGAAATGATTAAAAAAAATAAAATAAAAGATTAAAATTGAGAGCACAGGTAAAATAGTAGTGAAAATGATGATATAATCAACATCTTGATATCTCACACTACTCAAAAAAAGGTTAGGAAGGAAAACCCCATCAGTACTAAAAATCTATTTTCATGAAAAATTGTTTTAAATTTCAACTAAAAGTAACACTGGCTGCCTGGCCAATGAATGCTGAATATTTTCCATTAAGGAAACAGGTAAGATGACCATTCCCATTACCATTTAGATGTACATGAAATAAACTTTGGCATAAAGATCTGTAAAAAAAAGAACACTTTTGATACACCCTAATATATGTTACAAGGATAATTTGTAGGCCATTTATGGTACAGTAAGTAGAGTAGATGACAACATTCCTGATTCTGTTAGTAAATTATTTATATTTTTTGCCACACCCAAAAAATGGTAGGGTGTTGGTAGACATTTTTCTTCTCTGCAGTAGTAAAATTTTGTCTTTTTGTAAATTCTGCAACATTTAGACAGTATGAATAAGCTTGATATGAAAATGATGAAGGAAGCCATAAGTTACATGCCCTATTATTTGGACCAGCATGCTCAACTTGGTTGTCATACTCACAAGGTTTCAGCCATGTTACCCCTCTGGCCTTCTTCAGTCATCTATTGTAATACTCGATAACATTCTTTGTATTTTAAATCAAAACCTTTATTCACTTCACATGGGTAGATTGAAAGAATGAAAGAAAAATAAGTAAAGAAAGGAAGAAAAAATACAGAAAATAAAAGAAAAAGGAGAAGGAAAATAATATCAGTAAATAAGAAAGTAAAAGAAAGAAAGAAAAACTGAGAAACATAATATGGAAAATGGAAAAATAATAGAAAAGAAAGAAAGCAAGAAAGAAAGAAAAATAATATAGGAATAAAAAAAAGAAAGCAAGAAAGAAAAAGAAAAATAATATAGGAAAATAAAAAAATAAAGAAAGAAAGAAAGAAAAGAAGAAAAATAATATGAAAAAATAGAAAAATAAAAAATAAAGAAAGAAAGAAAGAAAGAAAGAAAGAAAGAAAGAAAAGAAGAAAAATAATATGGGAAAATAGAAAAATAAAAAAAAGAAATAAAATAAGCAAGAAAGTAAGAAACAAAGAGAAAAATAATATAGAAAAATAAAATAATGAAAGAAAGAAAACGAAAAATAATATGGGAAAAAAGAAAAAGCAAGTGAAAAATATGGAAAAATTAAAAAAGAAAAAAGCAAGAAAGAAAGAAAAATAATTATAGAAAAATGAAAGAAAGAAAGAAAGAAAGAAAAAAAGAAAGAAAGAAAAAAACTAATATGGAAAAATAAGAAAAATAAAAAATAAAAGAAAGAAAGAAAGAATGGAAAAGAAAATTAAAAGAAAGAAAAAAGAAAGCAAATTCATTAACCATATGTTGTGGATTAAATAAGACACCCCTGATAACACAAATGAACTAGGCTATACAACTTAAACAAAAAACTCAAAGAGAGTTCAGTGCCAGAGTATTGAGAAAGTTCTCGTAAATTTTTTGATGCTAGATCTTTCTGAGGCATGTTTGCAAATGAAAGTTGAAGAAGAATGTTAATAACGATAAATACACACAAGGGATTGGATAAGTTCAACTGATTCTCTTTTGGGATAAAAGTGGTTCCAGTCATATTTCAACAATCTATGGACACTATGCTTGAAGATTGTGATGTTGCAGTTTCTTCTCTGGATGATATACTGAATAAAAATTTATCTAAGGAATATATATTGAGCATATAAAAAATATTTTTTTTAAAAAATACAAGAATTACAAACTCAGTAAGGAAAATGTGCAAATTGTTTTGCCTAAAATCAAGTCAGTTAAGTGCCATACATGATACATGCTTTGGGTAATCATGTCTTGAAAGAGACATGACTGACTGAGCAGAAAATTAACCCACAGTAGGTTGCTATTGCTTTCTGTGGTAGACTGGTTGCCAGCCAAGGCAATAGAACCTAATCTGTACTATTATTTAACCCATAACTGGAGGGAAGAGACAAATTAATACCTTTCCCAAGGGTATTTGCATGTAAGTGAATGCAAGGAATTCAACTGGAATTTGAACTCGACACCCCAGTCTCTCATTCCAAGTCAAGTACCAAGAACAAATCATTGTCAAAAATGATCATCAACTAGGTTCATCAAGGGTAAGTGCAATTAGGAATATGCCTTCTTCAACAAAATGTTACTAGGCTACAAGCAGTATTTTTAGAACTAGCAAATTATTTTCAAATCTACATACCTAATATTTTTTGTTTTTTTTTAAATCATTTCACCCCGAGCAAGGCGGAAATGCCACTGATGTGCAGGGGGCTACATAAATGTAAAAAGATTAATTAGAAAAGAGTGAGGAGTACAAACTAGTTAGAAAGGAACAATAGAAAGCTGAGAAAACAGGTGCAATGACAGATACATAGGTGGAGAGAAAGAGAAGGTTATACAGGGGAGGGGAGAGAGCTAGAGTCCAGTGGTTAGTAGATGAGTATTGACTTTGCATTTAAATTTCTGGAGGTTGTAGCCGTCAGGAAACCAAGAATACGGGAGCAAGTTCCACAGGCGGGAAGTGCGAGAGAAGAAGCCGCAGGAGTAGAATTGTCGTCTGCATTTGGCTAACCTGACTGTGAATGGGTGGGACCCAGTTGCCAGTCTGGTTGCACGAGTAAACACCTGTTGAGGAGGCATCAGTGACTTAAGTTCGTCTGAGCAGAAGCCATGAAAATATTTATAGAACAGACAAAGGGAGGCCACATTTCGACGATGGGGAAGTGGCTGCAGTCGAGTCGCCAAATCAGTACCTATCACATTACAGACTCTCCTTTATGCAGAATTGAAACACTCCACCTAACAATTTTTCTTAAAAAAAGCATAAAGTGAAACTGGATTGATAAGTGTCAAAAGGCATTTTAAAAAAATCAAGAAAATATTAATATCAGACTTATCATTAGCACACTATGATCCAAAAGCAGAAATCATATGCTTTAGATACTAGTGACTATGGTATTGGAGCAGTAATTTTACATATATATGATGATGGTAACATGAAAGGTGTCGCACATATTTTGCATTTTTACTACTACCGGCAGAAAAAAAAAACTACAGCCAGATTGAAACAGGGGCATTTTCAATAATATTTACAGTGAAAATATTTCACAAAATTTATATACAGAAGAAGTTTTTGGTTAAAGACAGACCACAGACTTTTATTACAAATCATTGATCGGGAAAAAGAAATTTCTACACACATTGTGAATAAATTACAATGCTGGGGTGCCAACTTATTAAATTATGATTTTCTGATGAAATACCAACTGTCCAAAAATTAGAACATGCTGATGGTTTATCAAGATTGATAACAAAAAACACTGAACCCTGCAAGGATACTGTTTGCATATTTCGTAGATAATGCCGAATCCCAATACACCAACAAGCATGTTACCAGCAGAATTGATGTTCAGAAAAAAATTAAATTGGTGTTTGACAAGTTGTTACCAAGTCAAAAAATAATAGGAAAAGATAACAAAAATGACACAAAATTTTTCAGAATTATATATATATATATATATGTATTAGGTCGTTTTTGTTGGTACCTTTTCTGTAGACGTCAAAATCGAGTTTGTTGTTATTTTTATGTAATATGATAACTAGGAAAGGAAGAGTATGATTACATTCAGTTTCAAAGGTAAAATTTATAGTAGGTTCAATGTTATTAAGTTTGTCAACTAAATCTGCTATGTTAGTAGTTTCTGGGTAGATTAGAAGAGAGTCGTCTATATATCTAAAGTAGGAGGAATTTGGTGGTAAAATGTTTTTGAAATAATCTCTTTCCAGAAATTCTAAAAATAAACAAGCGAGAATGCCGCTGAGAGGCGATCCCATCGGTAAACCAAATTTTTGTCTATAGAAATGCTCATTAAAAGTGAAAAAACATTGTTTAGTAATTAGATAGCATAGTTTTATGATTTTCTGTGTGGGTAGAGGTAATATTATTTTTGTTTTTGTTAAGTGTTTTTTTAATTGATTTAAGCATTTATCTATAGGAACATTTGTGTATAAGGATTTTATGTTTAATAAATTTCTACTCCAGCCACTCTTCCAATATATATGTATATAAAAAGAAAAAGTAATATGGAAAGACAGCATAATAAAGTCATAGACTGGATTTATATTGTAAAAGGAAAAATGTAGGAATACAAAAGGCATTAAACTCAGTTAAAGAAAAGGTTTACTGAAGAAAGGCCCACAAGAAAGTAAGTATCTATATAAGTACTGAATAACATCTTTGACATACCAACACTCTAAGAATGTACAATGAAAAAGAAAATCTATGGAAAAACTAGTACACAATCCAAAATGACAGAAATACTAAGTTCAGTATGTGGAGAACTCACCAGGAAGAAGTGTGGGTGAATACTAAGTCATAAAATAAACAAAAATAAAGAAAAAATTTCAAAGCTGAGGATGTTGTGGAGTCAATAAGACATCCCCATTTGCACAAATGAACCAGGTAAGATGACTTAAACAAAGAACTCAAAGAGTTCAGCATCAGAGTTCCAATTAAACTCTACCTTGTCAGACTTTCTGCCTCCATGCAGAGAGGAAACCAGATGAGACTCTGATCTTCGACATAGCCTGATCTGGGGAAGATTAAACAAGAGCTCAACACTGCCTTATACAATGTCTACAAAAAAGTGTTGCATGAGCTTAAGAGCTTGGAATTCCCACATTAAAAACTGACCTTGTGTCACATTCAGACTCAGTGGGGAGATTTCTGGTAATTACCCAGATTTCCAAGAGAGCTCACAATTGTCAAACTCTCTGTCTTTCAGCAGAATATAACTCAGTCAGGGCTCTGTCTATTGACATATACTCAGCTGAGCAAAATAGACAATTCAAAGTGCCTGATCCTGTGATTACAGAGGCTAGGTAAATTTGAACCCTTGGTCTGAATGTATGCACTCGGGTTCAGGCACATTAAACCCAACTTTGTGTCACATCCTGTTTTTACTTTTGGTAAATACCCAAAAGTTCTTAAAGATGGACACCATAAAAATAATTACAAAATCTGAAGAAAAGAAGAAAAGAGAAAGAAAAATGTAAAAAACTGAAACACAAACTAAAATGAAAATAGTAATCGGAGAGAAATAATTTTTCTTGTGTATATCATGATTACTTATCAACAGCCAATCATTGATCATTATTCCTTATTGTTACACATTATACTTTCTATTCATTTTCATGTACAGCTGAATCACCAAGTTTCATCAGTCGTGTACATCGTCTTATATAAAAATGCTAAAAATTGTGTTTTTTTTTTTTAATCGTATCACCCCGAGCAAGGTGGTAACGCCACTGATGTGCAGGGGGCTATGTAATAGTGAAAAGATTGGAAAAGAGAAAGCTGGAAACCACATCCTAAACAGGGAACAAGGGATGAGCCTCTTAACCGGTTCAATAGACGTGGGTGGAGTGTAAACCGGGCGATAGATGGATCTATCTACTCCAATTGAAAAAAAAAACAAAAAAAACAAAGATACCAAAGTGAGAAGATTGGAAAAGAGAAAGCCAGAAACCACATCCTAAACAGGGAACAAGGGATGAGCCTCTTAACCTGTTCAATAGATGTGGGTGGAGTGTGAACCAGGTGATAGATCTATCTACTCCAAGTATTTTACTTGATGAAGTTATGAGAAAGGAATGAAATCAATATTTCTTTAATGAATGAGAGCAAATAACTCCACACAAGTGAAGCTATGATATACTTATGTTTGAAATAAATTTGCATTCTTCAATTTCTAGAATGCTTAAACAAAATAACTGTTAATCAAAGGGCCTATTGTTAGAATATCATATATTATCAAAAGGTTTCCAGAGATTTTAACTTAAAAAAAATATTTTTTAACTGATTATTCAGGCTCTAGCTTTCAAAATAAAGGCACTGGGAACTTTTGCATATTTCTAATCATAAATGAAATTCCTTTTGTACTAATCAAATTGATTCAGGTTGTTTTAAAAAAGAAATTAAAAATGCAAAAGTGATAAATTCATAAAATAATTCAATGAAATTTTATTTCTTTTTGATATTACGCAATAAATTATTCAGCCAGTCAGTTAATTGTCATACATGTTACATACTTGGGCAATCATATCTCAAGAGACATGACTGACTGAGCAGAAGATTATCCCGCAGTAGGTTGCCATTACTTTCTGTGGTAGTCTGGTTGCAAACCAAGGCTATAGACCCAATCTGCCCTGTTATTTAGCCCATAACTGGAGGAAAGAGATGGAATAATACCTTTCCCAAGGGTATTTGCGCGTAAGTGAATGCAATGAATTCAACAGGAATTTGAACTTGGCTCCCCAATTTCTTGTTCTGAGCTGATATCTACTGCACCATCATGCACATCCTAAGGATGCCGCTTTACCACACTTGGTGTTGCTTGTTTTGAATTCAGTTTTGTCTTTCTTGAAAGATGATTGTCATTTAGAGCCTATTCTTCCTTATTTAACCCATATCTCGGGGTAGAAGAGATGGATCCATAGGTTTTTTTAAGCATATTACCCTAAGCAAATCAGGGCTACCACTAGTGCACTGGGAGTTACATTTAAATTTTTGGAGATTGTAGCTGTCAGGAAAGCAAGTAAATGGAAAGAAGTTCCACAGGCAGGAAGTGCAAGAAAAGAAACTGTTGAAGTAGAAGCGGATTATATTTAACTATTTCAACAGTAAAAAGGTAGGACCTAGATGTCAATCTATTAGCATATTTAAATTCACTTTCCAATGATATTTGTGCAAAAGTCAATGCAACTGCCTTGTTTTTAATTTGAACTCAGTATGTTAATTTCTCTTTCCACACTAAAAACTGTTATGCCATAAATGTAAACTATACATAATATTCATGTTATTCATATTTTACAAACGTATAAAAATTATATAAATAACCAAACAAGTATAGAAATTATTATGCTGCATTGAATTGTATGATATTTTTCACAGTTTGTATATAGCAGTATATTTGTGCAAGTCATCTAACACAGACAGAATTTTAAAATCTTTATTCATAGAAAGACTGTCAAAGACAAGAATGTATTAACCTAAGGAATACATTAACCAAATAACAAACATCAGAAGATCTACCAAAATATAATTATAAAATGAACAAGGAACAAAACTAAATTAACTGAATGAGGATAAAAACTTTTTCTTTTCCTTTTTTCAATCATTTAAATTTTAATTAAAATTTAATCCAGAAATACTATAACCTTTCAACTTCCACAATAAGACTGTCAGCTCCCTTTAAGGTAATCCAAAGCAACAGAAAGAGCTTCATCTAAGTTTTGGTAGACTCTTTCAGCAATAATCATTAAAGCATCAACAGATGATCTAGAGAAGTAAAAGTCCTATTGCTTATTTGAAAGTTGGCCATGTGATATGAGATGCTGAACTAACTGAAAGTTGATGAGGGCTTCTAGTTGTTTTCAAAAAAGTTGTAGAACGCCCATAGTTAGAACGATCAGATGGTTCACCTGAATTATTAAAGAATGGAACAACAGAAGAGGATTTCCAACAAGCAGGAAAGCAAGAGAAAGCAAAGCATTTATTGTAGAGTTTAGAGAGAATAGGAACCAGTTCAAGAGTACATTTCCTTAAGGACTGTTAAATAGATACCAACAAATTCACATGCCGTGCGGTGATACAGATTGGCTCACATGTGAATTTCAAACAGTGAAAAAAGCTGAAGAATTCATCTACAAAATTGCTTTGGTAAAACTGAAAAGTTTGAAAAAATTAGTCTTGACAACCCATGGAATAACTGAAATGAGTCTCATGAGAATTTTAGATATTGTGAAAAGTTTGAGAACACACCTGCCAAAATGCATTGTTAAACAAATGAACATCTTAGTCAAAACAACTTTTGGAATATTTTATTGAATTCTGATCAGAAACTGAAAATTACCATTTTCACTAAGTATTACTTTATGTATACTGATTAATTAATATTAATGATATTGAAAATAATTTAAAAATAAAACTATATTAAAAATTTTAAAGAAGACATATCTACACATCTTAAACATGTGTAATGTTTCTCTTGATTGTTTTTACTCACTTCACCCCAAGTAAAGCACTAATGGGGGTTACAGAGCGTAAAAGTGAGAGAAAAAAGTTAGTGTAGGAGGTATTGAAGAAAGGACAAAAGATTAACAGGATTCAAGAGGAGAGAAGATGATGATTGATGCTGCATTTAAACTTTTGAAGATTGCAGCTATCAGGGAAGCAAGTCAATGGAAGCGAGTTTCATAGGCAAGAAGTGCAAGAAAAAAAAACGTTTGAGTAGAAGTTGTGGCTGCATTTAGCTATTTTAACACTAAATGGGTGGGGCCTATATGCCAATCTAATAGCACACTTAAATTCACCTAGTTGAGGGACCAGGGAAAGAAACATGTCAGAGTAGTTGCCATGAAAATATTTGTAGAAAAGACGGATTTTCAAATAATTTTCCAATGCCCACACATATATGCGGGTTGATGTCTCTATATGTGTATACGTGTGAAAAATAGTATATAAATGCTATTATGTACACATTTATACAGAATATATAAACTTGCAAGTACAGACATGTTTATTTTTAAATGAGTACATTCTAAATATACTCTGTATATTTGAGGAGTAGAAGTTCGAAACTCCAAGCTTGAACATTATTGATGTGGATTGTTCTGGCCAAGTTCATAAAGTTTTTATCATAAAATGTGAAATTGGCATAACTTGATATTTTATTCACTTACAAATTAATAGAGCCTGGTTTGTTTTTCAAAAGTATTTTAAAGAATAGTAAAATTAATACTTGACAAAAATGTTTTAAAATTTTTTTCAAGTAAGTGTGCAAAAAACACTTTGAGAGCATATTAAAAAATGATTATTATTGGTAACAATGAGTATAAAAAATACAGTAAACAAATTAAACTAGAATATAAATTAACACAAGCCTGATTAACTGCAATTAGATAAAATTTACAGATTAAAATTTACCAGGTTTATAGTGCAAGGGTCCATAAATATACATGGGAGGAATAATAGAGTGGTTTCTCGTTGCCTTCTCCACAGTGTTTTATTGAAATACCACCTCTAGTTAGCTGGCCGTTGACTCCTCAAAAGTTCATCCACCCTTTGTAGGCTTAACTGTTTGTCCTTCAGGGTTGTTAATATCCTGTGAGATGAGAAAAAAAAAACAACAACAAAGAAAACACCTGTATTTTTTTTGTAATAGGTAGGAACTGGAGAAAAGTTAATATAAAATGTAAATATTAATTATATACTTTGTATACAAAAATTTAAATACCTGGGAAGTGTTATAACAGAAGACGGAAAGTGCGACAGAGATCCGAAACCAAATTGGCATGGCAAAGGAAGCATTCCAAAAGTTGAGTACTCTCTTTCTTTTTCCACCCCGGCTGTTAGATTCTTTGTTTCTCTCTTTCTTTTTCCTCCCTGGCTATTTGACTGTATCTATCTTTCTGTCTCTTCGGCCTACGGATCACATACTGGCTATTCTGTTGACAACCCACCCCCACCTACTTATCACTTGGTTTTGCCAAAAAGTTAAAAAGAATTGTATTTTTTACCTTACAGGCAGAAACCATGAGTTGGGATGGGTGCAACTTTCTGTAAAATATTCTTACAAGTAAGTCATTTTTTGCTTAATTTTAAACTTTTCAGGCTTAATTGAACATTTGGTTTTCTTTTTAACTTGGCAGAAATTCCTTTGGTTGTTAGACTTTAACTAAGTTAAACTCAGCAATTCACCACCCTATTTTTTTCTCTCTTTTTTTTTCTTTTCTTTTCTTTGTTATTTTTATTCTTATTTTTCATTTTATTTTTATTTTTATTTTTTTTCTTATTTTTTTTTCTTTATCTTTTATTAATTGGAGTAGATAGACCAAACTATTACCTGATTCACACTCTACCCACATCTATTGAACAGGTGTAGAGGCTCATCCCTTGTTCCCTGTTTAGGATGTGATTTCTCTTTTCTCTCCTCAGACCTCAGTATTGGTGCTTCCGTGATTTAGCAGTTGGCAGTTTACTGGTTGTTGGTTCCGACTGGTAGTTAAGAGCCCTAACTCTTGTGTAGCATCAAGAGCAGTTGCTCTGATCAACAGTTGCATAATATCGGAGTTCTTGTAGTGCCATGTTGCATATGGATAGGTGTCCCTGAAAGCGCTTTTGGTGGGCAACCCTGAGGCTGCACTTTGATGTAGCCCAGGCCAGTTTCCTTCTCAGTGCATATTGTGGATAATGACTGCCTGCATCCACTACTCAAGGTCTTTCCCTACCAACAAATCATAACATGAAAAATGAAATCAGAAAACCAGTCAAACTCAAATCACCAAAATCTCTTGACATTTCTTTTACTAATATGCGGGGCATTTGTACTAATTTTGTAGCTTTCCTTCATGAAAAGTCCCCTGACATCCTAGCACTCTGTGAGACTAACCTCAGCTCATCAATTCCCTCCTCTGACTTCTCGATCCCTGATTATCTTCCCTTCTTAAGAAAGGATTTCACTGTCCATATGCATGGGTTGGGGGTCTACGTTAGTGAACATTTCCCTGTAGCTAGGGTGACATCACTCAAATCCCCTGACCACCAATATGTATGTCTTCGTCTGTTACTACTCAGTTTGGTTAGCTACCTTTTCTTCCTTTATTGGTCCCCCTCCTCTCCCGACTGCTCCCTTCTAGACAGCATTTCTGACAATATAGATAAGGCTACTTCCTCCCACCCATTCGCTCACATATTTGTATTCGGAGATCTTAATGCCCATCATGCTGAGTGGCTTAAAGATGCTGTTACTTATTCATCTGGCATCCACGCTATGAACTTTGCCATTTCCCAATCCCTTACCCAAGTAGTGAACTTCCCACATGCTTTCCCAGCACTCCCTCTGGACACGCCCCTCTACTAGATCTATGCTTTACCTCTGCACCTGACTCCTGCCAAGTTTCGCAGCTTTGCCCTCTTGGCAACTCTGATCATGCTGTTGTCTCTCTTAATATTTCTTTCCACTCTCACTCCCCATGGGGAGCCTCATACCTATAGGACCTCCTACTGCTACCAAAGAGCTGACTGGGATGCCTTTCGTGATTTCCTATGCAACGTCCCTTGGGGAAAAGTGTTCAATCTCCCAGTTGATGACTGTGCCTCTGAGATTTCTTCCTAGGTGAAAGCTGACATTGATGCCTTCATACTTACCAGGAAGTTTTGTCTAAAACCTTATTCCTCTCCTTGGTTCTCTCTTGTCTGTTTGGCCACCATTGCCCACAAGAACTACTACTTCCGACTATTTCGGAGACATTCATCTGACCACAATGAGTGCAAGAGAATCCTGAATGATGCCAAGCAGTTGTTTGCTGAGAGAATAAGACAGCACATAGCTGACCGCAAATTTGGCTCTAAGGACTATAGGCAGTTATGCAAACAGGTGCTGAACAATAGCAAATCCTCTATCCCTCCCTTAATCAATGAATTTGAGGTCCTCACCGCATCAGCAGACAAGACCGAGTGCTTTGCTCACAGATTCTCATCCAACTCCACATTTGATTCATCTGGAGTACCTGCACCCGACTTCCCTATTAGAAGTAAGGCTAAACTGAATGATGTATACATTACCCTGACAGTAGTATCTTAAGTAATATCAAAACTTGACCCCCATAAGGCGAGCGGTGGTGATGGAATCCCGGTGATTGCCCTTAAGAAATGTGCCCCTGAACTCTCATCTGTCCTCTCTAAACTGTATAATTACTGCCTTTCTGCTTCCTCTTTTCCTGCATGCTGGAAGTCCTCTTCTGTCATTCCTGTATTTAAGAATTCTGGTGAATTCTCGGACCCACCCAACTATCGCCCTATCAGCCTTCTACCAATTTTTGGGAAAGTGTTCAAGGCCATTATTAATGCTGAAATAGTTACACACCTTACTGCCCATAAACTATTCTCTGACAGGCAGTATGACTTCCGCTTTGCCAGGTCCGTGGCCGACATGCTAACGACCATTACGGAGTACATGTTCCAGGCACTTGAGGAGTCCAGTGAGGCTCGTGCTGTTGCTCTGGACATCTCCAAGGCTTTTGACAGGGTTTAGCACACTGGCCTTCTATGCAAGCTACAGAGTTACGGTATTACTGGACACTTGCTTATACAGAAGGATGCTGCAAATAGCATGGATCAAAGACGTGAGTAATGATGAGGTTTTGGAAATTATGGAAATGAAGAGGAAATTAATACTGAGCATCAGGAAGAGATAACTGAAGTTCCTAGGACATGTAATGAGGAAAGAGGGCTTGGAGAACCTGATACTAACAGACCAGACAGAGGGAAAAAGAGACCGGGGAAAGTAGCAGATAACACATTTGAAGGACCTAATCAGGTGGATGATGAAATGAGAGTTGCATGGTGTAACAGGAGAAGACATGCTAAGAGCCACCAGGAATAGGGAGACATGGAAAGCCATGATCGCCTACATCCTGAAAGGACAAGGCACATAGAAGAAGAAGATAAGTCTTAATATACACTCTTATTCAGGAAGATAACAGATTTCCCCCAAAATATAATTAAAACAGAAGGCATGGGGAAAATTATGGGGAAAATTGTAACACACTATTGATAGTAGAAACATGCCTATAGTAGAGGTGAATACATTTAAATTTAGGATATAGCCAGTGAAACTCATCATCTGGATTTTGATGAACAGAGGGGCAGTAGAATCGGCCCAGAGATAGGACAAGAACAGTGTGGTTTCATTAAAGATACCAGAATGAGGAATGTGATATTCTTGCTCAGAATGCTATATAAATGAGCAATAAAAATGCAGAAGGATCTTTATCTGTGCTTTATAGACTACACAAAAGCATTCAACAAAGTATGCTACACAAACTTGACAGAGATGCTTGACAAACCTTGACAATTTTGGAAAATCATGTATCTTTATTAGCAGCAAAATGCTTGTGTATGGATAGAAAGTGAATTCAGCAGTTATACAAAAATAGAAAGGGGTGTAAGACAAGGATGTGTTTTCTCACTGGATCTCTTCCACATGCACAGCAAAGCAATTATGAAAGAAATAAAATCCTTGCTGGGATTCGTCATTGGTGGCCATAATCTCAACAATATATAATGCATGGATGGCATGGTGATGAAAGTGAGAAGAAAGGACTGAGCATAAACTTCAAGAAAACTGAATGTATGGTTATCAGCAAATGGAAGAGGCCAATGGAGAAACTAAAATAAAACAAGAAATTCAATACCTAGGAATTGTTCTGGCAGAGGATAGAAAGTCTAACATGGAAATCCAAAATGCATTGGCATGGACAAGGATGCATTTCAGAAGCTAACCAGAGTACTGAGAGACAGGAAAATCTCATTGGAAACAAAGAAAATAGTTCTAGGTTGCTATGTGATATCTCTCCTTCTGTATGAAAGTGAATGTTGGATGATTTCATCAAGGATGAAGGAGAGGCTTGAGGTAGCAGAAATTTGGTTTTACAGAAGGATGCTAAGGATACCATGGATGAATCATGTGTGCAAGGATAAGGTGTTGGAGAAGATGCAAACAAGAAAAAAACTCATTTTTAATATCAGAAAGAGACAGATGAGGTTCCTGAGACATGTAATGAGGAAAAGGTGCCTGGAGAATTTATGACCCACAGGACAGATAGAAGAAAGGAGAGACAGGAAAAAGCAGCACAAGACCTACTTAGTAGGTTTGAGAAAATGGATGGTGGAGTGGGGTTTGAAAAAGATACCAAGAGCAAAAATATTGAGAGCGACAAGAGACAGAGTCAAGTAGAAGTCAATGATTGCCTACATACTGAAGGAACATGGTACATGAAGAAGAAGAAGAAAGAGAAGAAGAAGAAGTGCAAGGGTCATGTACCTTCATCACAAATCTATGATATAGGGCTTCCTACTCTACTACATTTCCATTTTTGTAGCATAGTAATCACATAAAATACAAATTTTATTGTAACCTAATTATAAGCAATAATGTATCATATACAATATAGGTAAACAAATCACCCAGAGAAATTATATGCAATAATGTATTATATACAATATAGGTAAACAATTCCCCCAGAGAAATTATATGCAATAATGTATTATATACAATATAGGTAAACAATTCACACAGAGAAATTATATGCAATAATGTATCATATACAATATAGGTAATCAAATCACCCAGAGAAATTATATGCAATAATGTATTATATACAATATAGGTAAACAATTCACCCATAGAAATTATATGTAATAATGTATCATTTACAATATAGGTAAACAATTCCCCCAGAGAAATTATATGCAATAATGTATTATATACAATATAGGTAAACAATTCCCCCAGAGAAATTATATGCAATAATGTATTATATACAATATAGGTAAACAATTCACACAGAGAAATTATATGCAATAATGTATCATATACAATATAGGTAATCAAATCACCCAGAGAAATTATATGCAATAATGTATTATATACAATATAGGTAAACAATTCACCCATAGAAATTATATGTAATAATGTATCATTTACAATATAGGTAAACAATTCCCCCAGAGAAATTATATGCAATAATGTATTATATACAATATAGGTAAACAATTCCCCCAGAGAAATTATATGCAATAATGTATTATATACAATATAGGTAAACAATTCACCCATAGAAATTATATGTAATAATGTATCATATACAATATAGGTAAACAATTCCCCCAGAGAAATTATATGCAATAATGTATTATATACAATATAGGTAAACAATTCCCCCAGAGAAATTATATGCAATAATGTATTATATACAATATAGGTAAACAATTCACACAGAGAAATTATATGCAATAATGTATCATGTACAATATAGGTAAACAATTCACCCAGGGAAATTGAAAATAAATACAATGTATCTAAATACAAATTAGTGCCATGTCATAATAGATCATTCTATTTTAAATACATGAAGAATGTTTGGTGGTAATTTTTAACATCAACTTGACATTTTTCTAGTTAAACAGTTGAATAATTTTAATAAATTCAACATGACGGATAAAAGATAAAGAATTTTGTATAGTGCTTTTTCAGAATTTGACATGAACAGAAAAAATTCACAGATTTGGATGAAGAAAAAAGGTCTCTTGGAATGATATCAGAATCTGCAAAATTTTTTGTTCCTGTTTAGTTTAATTTTTAAAATAAATAGAAAAAAGCAAATGCAGTAAAATAATAAGGATCACAAAGCACTGCCCAGGGTCCCCAATCAGGCTCCCTTTACTCCTTTTCTGGCTATTCAGGGGTCACATGCACCAACTCTGGTTTATACTGCATTGGATTTTGTAAAATAATTTTATATTCTTTTGTTTATTGCTTTGTACTTTTTCTTTTTTTAGTTTCTCTACCATCTGCGCATGCATGACTTCCTAAAGACTGAATTTATTGTTATGTTCTAAAACATTTCATGACTGTTTTGATAGAAATTCTTTCTCTTCATGCTGTAAAATTTATCTACTTTAGGAGATTTTATTGTAAGCTTTTAAACAGATATGTTATGTACAGTAAATGGAAAAAGTAGGAGATGAAATATTTGGAAGTTTTAGTGTTTAATTTCTTATTTTGAATTTACATCTATGTGCTAGACTGTTGAAGTTGTACATCATACACATCAATTTCTGAAGAATTAATAGACTTATTTTTAATCCCCAACATTTTTATTACTTCAAATATTATTAAAGCAGATACTTTGTATTTGAAATAGACACCCCATTGTTATTTATTAAAATAGTGTTTATTATATCTATTGGTCTGCTTGTTCAAGAAATCTTAGTAAAGGAAATTGATTTCTCATCGGTGATCAAATCAGTATCCTCATTCCTAGAAGAAAACCACCATTTGATCCAATTTGCTTTGCTGTTTGTCCAAACTTTTCACAAAACAAGCAAGTTTCTATTTTCCCCTTTTAAGGAAAGCACATCCTCTTCACTCAGATTATGAAGATGATAGTGATTGAGAATAAAGAGGATAGATTGTGATAAAAATCATAAGAATTAACATGATTGATTTTGAAAAAAATAGTAGAATAGTTTTCCATTGACATTTTTCAGATTCAATCTTTTTCCAAGGGTATTAGGGTGAAATAAATGCAAGAGCCTTGACTTAAAAGTGTTACTATAAAATATGTTTTTAGCAATATTTTTTAAATTAGCCTCCCTCTCAAACTTTGTTTCTCCCAAAATGACAATTCAGGAGAAATTTTTTAATGTCATCTCCCTTCAGAAACTAGGCTTTCATAACCCTACATAGCTTTGATCTTTTAAAAATATTTTTTAAATCCTAATGGCTGTTCTTGGGAAAAGTAGCATTGCCTTCTCCCTCATTTTGAACACTGTTCTGTCCTAAACTATACAGCTACTTTACCCATAGCAGGAAAAATTTGTATTCATGCATTTCTCAAAGGCATTAGTATAAATTGATCGCATTAATCATGGCTAGAATTTCAACTCAGCCTGCCAATTCTATTTTCCATACTAACATTTTTTTTTTTTTTTAATCATTTCACCCCGAGCAAGGCGGAAACGCTACTGATGTGCAGGGGGTTACATAAATGTAAAAAGATTAATTAGAAAAGAGTGAAGAGTACAAGCTAGTTAGAAAGGAACAATAGAAAGCTGAGAAAGCTAGTGCAATGACAGATACATAGGAGGAGAGAAAGGGAAGATTATACAGGGGAGGGGAGAGAGCTAGAGGCCAGTGGTTAGTAGATGAGTACTAACTTTGCATTTAAATTTCTGGAGGTTGTAGCCGTCAGGAAAGCAAGAATACGGGAGTGAGTTCCACAGGCGGGAAGTGCGAGAGAGGAAGCTGCAGGAGTAGAATTGTCGTCTGCATTTGGCTAACCTGACTGTGAATGGGTGGGACCCAGTTGCCAGTCTGAGTGCACGGGTAAACACCTGTTGAGGAGGCATCAGTGACTTAAGCTCATCCGAGCAGAAGCCATGAAAATATTTATAGAAGAGACAGAGGGAGGCCACATTTCGACGATGGGGAAAGTGGCTGCAGACGAGTCGCCAGATCAGTACCTATCACATTACAGACTCTCCTTTGGAGCTTGTCAAGAACACTGAGGAGAACGGCAGGGGCACCTGACCACAAATGGCAGCAGTACTCCATGTACGGATGGATGGTTGACTTGTATATATGCAGGATGGATTCAGGTGGAAAAAACATCCTGGATCGACATAGTGACCCAACCTTCTTAGCAGTAGATTTTGCTATGGATTCAATATAGTGGTTCCATTTGAGGTCTGAGGACAGGGTAAGTCCGAGGAGGCGTAGTGTATTACTCTCCGGGAGAATCTCTTGGTCCATGCTTATGGGAGGCAGAAGAGGTTGCCTGTAATGGTTGACAGACAAGAGCTTGGTCTTATGCTATCTGCAATTTCAAGACTTAGGGCTTTTACTGTAAAGTTTTTAACAAATGTTCTTTTAATTCAGCTTCCAAATTAATGACAATTCAGGGGAAAACATTTTAATGCCATTTCTGAATTCTGAGTTGACCTTGCAGACTTTCTGCCCAAGAGAACTCAGTCTATTTTGCTACTTAACCACAGCTAGGGGAGTAAGTGCTTGAGTTATACCTTTACCAAGAGCATTTGTGTTAAGTGAAGACAATGTATCTCAGCTGAAATTTAAACTCAGATCACCAGTTCCATTTTATGAACCAATAACCGTTAAACCAACTGTACTTAAACAGCAGGATTTTGTATAGTTTGTGAAGAAAAACATGAAAAATCTATATGAATTAAGATTTGGTAAAATGTACAAATTAGAAAGATTCAACTTAAATTAGAGACATTATTAGAACATTTTTTCATCAGTTTTATACAAAATAAAATCATTTTCATATTGAAAATTATTACTAAGACATAATATGAATAAAGACAAAAGTAAAATTGTACTTAGCCGATGCATTTCATCCTCTGATCAACTTTATTAAGGCAAATGAATGGATTTTATTTTGCAACAAGTATTCATAAACAAAAGTATCAACATTATTTTCTCAGAATGTTTAAATTCCTACAAGGAAAGATTTTGCATTCATTGATCGAACAATTAGTACTATTTTCAGATTAAATTTCTAAAATCTTTCTCTTAAAACACTATTTTTAGGAAAATATATTTTTCAAGTTCAGTAGATTTTATCGTTCTTTCTGGTATTTATAGGGGTTTCCTTCCAAACATCCTATTTGAAGTGGTGTGAAATGCTAACATCTTGACTGTATCATTATTTTCTCTTCTTATTGCATGTACTATCCATTTTTGTTTTTGCCACTGTTGGTACTCCTCATGTGATATGGTTTCTCTTATTTGATACAGTTCTTTGTTGGTGATTTTGTAGCACTAGTCCTCAATGTTCAAAGAAGGGTGGTCTTTGCCAAGACATCCAGGCTTTACTCATTCAAAGCCTTTTTTCACCATTGGTCTTAGAAAACAGTTCTATACAACTGACAGTTTAGATATTTTTGAACAGGTTTGGCATTATGCATGATAGCCTAATGTGAAAGTCTAAATCTGAGAATTGAGTTTTTGGTTTAGTTTCATGGCAATTTGCAATGTTGGCTGAAACTACAACTGGCCCAGTTTATTCTACACTTAATTTCTTTTTCTGCTATACTTTATTTGTCGTAGATTTGCATTGTGGTGCTGTGGATATTGGCTCAGAATGAGAAATTGGGGAGTTGAATTTGTTGCATTCACTTAGGTGCAAATACTCTTGGGAAAGGTATTAATCTGTCTCTTCCTTCCAGTTATGAATTAAATAACAGAACAGATTGGGTTCTATAGCCTTGGCTGGCAACCAGTCAACTGCAGAAAGTAATGACAATGTACTGTTGGATAATATTCTACCCAGTCAGTCATGTCTCTTTTGAGACATGATTGCCCAAAGCGTGTATAACGTATGGCACTTAACTGACTGACTGATCCATACACTTATGAATCTGAAGTGTTTAGTATTTACTAATTCCACATCCTGTGATTTTATGATGGACCTATGGACGATGCCATCATTTCTTTCACTCCAAATCCAAATCTTAGTTTCTGTTCTGAAAAGGTTTATCTTGAGTCCCAGTTCTTGAAACACTTGATAGAGAATGTTTTAATGTTTATCATGGGTTCAACATAGGTGCCATCATTTTTTTCATTCCAAGTCCAGATCAAAATTTCTGTTCTGAAAAGGTTTATCTTGAATCCCATTAACTGGATTGCTTGACAGGGAATGCTGATTTTCTGTTCAAGATCATTATTAACCCAACTATGAACACCTAAATTATCAGCATAGCCTCTCTCATCATCAGTATGTTGGTCTTGGAAGGGTAGGCAGGGTCATTTTTTATTGGTAGACTTCTTTCGGTTGTAGTATGGAATACTTAAATTTTTAGTATCTATCTCATAACATCTATGTTTTTAAATGTGTAGGATATGTTGGCTAATCTGACTGTTACCATGTGTGTGTGTGTGTGTGTGTGTACATGCATTTTTTTTTTTAATCGTATCACCCGAACAAGGCGGTAACGCTACTGATGTGCAGGGGGCTACGTAATAGTGAAAAGATTGGAAAAGAGAAATTTGGAAACAACATTCTAAACAGGGAACAGGGGATGAGCCTCTTAACCTGTTCAATAGACGTGGGTGGAGTGTGAACCGGTCGATAGATAGATCTATCTACTCCAATTGAAAAAAAACAAAGTGAGAAGATTGGAAAAGAGAAATCCGGAAACCACACCCTAAACAGGGAACAAGGGTTGAGCCTCTTAACCTGTTCAATAGACGTGGATGGAGTGTGAACTGGGTACACACATAAACACAGGGTGTGATGGATAAATTGTCACCAGTTTATATTTTTAATTTCAAGCATGCACATTGTTTTTTATTTTGTTAACTGCACTGTATAGTAAGGTCAGTTGGATAATATCAGTGAGAAAAAGAGCACCATAATGCAATTCTCTGTCAGAAATTTGGAAAGCACATGCTGTACTGCTTGGCATTTGCACCAGAAGCTCCATTAGGAATAGCTGACAGTGTTTGAACTGTCCTCCAATCTGAGGACAGTTCCAAAGAATTGGAGAGATGTAGCAACAGTCCACAATATTCAAAGCAGTATGAGTCTTTGTTAAGATCCTCAGGCTTTATCTGCTCAAAGCCTTTTTTCAATATTGGTCTTAGAAAGTCGTTGTATACACCTGACAGTTTAGATATTTCTTAATGTCTTTTGATGCTATGCATGACATCCATATGAAAGTTTCAAGCTGACAAGACTATTTAAGAACATGACTTGAATTTTCAAGCTGATATTTTGGTTTCATAGCAATTTTCAGTGTTGGGCTTGGCCTATTCTATGTTTCTTTTTCTTTTATACTTAACTTGTTAGAGCCTATCTATACATCTGAAATGTTTAATATTTACTAATTCCACTTCCTGAATTTTCATGATGGATCCAAAGTTGGAGCCATCTCTGCTTTTACTCCAATGCCAGATCATGGTTCCTGTTTTGTAAGAAGATTTATCTTGACTTCCATTTATGGAGGTGGCAAAATGACTAAAGCTAAGAAAATTTATTTTCATTCATATGACAAGTGTCTTTCAGAAAAAGAAATTTATCTGAAAAAATCACCTCAAACATTTATAGATTATAAACTTTTTTATTTACACTGTTTTGTTATTTTCCTTTCTTTTTTTATGTATGAGTTGAATATTTTTGCAAGGCCAAATTTTCACCTTCTCAACCTTCCACAACACCATACTTAAAATTACTCAACTTCAGAATTGATACAATTTAATTATCTATTCTTGTGACCATGAATACTTTTAGCAGACAATGGCAATAAAAATATTACTTTTATGATACATTTAGTTAAAAAAAAAAGCAGTAAATGAAATACCAATTGTTTAATTAAGTATCTTCAAGTACTTCTTATTTTTTCTTTGCTTTTTCCAATATTTATTTCTCAGACCATTTATGCAACCAATTAAAAGCCTTAATAACCTTCAAAATTCCTTTTAGATTTCCTTGGAAATAATGACTCAAAACAATTTCTTAAAATCATTTGACTTGTATTTTTTTTATTTTTAAAGTGAAATTTTATAGTAACTAAGTAAATTTTTGCCAATTTCATCTTAATTGATAACATGAAAATCTTGCAAAAAATATTTTACAAATATCTTGCAAACATTTTATGCTTTAAAATAATTTTCAGTGTAAGAGATTTTCACACACATACACACACAAATATATACCAGATGCAATGGGTAAATTGTTGCCATTTTACATTTTTTTCAATTTTGCATGTGTGTTGCGGGTTCTAATTTTGTCAACTGCACAGTATAGCAGAGTCAGTTGGGCACTGTCTGAGAAAGAGAGCAATATATCACAATGCATTTTGCCATTTGGAAATACCATGCTCTACTGCTTGACATTTGCTCAGGAAGCTCCAATACAAACATTTCAGAGAGTTTGGGTCTCAATCTGAGGATACTGCCAAAGATTCGGAAAGAGTTGAATGATATATTCAAGCTTCATGGTGTTTGGACTGATCACTAGTGATGCCAAAGTTATGCCTCCATTCATCACTCCACAGGGCCTCAGACTTATCACAGAGACCTACATAAAGTGCTTTAAGGAGGTAGTGCTGTGGTCAAGAGAGTGGCTGCTAAAAGACCCTATATCTTACAACAGGAATCTGCACTATGCCACACAAGCAGGAGAAACCTGTCATAGCTGTTAGACATTTTCTGTGACCACATTATCTCTCAGATTTGGCCAACTAGCTCCCCAGACTGCAACACCCTTGATTGTGTGTTGGCTCATTTGACCAACAAAACTCCTTGGCACTGGCCATCAAAATATTTGGAGATGCACCTATACACTGTGGTATCATCTGCATATATATTTACTAAGAATCTTAGAGTGTTTTGGGGCAGATCATTGATATACAGTACAAAGTGCTTAGGATTGAAGAAAGAGCCTTGAGGAACACTAGCATTGATCTCATGTGCCCCAGAGCACTGGCTACCTGACAGGAAGATCTTGATAACTGAGAGGACTCTCCCAGTGATTCCAAAGCTGGTCAGTTTGTAAAGCAATCACCTGTGCTACACCTTATCAAAGGCCTTCAAGTTATCTAGGGTAATAATTCTTGAGAGGCTGCACACAATAGATATCTTTCATGAGTTTGAGAAACATTACTTTTTAAGGCAGCAGTTGAATAGTTTCACCAGAATTGGAAACAGTTCTGGATTAAGATTCTTGAGAAAAACTACAGAAAATTTTGTATTATGCATTCATTTTTTAATGTTTCATATAATTATAATATAGTTTTATTTCATTTTTATTGGTGTAAAGCCGACATATTTCTAAATATCATCTACTTCTTCACTCTTTAGTCTTATAGTATTTTTTTCAGAGCACTTAAAATAAAAATGATTCCTATTTCTAAACCTATTTTCAAAGCTACCTTGATTATTTCTATGTTCAGGTCATTTAGTATTTGTAATTTATGCCATGAGTCTAATATTACTAAGATAAGATATTCATCTCTGTTAATGTTTGTTATACTTCTTCCTTCCTAGTTCATTTTCTGGATGTTATTTTTATTAAAACCATGCAGGTATAGAAATTTAAATACCTGTGAAGTTTTCTAACAGAGGATGAAAATTACAACACTGAGATTCTGGTTGTAGTGACATGGCCAAAGATGCATTCCAAAGATGCATGGCCAAAGATGCATTCCAAAGATGCATGGCCAAAGATGCATGGCCAAAGATGCATTCCAAAGATGCATGGCCAAAGATGCATTCCAAAGATGCATTCCAAAGATGCATGGCCAAAGATGCATTCCAAAGATGCATGGCCAAAGATGCATGGCCAAAGATGCATTCCAAAGATGCATGGCCAAAGATGCATTCCAAAGATGCATTCCAAAGATGCATGGCCAAAGATGCATTCCAAAGATGCATGGCCAAAGATGCATTCCAAAGATGCATTCCAAAGATGCATGGCCAAAGATGCATTCCAAAGATGCATGGCCAAAGATGCATGGCCAAAGATGCATTCCAAAGATGCATGGCCAAAGATGCATTCCAAAGATGCATGGCCAAAGATGCATTCCAAATGCTGGATAGAGTATTGAGAGACAGGAAAATTTCATTGGAAATAATGAAGAGAGTACTATATATTCTAGTCTCATAAACCCAAGATGGAATGAAGACAAAATGTTTTCTTGGGTAACTGGACCATTCACCAACAGACAGTTTGCTGATAGACAATCCACAGATATGACAATTGACAAACTCTCATCCAGTTCTTTTTTTTTTTTAGAACAGTTGTCATCATGCAGTTTCTCAAGACAGAATGAGGAGACAGAAAGCTTTTATTTGTGGGATATGCCTAAATTGTTGACAAAACTGGAGAATCTAAAAGTTATTGGAGGTGTCAACAACAAAACCTGTGCAATGCAGACTGACAACAATCAATCATGTAATTAGTAGAATGCTTTCAAAAGACTCACATCTCCCAACAACTGAACAGTTCACCAACAGTTTTAAAAAAACAGGATTGAAATCTGCCTAAAACAGAATTAACAAAAATCTAAATTATAACTTTATATATTCATCATTTATACAGCCTATTTACTCCATTCTTAGCAATTGTTATTTTAACTGCAAATATCACCCAATGCTATTAAACTAATAAAAAGCAAAGAAAACTTTGTAAAAATACAATAAACAAACTGACCTTGTCAGCAGAATTTAATAAAACTTATTTAAGTGAATTCTTGTAGCCTATATATATATATATATATATACATACATACATACATAGAGAGAGATAGAGAGAGAGAGACAGAGAATAGAGAAGACCAGTGCAATAGGCTTGTTACCCCACCACCATAATAGATCATTTCATATTATATAAATCAACAGTATTTTGTGAGAATTGTTAACATAAACTTGAAATTTCTCTTGTTAAAAAATTTCATAATTTTAATACATTCAACATTATTGATAAAGAACAGTGATTTTTTATATAGTGCTTTTTTGAGACGTAATATAACCAAAACAAATTCATGGATCTGGACAACAAAAAAAACTGACCCTGGAATGATATTAAAATTGATAAAATTTTTTCATACATTTATTGTCAGTTGTGCTTAGTTTAATTTTTAATGTAAATAAATGTAGACAGAAACAAGCAAATGTTGATAAGACAGTAAGGGTCACAAAGCATTGCCCAGATACCCCAGTTGGGGATTCAGGGATGGTATGCATCAGTCCTATATATATATTAAAGTGGATTTAAGTGACCAGAGATCCTAAAGTAAAACATGAAAATGGTCAACATTTCATCCTGTTATCTTTTTATTTAGGAAATACATCATGACAACTACAGACAAATAATAAATATATCTCTCAAATAGATGAATAGATAAATGGTTATTGATTTAAAATGCATAATGAGTTATCAGTTATGCAGCCTGATTTCCAAATTTTAAGCATATTTCATTGTCATTGTATGATATTACCTGGCATCATTAAATTAGTACATCATTTCAATGTAACGCTGGAATATCTTGTTACTAAGTCAGGGATATCAGGCTGTTAATAGCTTGTTCATTTTTATTTACTTTGTATTGCATTCACTTTCTTTGTATATATTAACGATTTATGTTTTGAAGTGCATAATAAGTTATCAATTATTCAACCTGTTTTCCTTGTTGTTAGCAATTAAATATTCCATTTGAAACATTGCTCAATGTCATTAAGTGAATATGCATTACATTAATATCACAACAGAATATCTAAATAATGGTAATCAGGCTACTAATACATTGTTCTTTTTATTTCTTTTGTCTTGCATTCACTTTCCTTGGATATATTTACTTTCAATATTTTAAAAGTCTTAAAAGTGAGTTATACAACTAATGTCTTTATCAGATAAGTTTCTTTTTTTGTATAAATAAATGCAGTATAATTAAGTTGCATTGTTTTTATAGAAAACAAAGACACAAACAAAGACACCAGTGTTGTTTTAAAATTTTATTAGGCAGTTACTTTGGTATATCCATATTTTACTGAATTGCCCAAAAGAGAAGTGTTTGATGTCTTCAGATAATTTACTCTATCAATTTACTCTTCATACACGTCATAAATAGTTTAAGAAATCTTAAAACAATTAAACTGACAAAAAACAAAAACAAAAGACAAGCATACAATTTAAAAACTCAGATCTGTTTATAAGTCAATATTAAAATTTTAAGCAAAAACTAACTTGAGTCTATTCTTTTGTTGTGTAATGTTTCCCTACAGGATGTAAGCAATCATAGCTTTCCAGAATTTCCTGTTCTTTCTAGTGCTTAATAAATTTTGTCTGTTTCTTATATCTCCTAAACCTTGTTGTGTCAACCATTTACTCAAGCTCACTAGGCAGGTTATGCATTGTTTTCCTGTGTCCCACTTACCTTCACTCTCCTAAACCTTGTTCTACCATCCAATTAAATTATGCAATGTTTTCCTGTGTCTATATTGCCTTCATTTTCCCAAACCTTGTTCTGCCATCCAATTAGGTTATGGATTGTTTTCCTGTCCCTCTTGCCTTGACTCTCAAAAACCTTGTTCTGCCATCGAATTAGGTTATGCATTGTTTTCCTGTGTCCCTCTTGCCTTCACTCTCCCGAACCTTGTTCTGCCATCCAATTAGGTTATGCATTGTTTTCCTGTGTCCCTCTTGCCTTCACTCTCCCAAACCTTGTTCTGCCATCCAATTAGGTTATGGATTGTTTTCCTGTCCCTCTTGCCTTCACTCTCAAAAACCTTGTTCTGCCATCCAATTAGGTTATGCATTGTTTTCCTGTGTCCCTCTTGCCTTCACTCTCCCGAACCTTGTTCTGCCATCCAATTAGGTTATGCATTGTTTTCCTGTGTCCCTCTTGCCGTCAATCTCCCAAACCTTGTTCTGCCATCCAATTAGGTTATGCATTGTTTTCCTGTGTCCCTCTTGCCTTCAATCTCCCAAATCTTGTTCTGCCATCCAATTAGGTTATGCATTGTTTTCCTGTGTCCCTCTTGCCGTCAATCTCCCAAACCTTGTTCTGCCATCCAATTAGGTTATGCATTGTTTTCCTGTGTCCCTCCCTTGCTTGCCTTCAAACTCCCAAACCTTGTTCTGCCATCCAATTAGGTTATGCATTGTTTTCCTGTGTCCCTCTTGCCTTCAATCTCCCAAATCTTGTTCTGCCATCCAATTAGGTTATGCATTGTTTTCCTGTGTCCATCTTGCCTTCACTCTCCTAAACCTTGTTCTGCCATCCAAATAGGTTATGCATTGTTTTCCTGTGTCCCTCTTGCCTTCAATCTCCCAAACCTTGTTCTGCCATCCAATTAGGTTATGCATTGTTTTCCTGTGTCCCTCTTGCCTTCAATCTCCCAAACCTTGTTCTGCCATCCAATTAGGTTATGCATTGTTTTCCTGTGTCCCTCTTGCCTTCACTCTCCTAAACCTTGTGCTGCCATCCAAATAGGTTATGCAATGTTTTCCTGTGTCCCTCTTGCCTTCAATCTCCCAAACCTTGTTCTGCCATCCAATTAGGTTATGCATTGTTTTCCTGTGTCCCTCTTGCCTTCATTCTCCCAAACCTTGTTCTGCCATCCAAATAGGTTATGCATTGTTTTCCTGTGTCCCTCTTGCCTTCAATCTCCCAAACCTTGTTCTGCCATCCAATTAGGTTATGCATTGTTTTCCTGTGTCCCTCTTGCCTTCAATTTCCCAAACCTTGTTCTGCCATCCAATTAGGTTATGCATTGTTTTCCTGTGTCCCTCTTGCCTTCATTCTCCCAAACCTTGTTCTGCCATCCAATTAGGTTATGCATTGTTTTCCTGTGTCCTCTTTGCCTTCAATCTCCCAACCCTTGTTCTGCCATTCAATTAGGGCTATGAATAGTTTTCCTGTTCCCTCTTGCCTTCATTCTCCCAAACCTTGTTCTGCCATCCAATTAGGTTATGCATTGTTTTCCTGTGTCCATATTGCCTTCATTTTCCTAAACCATGTTCCGCCATCCAATTAGGCTATGAATTGTTTTCCTGTGTCCCTCTTTGCCTTCATTCTCCCAAACCTTGTTCTCTGCCATCCAATTAGGTTAAGTGTGCATTGTTTTCCTGTGTCCATTACCTTCATTTTCTAATCCTTGTTCTGCCATCCAATTAGGTTATGCATTGTTTTCCTGTGTCCCTCTTGCCTCAAACTCCCAAACCTTGTTCTGCCATCCAATTAGGTTATGCATTGTTTTCCTGTGTCCCTCTTGCCTTCACTCTCCAACCTTATTCTGCCATCCAAATAGGTTATGCATTGTTTTCCTGTGTCCTCTTTGCCTTCAATCTCCCAAACCTTGTTCTGCCATCCAATTAGGTTATGCATTGTTTTCCTGTGTCCCTCTTGCCTCACACCTCCTAACCCTTGTTCTGCCATCCAATTAGGTTATGCATTGTTTTCCTGTGTCCCTCTTGTCTTCATTCTCCCAAACCTTGTTCTGCCATCCAAATACGTTATGCATTGTTTTCCTGTGTCCCTCTTGCCTTCATTCTCCCAAACCTTGTTCTGCCATCCAATTAGGTTATGCATTTTTTCCTGTGTCCTCTTTGCCTTCACTCTCCTAAACCTTGTTCTGCCATCCAAATAGGTTATGCATTGTTTCCTGTGTCCCTCTTGCCTTCAATCTCCCAAACCTTGTTCTGCCATCCAATTACGTTATGCATTGTTTTCCTGTGTCCCTCTTGCCTTCAATCTCCCAAATCTTGTTCTGCCATCCAATTAGGTTATGCATTGTTTTCCTGTGTCCTCTTGCCTTCACTCTCCTGGAACCTTGTGCTGCCATCCAAATAGGTTATGCATTGTTTTCCTGTGTCCCTCTTGCCTTCAATCTCCCAAACCTTGTTCTGCCATCCAATTAGGTTATGCATTGTTTTCCTGTGTCCCTCTTGCCTTCATTCTCCCAACCCTTGTTCTGCCATCCAAATAGGTTATGCATTGTTTTCCCTGTGTCCCTCTTGCCTTCAATCTCCCAAACCTTGTTCTGCCATCCAATTAGGTTATGCATTGTTTTCCTGTGTCCCTCTTGCCTTCAATCTCCCAAACCTTGTTCTGCCATCCAATTAGGTTAAGTGCATTGTTTTCCTGTGTCCCTCTTTGCCTTCATTCTCCCAAACCTTGTTCTGCCATCCAATTAGGTTATGCATTGTTTTCCTGTGTCCCTCTTGCCTTCAATCTCCCAACCCTTGTTCTGCCATTCAATTAGGTTATGAATTGTTTTCCTGTGTCCCTCTTTGCCTTCATTTCTCCAAACCTTGTTCTGCCATCCAATTAGGTTATGCATTGTTTTCCTGTGTCCATATTGCCTTCATTTTCCTAAACCATGTTCCGCCATCCAATTAGTTATGAATTGTTTTCCTGTGTCCTCTTTGCCTTCATTCTCCCAAACCTTGTTCTGCCATCCAATTAGGCTTTTACTGTTTTCCTGTGTCCATATTGCCTTCATTTTTCTAATCCTTGTTCTGCCATCCAATTAGGTTATGCATTGTTTTCCTGTGTCCTCTTGCCTTCAAACTCCCAAACCTTGTTCTGCCATCCACTAGGGGGTTATGCATTGTTTTCCTGTGTCCTCTTGCCTTCACTCTCCTAAACCTTGTTCTGCCATCCAAATAGGTTATGCATTGTTTTCCCGTGTCCCTCTTGCCTTCAATCTCCCAAACCTTGTTCTGCCATCCACTCCAGTTATGCATTGTTTTCCTGTGTCCCTCTTGCCTTCAATCTCCCAACCCTTGTTCTGCCATCCAATTAGGTTATGCATTGTTTTCCTGTGTCCCTCTTGCCTTCATTCTCCCAAACCTTGTTCTGCCATCCAATTACGTTATGCATTGTTTTCCTGTGTCCTCTTTGCCTCATTCTCCCAACCTTGTTCTGCCATCCAATTAGGGTTATGCATTTTCTTTCCCTGTGTCCCCTTGCCTTCACTCTCCTAAACCTTGTTCTACATCCAACAGGCTATGCATTGTTTTCCTGTGTCCCTCTTGCCTTCAATCTCCCAAACCTTGTTCTGCCATCCAATTACGTTATGCATTGTTTTCCTGTGTCCCTCTTGCCTCAATCTCCCAAATCTTGTTCTGCCATCCAATTAGGTTATGCATTGTTTTCCTGTGTCCCTCTTGCCTTCACTCTAAACCTTGTGCTGCCATCCAAATAGGTTATGCATTGTTTTCCTGTGTCCTCTTTGCCTTCAATCTCCCAAACCTTGTTCTGCCATCCAATTAGTTATGCATTGTTTTCCTGTGTCCTCTTTGCCTTCATTCTCCCAACCCTTTGTTCTGCCATCCAAATAGGTTATGCATTGTTTTCCTGTGTCCCTCTTGCCTTCAATCTCCCAAACTTTCACTTGCCATCCAATTAGGTTGGTGCATTGTTTCCTTCTGTGTCCTCTTTGCCTTCAATCTCCCAAACTGTTCTGCCATCCAATTAGGTTATGCATTGTTTTCCTGTGTCCCTCTTGCCTTCATTCTCCCAAACCTTGTTCTGCCATCCAATTAGGTTATGCATTGTTTTCCTGTGTCCATATTGCCTTCATTTTCCTAAACCATGTTCCGCCATCCAATTAGGTTATGAATTGTTTTCCTGTGTCCCCTTTGCCTTCATTCTCCCAAACCTTGTTCTGCCATCCAATTAGGTTATGCATTGTTTTCCTGTGTCCATATTGCCTTCATTTTTCTTAATCCTTGTTCTGCCATCCAATTAGGTTATGCATTGTTTTCCTGTGTCCCTCTTGCCTTCAAACTCCCAAACTTTGTTCTGCCATCCAATTAGTTATGCATTGTTTTCCTGTGTCCACATTGCCTTCATTTTCCTAAACCTTGTTCTGCCATTCCAATTAGGTTATGCATTGTTTTCCTGTGTCCATATTACCTTCATTTTCCTAAACCATGTTCTGCCATCCAATTAGGTTATGCATTGTTTTCCTGTGTCCTCTTTGCTCTAATCTCCCAAACCTTGTTCTGCCATCCAATTAGATTATGCATTGTTTTCCTGTGTCCCTCTTGCCTTCAAACTCCCAAACCTTGTTCTGCCATCCAATTAGGTTATGCATTGTTTTCCTGTGTCCATATTGCCTTCATTTTCCTAAACCTTGTTCTGCCATCCAATTAGGTTATGCATTGTTTTCCTGTGTCCCTCTTGCCTTCACTCTCCTAAACCTTGTTCTGCCATCCAATTAGGTTATGCATTGTTTTCCTGTGTCCCTCTTGCCTTCAAACTCCCAAACCTTGTTCTGCCATCCAATTAGGTTATGCATTGTTTTCCTGTGTCCATATTGCCTTCATTTTCCTAAACCTTGTTCTGCCATCCAATTTAGGTTATGCATTGTTTTCCTGTGTCCATATTACCTTCATTTTCCTAAACCATGTTCTGCCATCCAATTAGGTTATGCATTGTTTTCCTGTGTCCCTCTTGCCTTCACTCTCCTAAACCTTGTTCTGCCATCCAATTAGGTTATATTGTTTTCCTGTGTCCTCTTTGCATTCAATCTCCAAACCTTGTCCTGCCATCCAATTACGTTATGCATTGTTTTCCTGTGTCCATATTGCTCACCCTCCTAAACCTTGTTCTGCCATCCAAATTAGGTTATGCATTGTTTTCCCGTGTCCCTCTTGCAGCCTTCACTCTCCTAAACCTTGTTCTGCCATCCAATTAGGTTATGTATTGTTTTCCTGTGTCCCTCTTGCCTTCATTCTCCTAAACCTTGTTCTGCCATCCAATTAGGTTATGCATTGTTTTCCTGTGTTCCTCTTGCCTTCACTCTCCCAAAACCTTGTTCTGCCATCCAATTAGGTTATGCATTGTTTTCCTGTGTCCCTCTTGCCTTCATTCTCCCAAATCTTGTTCTGCCATCCAATTAGGTTATGCATTGTTTTCCTGTGTTCATTTTCCTTCAATCACCCAAACCTTGTTCTGCCATCCAATTAGGTTATGCATTATTTTCCTGTGTCCCTCTTGCCTTCATTCTCCTAAACCTTGTTCTGCCATCCAATTAGGTTATGCATTGTTTTCCTGTGTTCCTCTTGCCTTCACTCTCCCAAACCTTGTTCTGCCATCCAATTAGTTATGCATTGTTTTCCTGTGTCCCTCTTGCCTTCATTCTCCCAAACCTTGTTCTGCCATCCAATTAGGTTATGCATTGTTTTCCTGTGTCTATTTTCCTTCAATCACCCAAACCTTGTTCTGCCATCCAATTAGGTTATGCATTGTTTTCCTGTGTCCATATTGCCTTCATTTTTCTAATCCTTTGTTCTGCCATCCAATTAGGTTATGCATTGTTTTCCTGTGTCCCTCTTGCCTTCACTCTCCTAAACCTTGTTCTGCCATCCACACCAGTTATGTATTTTCCTGTGTCCCTGTTGCCTTCAATCTCCTAAACCATGTTCTGCCATCCAATTAGGTTATGCATTGTTTTCCTGTGTCCATATTGCCTTCAATCTCCCAAACCTTGTTCTGCCATCCAATTACGTTATGCATTGTTTTCCTGTGTCCCTCTTGCCTTCAAACTCCCAAACCATGTTCTGCCATCCAATTAGGTTATGCATTGTTTTCCTGTGTCCCTCTTGCCTTCAATCTCCCAACCTTGTTCTGCCATCCAATTAGGTTATGCATTGTTTTCCCAGGTCCCTCTTGCCTTCATTCTCCCAAACCTTGTTCTGCCATCCAATTAGGTTATGCATTGTTTTCCGTGTCCATATTGCCTTCATTTTCCTAAACCATGTTCCGCCATCCAATTAGGTTATGAATTGTTTTCCTGTGTCCCTCTTGCCTTCATTCTCCCAAACCTTGTTCTGCCATCCAATTAGGTTATGCATTGTTTTCCTGTGTCCATATTGCCTTCATTTTTCTAATCCTTGTTCTGCCATCCAATTAGTTATGCATTGTTTTCCTGTGTCCCTCTTGCCTTCAAACTCCCAAACCTTGTTCTGCCATCCAATTAGGTTATGCATTGTTTTCCTGTGTCCATATTGCCTTCATTTTCCTAAACCTTGTTCTGCCATCCAATTAGGTTATACTGCTTTCCTGTGTCCATATTTTTTTTTTTTTTCATTTTCCTAAACCATGTTCTGCCATCCAATTAGGTTATGCATTGTTTTCCCGTGTCCTCTTTGCCTTCAATCTCCCAAACCTTGTTCTGCCATCCAATTAGATTTACATTGTTTTCCTGTGTCCCTCTTTGCCTTCAAACTCCCAAACCTTGTTCTGCCATCCAATTAGGTTATGCATTGTTTTCCTGTGTCCATATTGCCTTCATTTTCCTAAACCTTGTTCTGCCATCCAATTAGGTTATGCATTGTTTTCCTGTGTCCCTCTTGCCTTCACTCTCCTAAACCTTGTTCTGCCATCCAATTAGGTTATGCATTGTTTTCCAAAATCCTCTTGCCTTCAAACTCCAAACCTTGTTCTGCCATCCAATTAGGTTATACTGTTTTCCTGTGTCCATATTGCCTTCATTTTCCTAAACCTTGTTCTGCCATCCAATTAGGTTATGCATTGTTTTCCTGTGTCCATATTACCTTCATTTTCCTAAACCATGTTCTGCCATCCAATTAGGTTATGCATTGTTTTCCTGTGTCCCTCTTGCCTTCACTCTCCTAAACCTTGTTCTGCCATCCAATTAGGTTATGCATTGTTTTCCTGTGTCCTCTTGCATTCAATCTCCAAACCTTGTTCTGCCATCCAATTACGTTATGCATTGTTTTCCTGTGTCCATATTGCCTTCACCCTCCTAAACCTTGTTCTGCCATCCAATTAGGTTATGCATTGTTTTCCTGTGTCCTCTGCCTTCACTCTCCTAAACCTTGTTCTGCCATCCAATTAGGTTATGCATTGTTTTCCTGTGTCCCTTCTAGTTTTCATTCTCCTAAACCTTGTTATTCTGCCATCCAATTAGGTTATGCATTGTTTTCCTGTGTTCCTCTTGCCTTCACTCTCCCAAACCTTGTTCTGCCATCCAATTAGGTTATGCATTGTTTTCCTGTGTCCTCCTTTGCTTTGCCTTCATTCTCCCAAATCTTGTTCTGCCATCCAATTAGGTTATGCATTGTTTTCCTGTGTTCATTTTCCCTTCAATCACCCAAACTGTTCTGCCATCCAATTAGGAGCAAGCATTGCTTCCTGTGTCCTCTTTGGGTTTCATTCTTCCTAAACCTTGTTCTGCCATCCAATTAGGTTATGCATTGTTTTCCTGTGTTCCTCTTGCCTTCACTCTCCCAAACCTTGTTCTGCCATCCAATTAAGCTATGCATTGTTTTCCTGTGTCCCTCTTGCCTTCATTCTCCCAAACCTTGTTCTGCCATCCAATTAGGTTATGCATTGTTTTCCTGTGTTCATTTTCCTTCAATCACTCCAAACCTTGTTCTGCCATCCAATTAGGTTATGCATTGTTTTCCTGTGTCCATATTGCCTTCATTTTTCTAATCCTTGTTCTGCCATCCAATTAGGTTATGCATTGCTTTCCCAGGTGTCCCTCTTGCCTTCACTCTCCTAAACCTTGTTCTGCCATCCAATTAGGTTATGCATTGTTTTCCTGTGTCCCTGTTGCCTTCAATCTCCCAAACCTTGTTCTGCCATCCACGAAGGTGCATTGTTTTCCTGTGTCCATATTGCCTTCATTTTCCTAAACCATGTTCTGCCATCCAATTAGGTTATGCATTGCTTTTCCTGTGTCCCTCTTGCCTTCAATCTCCAAACCTTGTTCTGCCATCCAATTACGTTATGCATTGTTTTCCTGTGTCCTCTTTGCCTCTCAAACTCCCAAACCATGTTCTGCCATCCAATTAGGTTACATTGTTTTCTCTGTGTCCTCTTTGCCTTCACTCTCCCAAACCTTGTTCTGCCATCCAATTAGGTTATGCATTGTTTTCCTGTGTCCCTCTTGTCTTCAATCTCCCAAACCTTGTTCTGCCATCCAATTAGGTTATGCATTGTTTTCCTGTGTCCTCTTGCTCTCAAACTCCCAAACCTTGTTCTGCCATCCAATTAGGTTATGCATTGTTTTCCTGTGTCCATATTGCCTTCATTTTCCTAAACCTTGTTCTGCCATCCAATTAGGTTATGCATTGTTTTCCTGTGTTCCTCTTTGCCTTCACTCTCCTAAACCTTGTTCTGCCATCCAGATAGGTTATGCATTGTTTTCCCAGTCCTCTTTGCCTTCACTCTCCTAAACCTTGTTCTGCCATCCAATTCGGTAATGCATTGTTTTCCTGTGTCCCTCTTGCCTTCACTCTCAAAAACCTTGTTCTGCCATCCAATTAGGTTATGCATTGTTTTCCTGTGTCCATATTACCTTCAATCTCCCAAACCATGTTCTGCCATCCAATTAGGTTATGCATTTTTTCCTGTGTCCCTCTTGCCTTCACTCTCCTAAACCTTGTTCTGCCATCCAATTAGGTTATGCATTGTTTTCCTGTGTCCCTCTTGCCTTCACTCTTCCAAACCTTGTTCTGCCATCCAATTAGGTTATGCATTGTTTTCCTGTGTCCCTCTTGCCTTCACTCTTCCAAACCTTGTTCTGCCATCCAATTAGGTTATGCATTGTTTTCCTGTGTCCCTCTTGCCTTCATTCTCCCAAACCTTGTTCTGCCATCCAATTAGGTTATGCATTGTTTTCCTGTGTTCATTTTCCCTTCAATCACCCAATCCTTGTTCTGCCATCCAATTAGGTTATGCATTGTTTTCCTGTGTCCATATTGCCTTCATTTTTCTAATCCTTGTTCTGCCATCCAATTAGGTTATGCATTGTTTTCCTGTGTCCCTCTTGCCTTCACTCTCCTAAACCTTGTTCTGCCATCCAATTAGGTTATGCATTGTTTTCCTGTGTCCCTCTTGCCTTCAATCTCCCAAACCTTGTTCTGCCATCCAATTAGGTTATGCATTGTTTTCCTGTGTCCATATTGCCTTCATTTTCCTAAACCATGTTCTGCCATCCAATTAGGTTATGCATTGTTTTCCTGTGTCCCTCTTGCCTTCAATCTCCCAAACCTTGTTCTGCCATCCAATTGCGTTATGCATTGTTTTCCTGTGTCCCTCTTGCCTTCAAACTCCCAAACCATGTTCTGCCATCCAATTAGGTTATGCATTGTTTTCCTGTGTCCCTCTTGCCTTCACTCTCCTAAACCTTGTTCTGCCATCCAATTAGGTTATGCATTGTTTTCCTGTGTCCCTCTTGCCTTCAATCTCCCAAACCTTGTTCTGCCATCCAATTGCGTTATGCATTGTTTTCCTGTGTCCCTCTTGCCTTCAAACTCCTAAACCTTGTTCTGCCATCCAATTAGGTTATGCATTGTTTTCCTGTGTCCCTCTTGCCTTCAAACTCCCAAACCTTGTTCTGCCATCCAATTAGGTTATGCATTGTTTTCCTGTGTCCATATTGCCTTCATTTTCCTAAACCTTGTTCTGCCATCCAATTAGGTTATGCATTGTTTTCCTGTGTCCCTCTTGCCTTCACTCTCCTAAACCTTGTTCTGCCATCCAGATAGGTTATGCATTGTTTTCCTGTGTCCCTCTTGCCTTCACTCTCCTAAACCTTGTTCTGCCATCCAATTCGGTAATGCATTGTTTTCCTGTGTCCCTCTTGCCTTCACTCTCAAAAACCTTGTTCTGCCATCCAATTAGGTTATGCATTGTTTTCCTGTGTCCATATTACCTTCAATCTCCCAAACCATGTTCTGCCATCCAATTAGGTTATGCATTTTTTCCTGTGTCCCTCTTGCCTTCACTCTCCTAAACCTTGTTCTGCCATCCAATTAGGTTATGCATTGTTTTCCTGTGTCCCTCTTGCCTTCACTCTTCCAAACCTTGTTCTGCCATCCAATTAGGTTATGCATTGTTTTCCTGTGTCCCTCTTGCCTTCACTCTCCTAAACCTTGTTCTGCCATCCATCTTTAGCCAACAATTATGCATTTCCTCTTCTTACATTTAATGATTAATTTTTTCTTCTTGTCTTTTCCCTCTACCTTCTATAGTTCTTCTAGTCTCCTTTCCATTTCTGAAATCAACACTTTGTCATTTGTATATGTTATGTTATGATTGTGGCCACCAATATTAAATCTTGGAGTTTTTCATTAAATTTATATTATGCATTTTTTGTGTAAAAACTCCTTAAAGGTAAAAATTCATAATAAGAATTACCTGTATACCTTACCTTTTATCAGTAATTCATTCCAGGAGAGTCAACTTAAGTTGAAAAATGACAAGTTGTATTTACTTCTCTCCGAAATTACTTGTCACTAGGCTAAATCCCAAATAACATTTTCCCCGTTCTGTATTTTATTTATAAATGCATTTTTAATAATATAAAGTCAGTAACAATCTATTTTAAGTTTGCAAACAAATAAATTTTAGTTATTAATATAGTACAGAAAGAATTATTTCAATTTACAAATACTTGTATATATATACTTTTAAATGCAGATGTTTACAATTTTTATTTGTGAATGTGGTTTGTTCTAAGACATTATAAAATAAAATTATTTTGTAAAGCTAAGTAACAAATGCAGTTATTAAAATTATTTTGCAATAGTACAAGGTAACCAAAAAAGTTCTGTCTGTTTTTTGATTAGTCATTGAATGAAATTGAAATATATACAAAATGTGTGCAGCAATTGTTTTCAAATTCAGACAGCTGGAAGTAGGAACATCAGACATTATAAAAAAACATGCGCACTGTGCCCGGCCAGACAGCAGTGAAGAGGATGGAAGTATCTAAAGATCTTGTTCGGGGCTGTTTGCTTTACAATTTCAAAGTGGACTTACCAGCAGCTGCATCAAGTCGCTGCATATGTCAAGCATCTTGGGATAGTGCTGTGGATGAACATACTGCAAGGCATTGGTTTTGAAAATTCAAGTCAGGAGATTTGTCTCTCCATGATGAGCCTTACAGTGGACGATGACAGGTTTTGAATGACAGAGTCCTGAAGGAGGTCATTGAAGAGGACAGTAGTCTAACATGTGGTGAACTTGCAAGACGGTTCCACATTTCCGATGAAACAGTTAGACTTCACCTGCGCTGCCTTGCTAAGATGTACAAACTGAGCAAGTGGGTTCCGTAAACACTGTTGAAGATCCACAAGGGACGAGTGGCAGCCTGCATATTGCCGGTTTCTTGCCACCGTACTGCATCCTTATTCAATCCAGTGCTTACCAGTGATAAAAAGTGGGTTCTGTACGAAACTTCCAAGTGTTCCAGACATTTTTTGTCTCCTCAGGATGCTGTCCCTCACACCACAAGACCACCTATGCACCCACGCCAGATTGCACTTTGTGTCTAGTGGAAAGGTTGTCAAGTGGTTCATTATGAACTGCTACCAACTGGCCAAACAGTCACTGGAGACCTATACTCATAGCAATTGAAATGTGTGCAATAGGCATTGTGCCAGAAAGAGCCAGAACTGGTGAATCACTGGTGTGCTTTTCCTCCATGACAGCGCCAGGCCAGTTGTCGCGCAAGTGGTCAGGGATACCATACAGCAACTTGGGTGGGAGACTTTGTGTCATCCACCTTATTCACTTGACCTTGCACCATTTGATTACCACCTCTTCCACTCCCTGGATAATCATCTTCGTGGGAATTCCTTCACCAATGAAGCAGACTTGTGCAAAGCCCTCACGGACTCCTTTGCATCAAAACCCACTGAGTTCTACCACAAGGGTATTGAACAGTTAAGGGGCACAGTGGCAAAAGGTGCTGGATGCTGATGGCGATTATTTCAAAGACTAAATATAAGCTACACATACTGTGAAGCATTTTTTTTCCTTTAAAAATGAACAGAACTTTTTTGATTACCTTGTAGAAAATAAACTAATTTATGCTAAATTACCAATATTTACATTCAATTTGTTTATTTACATTGCATACATAGATAGCCATAAATTGTCAGCATCAACAGCTGATTCTTGCTGTTGTTGTTTGATATGCTTTTTAATAAGAAACTGGTCAAGATTTTCTTTGAACTGTGTTCTTTTTCTTTCTTCAAGAATCACAGATGTTTTCATATTTCATTACCTTGTATTTATGATGATTATATTAATATTTATTGCAAATGTTTGTATTTTAATATGATTTGATATACTTTTATTCTTATTTATAATACAATAGCATGATTTTATGTGATTTTAACGTTTTGCTAGTGATATTACGACTTCACTATTTCACTATTCATGGCAAACAGATGTAAAATCAAATAAAATGACTTAAACTTGATTTTTATTTTCCCATATATTTTTTTTTTGACAAACGACATTTAATCAAGAATGACTTAACTTAAAATGTCATAACCCAAGGTATATCAGTATATTATGCAAAATTAGGGCCTAACTTCACAAAAAATTATTTTTATCAAAATATGATTTATGTAATCTTATAGAGATCAATTTAAATGATAAATATCCGCAAATGTTCTGCCCTTTTAGAATGATACCAAAAAGATACTTGTGTATGCCAACTTAAATATTCTATGGTCAAATAAAATGGTAATTAAAGAATTATAAGCACTGCTGATAAAAACCATATTTTGTTTTGGTTTTACTGTCAGTGGAATTAATAACTTAGTGCAAAACTTCTTGAAGAAAGATATAAAAAAACATCTTGAGATTTAGGAAGATATCAAAATGGTGTCTACAGACAACATAAGCCAATATCAGATTTGAAATCTTCTTGTTCCAAACAGGTGATCTGTAAATTTCTTCAGCTGAAGAAGGAAAGAAAACTTGTGCAACTGGAATAATTGGAAAAATACAATACCAGATTAAGCAGACAAATGCTGTCATTTGACTTTATTACAACTTCTTTAAGAGAATTCTTGGTGGCTATATGTGTATGTATGTATGTATATATATATATATATATTAATGTGGATAGCAAGTGATTACTGATCACAATGAAAAAGGTTCACACTTCATACTGATGTTATCCTTTTATTTGAAAACTAAAAACAAATAACAAATACATCTCTCAAAAGTAGGAAATGAATAATCAAAATCCATTTTTAAGAAATAAGCAAACAAGATGTGCATTGTGGTGCAGTGGATATGGCTCAGAATGAGAAACCAGAGAGCCGAGTTTGAATTCCAGTTGAATTTGTTGCATTCATTTCCGTGTAAGTACCCCTGGGAAAAGTATTAATCCATCACTTCTCCTTCCAGCTATTGGTTAAATATGAGGACAGATTGGGTTCAGTAGCCTTGGTTGGCAATCAGTCTCTGCAGAAAGTAATGGCAGCCTATTGCAGGAAAATTTTCTGTTTATTCAGTCAAATATCTTTTGAGACATGATCACCCAAGCATGTATCAGATACAGCACTTAAATGACTGACTGAGGCAAACAAGGAAAACTATTTTCAAACAGAAACAATAACAATTTGGAACAAAGAAATGATAAAGGACACAGTGTCTTAGAGGGGAATTTCAGACTTAGGCAGAACTAGATATTTACTGTGTTGAATTTTAAACCAGCAGCAGCTGAAAGAACACATATAAGTTTTCTTACCCCTAAGGGGTCACATATTAGTAAACATGTATAAACTACAGGTAAAATCATATATGCATATATGATAATTTTTTATATTTTATAGAACATAAAAAATTATCCACATAATTTTAACACTTTTATTGCTCCTCAAGAAACTACAAGATCTACAGGAAGTAGTTAAAGAAAGTGAAAAGAGAGGACTACATATAAACAACAAGAAAACTGAATGCATGGTAATCAGTAAAAAGAGGAGCCCAAAATGCTAACTAATTTTGTGGGCTAACAGAGGACGGAAAGTGCAATATGGAGACCTGAACACATTGGCATGGTCAAAGTTGCATTCCAAAAACAGAGTAGAGTATTGAGAAATAGGAAAAGTTTTAAGGGAACCAAAAAAGAGACCACTGAATTGTTATGTGATGTCTGTCCTTCAATATGGAAACAAGTGCTGGACAATCTCATCAAAGATGAAGGAAAAAATTGAAGCAACCAAAATGTGGTTCTATAGAAGGATGCTGAGGATACCATGGATAAAACACACAAGCAATGACAAGGATTTGGAGAAGATGGCACAAAAAGGAAACTAATACTAAACATCAGGAAAAGACTGCTGAATTTTTGGGACAAGTGCATTGTGGTACAGTGGCTATTGGCTTGGAAGGAGAAATCAGAGAACCGAGTTCAAATTCCAGTTGAACTTCTAGCATTCGCTTCCACACAAATACTCTTAAGAAAGGTATTAATCCATCTCTTTCCTCCAGCTATGGGTGAAATGGCATGACAGATTGGCTTCTATAGCCTTGATTGGCAACCAGTCTACTGCAGAAAGTAATGACAACCTACTGCGGGAAAATCTTCTACCCAGAACATTATCACCCAAGCGTGTGTCATGTATGGCTCTTAACTGACTGAATAAGGAAGGAGGACTTGGAGAATCTGATGCTCAAGTGGAAGTTAGAGGGGAAGAGAGACAAAGGAAAGCAACACATGACATACTTGATGAACTTGAGAAGATGCTATTAAATGCTACAAGGGATAGGTTGATGTGGAAAGCCATGACTGCCTATGTCCTGAAGTGACATGGCATATAGAAGAAGAATGCTCATACTATACTGCTCTATGCCTGCTAATGCATACACCAGATCTTTTGAGAACCTTTACATGGATAAACATTCTATGTTGATTCATTTTGTCTATTGTCTTTTCCATACTGTGAATAACTTGTGGCAAACCTGGTTGCTGCAAATGAAAAAAATTATTTAGATGCAGTGACAAAAAATACTGTTATGAATCTCTTTATTCATTTAACTTTTTCATCAGATAATTTTTTCTGAAGATGATTCATGCGAGTTGAAAGCTTGGACATAGCTTTGATTTCTGATGTTTTTTTGCATCTGCAGCAGACATGTTTATGGAAGGTTATTCACAGTTTAGAAAAGATGATGGATAACTTGAATAGACAAATCAAATGTCTGTCCTTTTCACTAAAAATTGATTTTTTAATAAAACCTTTTTAAAAGAACAATTAACGCTTAATCATAATATATATATATATATATTTGTCATCCACATACAAGCCTGTGTGACTAGACATCCACTTGCTTTTAACTGGGATTGAAACTCAACCAATTTGGTGTCAGTCAGAGTCTCTACACCCTAAGCCATAGACACATGGAATGAGAGAGAGGAAATTTTAGTGTGTTATCTACAAGTGATGTATACACAAGCCAGTCACCGGAAAAACTAATTCAATTCATTGCTGAAGAGTATTGCGTAAATCGCAGAAGTGGTAACTGCTTTTAAAATTTCCCTCTCTAGAAATCTCAATCATAATGAACACATAATATATATATGTACTAATGCAGCAACTTATTATATATATATATTATTATATATACTGTTACATATAACAGATAATGAATGTCTATTATGTTTAATCATGAGCTGTTCTAAAGATCATATTTTAGCTTGAGTTTCTAATGAAAATAAAGATAATATTTGTTCAACATTTGGATGATTTTTCTTACACTGGTCCTTGATCTAAGCTTTTGGCTCACATGGTATGACATTATATAATGGGATTCCTAATTTATGACCTGCATCTGCTATTCCGTGTCCATTATCATAACATAGCAATCTTTTATGTCAACATAACAGAATATCATCTTTGATGCATAATATCTTTGTATTAATGTCCATACAACCACTCTAAAGATGTCTCATGTAAGCTTAAACTTAGATCAAATATGAGCGTAATAAAAAAATATCCAAATGTTGGACAATTTTTTTTTATTTTTGTCAGAAATTAAAGCTAAAATATGATGTTAATATGGCTCATGATTAAACATAATAGACATTCATTGTCTGTTATATTTAACAGTATTTGCTTATATATATATATATATATATATATATATATATATATATATACCATTGGAAAATCAATTGTTATAAGTTACCTGAAGATATGGAAAGGTTGAAACCAAAGTTGTATAAATAACTGGCATTCAAGTGAAAAATATACAAAAACTCTACATTATACAATATATATGTACTGAGCACTTTATAATACAACTGTATACTGGTCTAATTTAATTATAACCAATAAGTGGTTAGCAATAATTATATATATATATATATATATATATATATATATATATATATATAAAGATACATTTGTAGATACAAAATTTAATTATCAAAATAAAAGTGTGTAGCTTGATATTACAGGACATTCTAAAAGCAAAGTAACCACTTTCTCTCCCGCTCTTCAGGCCTCATTGGGAGATTCAAACTTAGAATAAAATAAACCATTAAATGCGTGATGGAAAGAAAAAAAAACACAAATATAAATAAAAAAGAGCTAGCGACAAATGATAGCAAGCCTAACAAACATTCATGCTGTTTACACAGAGAAGGTTTACAGGACCCAATATAAAGAGCCTCCAGCACTTCCAATTAAAATATAGAATGTAACCAGGACACAATAGTCAACCAGTCAACACAGAATTTAGCAGCACACTTTTTGTTATTTAACAGGTGCTCACATTTGGCAGAATTGTAACTATTTGAGACAAGCTCATTAAAAAAAGGTGCGATTCCTGATCTTACTTGGAACGTGTTGTTTAATTCTCATATCTAGTCGCTGAGTAGTTCTCCCTATGTAGTTGGCACTGCAACCACAATTATATTTTTAAATAACAGACTTTACTTGGTAGGGAAGGCAAACATCCTTGTGCCTAGAAAAAAAAATAGGCTGGGGTTTGAAAAATTATATGAACCTCAGCTGAGAAAAACAATTATAAGCACTAAATGAAATTTGTCTAGTTAATCTTTGAAAGCTTTCAAATGCCTCTCACTGTTCTGTCACTATTTCCATGAAAAATGTTCAAACAAGCTAAATTCCTTTATACCATTAGTTTTTACCTTCATGTAAGCTACTATCAATTAACCATCATAGGCAACCGCACCTACCTCCCAATATCATGGACCAGGCTTGCCTCCCAGAGAATAAAACACCGCGCCTCCTTGGTCTCACACTTTCAGTGGACCTCAAGTGGAATTACTATATCGAATCCATTGCTAAATCCACTATGAAAGTCAGTTCTTTGTGCAGGGCCCAGAGGTTTTTTTTCCATCTGAATCTATCCTGCACATTTATAAATCTACCATCCGCCCGTGCATTGAATACTGTTGCCATATCTGGTCGGATAGCTACTATCAATTAACCATCATAGGCAACCGCACATACCTCCCAATATCATGGACCAGGCTTGCCTCCCAGAGAATAAAACACCGCGCCTTCTTGGTCTCACACTTTCAGTGGACCTCAAGTGGAATTACTATATCGAATCCATTGCTAAATCCACTATGAAAGTCAGTTCTCTGTGCAGGGCCCAGAGGTTTTTTTTCCATCTGAATCTATCCTGCACATTTATAAATCTACCATCCGCCCGTGCATTGAATACTGTTGCCATATCTGGTCGGGTACCCCTGCTATTCTCCTTGGTCTTCTCGACAAGGTACTGTGAAGGGTCAGTAATGTGATCGATACTGACTTGGCAGACCGCCTGCAGTCTCTCTCTCACCAGTGCGATGTGGCTTCCCTGTGTCTCTTCTATAAATACTTCCATGGCTTCTGCTCCGATGAACTTAAAACACTGGTGCCCCCTAGGTTCGAATTTGCACGAGATACTAGATTAGCAATGAGATCCTACCCTTTTACAGTGAAACCGATAAAATGCAACCGCAACTTCTACTCCAACAGTTTCTTTTCTCGTACTTCCCGACTGTGGAATTCCCTTCCACATGACTGCTTCCCCGACGGCTACAATCTCCAGGAGTTTAAATGTAAGGTCAATAGACACCTCCTAACACAATAACTCACTTCCATTCTTTCAAACACTCTTCCCATCCTCCAAACTATCAACCCGCTTCTGACATTTCCTATATTTAACCACTGTTTCTATTTACCTTCCCCTATGTAGCCCCAAGCGCAATCGTGGCAGTGGAATGCCTTGCTTGGAGTGAAACGATTAAAAAAAAAAATGTCTATAACCTGCCATTCAATGCCGATTGTAGCAAACCACCTTCATTTCTTTCATAATTCATTGGTAGGTTCCATTTCCCATAAACTGCTACTATGTGGAACTAACTCAAAAAGATGTTTCTTCAATCACTATCACTACAATTTTAACCTGTTGAAGTTACCATTATCTTCTCAACATATCCATGTAAACTATGCCTTTTACACTGTAACTCCCTACCTTGAGTGGCTCCCGAGACTTGTACAGATTAAACATCAATGTAAAAAAAATCTGTTTATAATAGGGCAAGTTTTATTAATATGATCTCAACAAGGCAGATGCAGTTCTTCAAATATCACAATTAGATGAAAAAGAAAACTTGATACTTCCAAAATCTATAAAAAAAAACAAACTTGTATATCATAATGAAAGGAAATGAAATCTGCACTGATGCTTTTGGTGACATTTCACTAGAATAAGAGGGAAAAGCAAAAATAAAAAATATTTCCTTCTTTTCTTTAACAAAGAAATTTAGTTTTTTGATAAATATTATTACTGATACAGCATATTTCTAGCAAAGTGAACTTTCGAGGTTTATCCCTTGTTTCCTGTTTAGGATTGAGTTTCTGGTTCATTCTAAATTCTACTCCAACTCTATCCTCCTAATTTCTCTGCCTAAACTCTGAAATTTTTATTATTATTGGGTTTCTGATTGCTTCTAAAGTCTTTTTCTTCCCTTCACTTCTCGTAGCCTCATGTGTCCTTCTTCTTGTCAGAAACGGAAGTATATAGGTAAGAGACATACAACATGTTATAATTAATATCAATGATAGACTTAGAGCTTAGGCAGGGTGTGATATTGTACTTGTGATATATGTTTCTGTTTTTCTCATTTAATTAATCTAAATAGAAATTATGATTTGGCCTGCCTCAAAATCCTGACCTCTGACCCATTGAATTATTTTGAGTTCATAGAGTGAGTTTTTCTCTTCAGTATTTGAATATTTTGTAAGGTCTGCCATCTAAATCTTTCAAAAACTATTGAAAATTATGTCAAGATTTGTAATAATAAAGGCAGAGAGTGGTTTTATTGCTGAAAACAAAATATACTTTATGATTTTTTAGAGTTAAGTGCTTATGTCTTGTCAAAATAAAAGAAAATGCACTGTAGTTACTGAAATTTTACTGTTTAGTTTAGAAAATATAAAAATATAAAAAAAAATAATTTAAAGTGTTTTTCAAAGAAATGCTGGGTGACCCAAACCTTTTACTTGTAGGATATAATCAATATAGTAGGGAAAGGAAGTATTCAATGCTCATTGCAAATAACATTATTTTATTATTTACTAGTATATATAGCAACAATTTACATCAAAATTACACCAGAATAATTTTGTCTTTACAGTGATATTTATATGAAAAAATTTGAATAAATATATCTAATATATTGAATCAATTGCTAGGTCAGATGCTAAGAAAGTTGGTTCATTGTATCATGCAGGTCGATATTTCTTTCCAGTGATCTATCTTACATATCTTCAAGTCCACCATTCACCCATGCTAAGAATTTTGCTGCTACAGATTATGGTCCAGTGCCCCTGCTATTTGTCTATAGCTATATAGTGTTGAATACACCGGTTCCTGTCCGATCACCAAAGTGAAGCAACATCAAGTCTGGTCAGTATTTAAATGGGTGACCATTTGGAAATTACAGGTGCTGTAAATGTAAGGACCAAGAATGGTCTACCAGTCCTGCAGGTTTGGGGGTTGGGTGCAGGGCTAACAACCCTGCCCGGTAAAAAAACAGTGTTACAGAAACAGCAACAAATAGTTGCTGCCCTAGGAACCATCTGGGTGTGATGGATAAATGATGATGATGATGCCCCTGCTATTTATCAAGAGTACCTTGAAAAAATCCAAAGAAGAATCAGCAATGTTATCAGTCCTCATCTGGCAGTTTGGTTTCAGTCACTTTTCCACTGCTGTAACGTTGCCTCTCTATGTCCTTTCTATAAATACTTTCATGGTAATTGTTCTGATGAGCTCTTTGACTATGGTGCCTAGACTTTTAGAATTTAAGCACAGTACTAGACTGGCAATGAGATCTCATCAATTTATGGTTGAATGGCTAGATGTAACCATAAATTCTATGCTAACAGTTTCTTTTCTCACTTGTGGAACTCCTTTCCAGCTCCATGCTTTTCAGCAAGCTTTAATCTGGAAAAATTTAAATACAATATCAATCACTATCTACTATCTTCATGATTATTCTTCTTTTCTTCTCACTCCTTAATGTTTCTTTTTCTAACTCTTTCACACCCAGTAACCCCTTGTGTCTTAGTGGCTTTACTGCCTTGTTTGAATTTAAAAACAAAATATGTTTAAAAGTGAATTCAATTACCATTCATATAATGATTTCTGCTAAAGAGCATAAATTTCAAAATAGTCAGTCCTAAATAGCTGTAGATTATTCTTGAACATTCTTCATTATAGTTAGCATTCTTGGCATCATGATATGGTGTATCTGTTGACTACAACCAATACAATGCATTACACTATGTCATACATCAAGAAGCAGTGCATTCATGCTTTTTCTCAAGAGTGTTAGTGTGAAAGTGAATGCAACAAACAAGGCCAGAATTTGAACTCATTTTTTGACTTCCCATTTCACAACAATAACTGCTTTGCTATGAGAATATACAATGAATGGAATTATGCTTTCGTGTCATATTGATAAGAAAGTCAAAAGAAGAGATTTTTGTTCTTTTCTTCATTGACCATAATTTCCCTGTTTTCTATGTAAAATATTCACTCCTGCAGTTGAAAATAAAGCAAACTGGCCAAAAGTTTGAAAAACACACAAGACTAAACATTCTCAGCCAAAGAAAGTTTTTAAAAATGAATTAATACTTTTTTTGTGCCATATACCTACAACAATGACTCTCCACACCGTCCTATCCTTTGCAACACTAAACAATATTTTCCCCGCCTCTTTCCTTTCCTGTCCTGGTATTCATTTACACAAGCATTGATGTTACTTCATATTTCCCTTTACTCCTCTTTCCTTCATTATATCCTGTGAGTGTCATATTTTCCAAGCCCCCATTCCACATGTATCCTAGAAATTTCAGCTGACTTTTTCTGATTCTAAGAACAAATATTCTTTTCCTTTATAGTGTTCTTAAAAACTTCCTCATGGTTCACAGGTTCAGTCCATGGTATTCTCATCATTTTTCTGTAGAGCCAAATCTCTATTACTCCAAGTCTCCTCTGATATCTTTAAATGAGCAGCAAACAGTGTTGATTGTTAATACGCATTTAACAGCATAGTACTTTAACTAAAAGAAGAGTGACTACTGGTATCTGGCATTTTGCAAAAGAAAATAATATGGATTTTTTATTATTCATTGTTCAATAGATTAGCTAAATCGATATCTCTATTCGTGTCTCTCTTGAATTTAGTACGTCCTAAATTCTCCAAGCCCTCTTTCCTCATTAGATACCCCTGAAATTTCTACTCTGTGTTTCTCCTTCTAAGTACAAGTGTTCTTTTTGTTTTCATTTTCCATAAAAAATTTTTACTAAAAAATTAAACTGACATATTTGAAGTCAGTATTCAGTGTATTTGTTTTCATCCTGTGGTTAGTACATTCATCTCACAAGCTGTTATTACTAATCTCTCAATGAGTGCTTCACTATTGTAGCCTTGTGTCAAATATATCTTGGCAAGAAAAGAAAAGTTCACTGAAAAGAACTTGTAAAGTCGTATAGATATCAACCAATGCCTTTGGACAGATAATTATTTGTGATTATTCAACCTTTGCTGCATCTTGCCTTTAGAACTATTTCAGAGATTTTAATATTAGCTAAAAAGCATTAATTAAATGCATGAGTAATTCCTAATCTAGAAAAATGTTTTGAACACACACATAAGATTAGTACACATTATTTAAAATGACAAAAAATACAAAACTTAGAAAAAAAAAAGATTCTTCAACTTGTATTTGTTAATCATAAACAAAAGTTTTCTGGGCCTGAATATTTACATGGCTCCCAATAAGGCAGAACAATATAAACACATATACTTGTCACACCTAATATAAACTTCATACCTGTATTATCTGTAAGCCTTGATAATCAGCATTCAAAATTCTGACTTCCCCTGAATTCAAACACATTTTTAGCTGACAAACATTCTACTATTTCATCCAGTAAGCAACCAAGATAGACAGAAACATGCTTATAGATAGATAGATAGATAGATAGATAGATAGATAGATAGATAAGAACACACTGAGATAGATAGATAGATAGATAGATAGATAGATAGATAGATAGATAGATAGATAGATAGATAGATAGATAGATAGATAGATAGATAGATAGATAGATAGATAGATAGATAGATAATGAACACACTGAGATAGATAGATAGATAGATAGATAGATAGATAGATAGATAGATAGATAGATAGATAGATAGATAGATAGATAGATAGATAGATAAGAACACACTGAGATAGATAGATAGATAGATAGATAGATAGATAGATAAGAACACACTGAGATAGATAGATAGAATAGACATAGATAGATAGATAGATAGATAGATAGATAGATAGATAGATAGATAGATAGATAGATAGATAGATAGATAGATAGATAGATAGATAGATAATGAACACACTGAGATAGATAGATAGATAGATAGATAGATAGATAGATAATGAACACACTGAGATAGATAGATAGATAGATAGATAGATAGATAGATAGATAGATAGATAGATAGATAGATAATGAACACACTGAGATAGATAGATAGATAGATAGATAGATAGATAGATAGATAGATAGATAATAGACACACTGAGATAGATAGATAGATAGATAGATAGATAGATAGATAGATAGATAATGAACACACTATGAGATAGATAGATAGATAGATAGATAGATAGATAGATAGATAGATAGATAGATATTTCATTAACCAATAAGGCTAAATAGATACAAACTTACTGAAAGAAAGAAAGAAAAAAAAAGAAAACTATATCATCCACCAAACAGTTCAGATAAAGATATCTTGTAGGTATAGCAGATTTAATAACTACTTGAATATTTGTCACACATTTTGCAAAACAAAATATGGATCCTTTGATTAGTCATTCTCCAATAGATTAGCTAAGTCGATATCTCTACTCATGTTCTTCTTCAGTGTGTCTTAAATTCTCCAAGCCCTCTTTCATCATTAGATGTCCCTGAAATTTCTAAAGTAAAAGTAAAAGTGTTCTTTTGGTTTTCGTTTTCTGACTGACTGGAGAGTGGGAGTATTTTTTGCATTTATCTTGAAGAAGTTTATCAACCTTAAAAATTTGTATAGATAGATAGATAGAAGGAAATTTTTTGTTGTGAATGTCTACTAGAACTCAAGTTCTTTTCAGACCTCAAGTGAAACTCATACATCTGATCCATTTTTCAAACTACTAGAAACATGACTGGTTCATTGTACTGCTCCAATAAATATCTGACTTCCCCTCATATAATGCTTATCAGGCCCCGGCCTTTGGGCTGGGGTTGGGAATGACCAAATTAAGACCAGTTTTAAGACCAGTTTAGACCGGTTTTGAACCTGTCCACTGCGGGGATAGATTATATTTTGACCAGTACCTGGGCGTATGCGCACAGGTTCCCCACATTAAAAAAGACCTTGTGTCACATCTTTCTCAAGTGAGGGAGAAGAGTAAATATTATACTTACAGGGCCAGATCAGACCTGAAATGAAGTATTGTTGCCATATTTGGATTGGAGCTGTCCAATCCTTACTTACCTATCTTGATAGCATTCAAAATATTTACAAGGTCTTGTGGGTAATTAATTATTTTCAACCATACAACCCCTTTCCTACAGATGAAACGTTGCAAGCCTCTCTATCACTATTTCCATATTAAGTGTTCTGGTGAACTACATTCCTTGCTCCCAGTTGCCCTGACCTTTCCAACAGGGACCTGCCATGCCATATACACAAGGATGAATCCTCCTTATTACTTTCATATTCCATTAGTAAGAAGTTAAATCCCACTCAGATGGCTTCTTCCCAAGAACAGCTGCCTTGTGTGACAGACTCTTGACAGGATGTTTTCCCAGTTACTACAATCTTGACCTTTTCGGGGTTACGATCACATTGAATACACCGGTTCTCGCTCGATCACCGAAGTTAAGCAATGTTGAGCCTGGTCAGTACTTAGATGGGTGACTGCTTGGGAATACCAGGTGCTGTAAGCGTTTAGTGATGGATGTGCGTTGTGGTGCAGTGGATATCGGCTCGGAAAGAAAAATCGGTGAGCCGTGTTCAAATTCCAGTTGAATACGCTGCATTCACTTAAGCACTGGTACCCTTGGGAAAGATATTAATCCGTCCCTTCCCTGCACTTATGGGTTAAATAACAGGGTAGGACTTAGAGACCCGGCCCTTAAAAAAAAAACAAATCCCAATGAATCTTGATACTCGAAAAGAAAAAAGTATTACTAGACACAAAACAACAATAAATTGTTGAAAGAAAAAGGTATTACCAGCAATAAATAAATAAAATTTAGTTGGCAATACATAACCTGCCAAGGTTGATATGCCATAAAACAAAAACAACCAACCAACCAACCAAACTTGACCTTTTCAAGTCTGGTGTCAACCGTCACTTTTTCTTACATAAACTTCACATCATGTCTTTTCTTATGTTCATACATCACCACATATGACTCCCTACCTTGAATGGGCCTTGAGCCTTGTATTGGGTGAACATTAATGAAAAAAATATACATATAGGTCCTGTAGATTTAAAGAGTAATTAAATGTTCACCTAACTGACTGTGAGGAGTGGGAAGTGCATCTGTCTTGAAAAGTTTGTCAACCTTAAAATCTGCATAAATAAATCCTGTAGACAGAATAAGTATTTAAATGTGCTCCTGACTAACAGTGGGGAGTAGGGGGCACAGAGCTTCTTTAACATTTGCACTACTGTAAAGGGCATGCCAAACATTAAAATCTGCATTTTAAAATTTAGACTTTTGTTGAAATGGAGGAAAACACAAATATATAACAAAAACAACAATGATCTCAAAAAAAAAAATAATTTCATTGATTGGTGCAACTGAAATAAATATGGATTTACTTAATTTCAAAGCTTACTGCAAATAAGATTCAATACTTGTTATAAAAAGCATTTTTGTTTTTTTGTAAAAGAAACAAACAAACAAGGATTAAATTTCCACAGTGTGTATTTATCAAATTACGGAATATATATTTGGTAGGAAAATTGTTAATGTGTGGTTCTTCAGTTGCTGTTGGTAAGAAAATTGATTAAATGTAAAGGTGTAGCTGGCAGGGCTGGGAATTGACTGATTTCATGAGTTGGTTGTTTGAGGTCATGGTTAGTGTTAGATGATAGGTCTGAAGCTAAGTGTAGGGTCATGGATGGAGTTTGATACACACCCTTCTCCATGGTTGAAATTGACATGGCAGTCATGTGATTCTGAGAAGTTGAAGCAGAATTTCTTGATGAGGTGGGTTTATAGGTTGATCAATCAAGATTATGGTCAAGGGTTGATTTGTGGTAAGGTGCAATGACACATTGCTTATTGAGGTTACAGCAGTGGTGACAAGAGAGGTCTGGAGTAGTCAGCAAAATTACAAATCTGACATTGCTAATATAGAGGATGTGTTGGCAAGTTAGTAGCAGAATATTTGGTTCTATTCGAATGTGCTGTCAATGAACGCAATCATGGCAGTGTTGTCAATATCATACCTGTGTATCAACAGGTGGCCTTTCAGCCAGCAATTGAGTCAGTTGTTTATAAGGATTTTTCTTTTAAGCAAATCTGGTGACCCAGAGGGTCATCTTTTTCTGATGGAATGATTCATGATTGACTATTGTATATTATTGAAGGATTTGTTTTGTGTACCAGTTGTGATGCTTGGAGCCCTTGCACAGAAAACATTTTTTTTAAATTTATGTTAATTTCCTAGCGCTCACATCTAGTTGACATGTAGAGTGAAACAGGAGATCTAATTGTAGCATAGTATAACATATTTAATATTTTTATCTGTGGTATCTTGGAAGTGACAATTTTAGGAATGGTAAAAATGGCAACATGGAACCTGGAGGAAAGAACTTCTGTTATTCTTGAAAAGAGAACTAGAAACAATTTTTTATGTATATTTGTTTTGTTTTTTGCTAGTGTTGTGGTGCATTGGATATCAGCTCAGAACGAGAAATCGGGGAGCCGAGTTCGAATTCCAGCTGAATTCATTTCATTCACTTACGCGCAAATACCCTTGGGAAAGGAATTAATCTGTCTATTCCTTCCAGTTATGGGTTAAATAACAGGACAGATTGGGTTCTATGGCCCTGCTCGGCAACCAGTCTACCGCAGAAAGCAATGGCAAGATACTTTGGGATAATCTTCTGCCCAGTCAGTCATGTCTCTTTCAAGACATGATCGCCCAAGTGTGTATCACGTATGGCACTTAACTGACTGATGTGAAGAGAGTGTGTATCACGTATGGCACTTAACTGACTGATGTGAAGAGAGTGTTTATTTTCTAATACTGGAATGTGATCTATCATTCACAGTGCTAACTCTAGCTATAAACAGGGAAGCCCTGATAAAACCATTAATCTTATTTCCCTGAATTTGTTTTTTTAGTATAAGACTTAATTAAATGTCAATGACTTGTTTTGTTTTGTTTTGTCTCAATTAGAGTCTGCAATAATTATCTAAAACTCATACTCTATTAAAATCTCATTTCATTATCTTTATTGCTTGTTACTTTCTATATTTATTTAAAAATGGAATCAAATTCTTTTGGAGTATTCTTTCTTTAAGACACACTGCTTCATTGGGAAATATTATTATCAGTTCTGTTGTAATTTATTCTCCTATAATGTTCTTAGATTAAAAATTACAAGAAGAACTTGCAAAAATATTGCAATGTTTGTTCATCATTTAAAAAATGAATACAAAGCAATGCTTTTGAATTAGATGAACAAGAATAAAGAAATCAGATTATTTTAGTTTTAAATTTTTGTTTATAAATTTACAATTTCATAATCATGTTGAAGAACAAGAGATTATGCTTATTTTTTTACCAACTTAACACAAGACAATATTTTATAATTTTCTGCTCTACGTGGATAAGTTCTGTTGCTTTCTTTTTAGGACTAGTTACATCGTTTCATGGATTCTTTAATGCAGCAGTCCCCACCCACCATATCAAAGATTAGTACCAGGCTGTGGACCATTTGGTTGTGGGCTGTGTATCATTTGGTACTGGGCTGTGAACCATTTGGCCCTTGGCCATGGACCATTTGGTACTGGGCTGCACAGAAAGAATAAACACATTCTTTTTTACTTTTATTGACTATTGCAGTCTTGTTTATGGTGTTTTATGCACATGACTAACACAAATCCCCACACTCGTTCATGAAAAAATTGTCTTGCATGAGACTGGTCCATGGGGTAAAAAGTTGGGGGTTTGCTTCTTGAACTCATTAGTGTTGTTGCAGCATCACATGCACAGTGGCTATAGCAGTATTGGTGCATCTTGGGCAAGATAACCTGACAAAGGCCATTATTTTTTCAGCAGGGTTTTTAATTCAGAACTTCTCCTAGACCAGATAACAACCAAGCTATGAGAGCATAGTTTACTCTTCTATTTAAACCATAGCTGGAAGATGATAGATTCATGCACTTTTTAAATAAATTATTTCAAAAGGAACAAAACAGAAATGTCAGAATTTTGGCACAGTGCTTGTTGCAACAAGAATATAGCATTTAGCAAACAATGTCATTTTACGACTAATTCTAAGAAAGCACATTTAATGCAATGGATATGGGTGTGCAAGGAGATTATTTCAATTATCTTTTGATTCTGTTATTTGCTGTTTGTTGAACATTTTTTTCTTTCCAGAAATAAAAGTGTATGAAATAATAAAAATGTATTTTGTTTTCTTCTATTTTCACTTTTAACATAAAAACATACAAAATTTTCAATCCTTGTACAAATTGCATAGAAAGACATGTTGAACTGTTACCTTTCAAAATTTCATAAATCTCAGTCATGTGTGAAATGAAAACACATGTTTAAATGCCATCTATTGAAATTTTGGCTTTTGATCCTGATACAAAATTTCTTGGATTTTACATGAATAAATATGATTTATGCCGATTTACTTCTTCTTTGTTTCTCACACTTTAATATATATATATATATATATATATATATATATATATATGACTTGAACATATTGAACACAATCTGACAAAATAAAGAACAATCAGGAAACATATCTTGATATAAGAAAAATCAAAAAGAGACAGAGAATACTAGTATGTTATGATTTTGGGTTACAACATACCAGTATTCTGTCTATTTGTTTTTTCATTTCTCTCTTGATCGCTGACAAAGCTTTAATAAAAGCCAAACATGTTTGATGGGGATACAGTTCCTATTTGTTTTTTACTTTATCTTTACTTTATCATACATACATATATATATATATATATATATTATTGTCATCCACAGACAGATCTGTTTTGCTGTATCACAGCTCATCAGTACAGTTAGACACCGATTACTACACAACCCAGGCTCAAAACCCGACTGATTTGGCATCAGTCGGCGACTCTACCCCTGGGCCATGGGGCATTCGGTGGAAGAAGGCAGTCTTCATATATATATATATATATATATATATATATATATGTGTGTGTGTGTGTATGTGTGTGTGTATGTGTATTAATAACTATACATATGGAAATACACACTTGCATATAAATATTATTCAGATGTTAATAAAACAGTTCTCAATGTAGTACGAACATAGCCATTAATTATATATATATTAATAAATATTCATACCCTACGTCAGTGGCATGACTGAGTTTCAAGCATTATTCAATCATCAGGTGCATATATCAACTGTTTAAGAGATTTGAATTTAAATTCACATGATGTTAATGGGAGTTAAATTTTATAATGTTAGGGTAGTATTTTTTAATTTATCAAGAGTAAATTTAAATTTAAGAAAAAAATTGTTATTAAAATGTAGAAAGATGAAAGGAGAAATAATTCACAATTATTAACAGTAATATTTGTGGGGAGAAGAAAGAAAGAAAGAAAGAAAGAAAGAAAGTGATGAAAAAAGAGATAAACATATAAAAGAATCTGTATTAATCAGGATCTAAGAATTTAAGTATTTTTTCTATGGCAGCATGTGGTCATTAATTTACTTATTTTGTTAAGTAGATATGTTTCTTTTATAATTGTTGCATCCCAAACAAGCCAGTACTGCCACAGATGTGCAGGGTGTTGCAGTGGGAGGAGAGAAAAGGCAGAAAGAAAACAGTATAGGTGATGTTGTAGAAATGATAAGAGAGAGGAGAGAGTCACAGAGATAGAAAATGGCAATTGATGTTGCATTTAAACTTTTGGAGATTGTAGCTATCAGAAAAGCAAGCATGGGGAAGATAGTTTTACAGGTGGAAAGTGCAAGGAAAGAAACTACTGGAGTAGAGCTGGCAGTTACATTTGCCTATTTTGACAGTAAAAGGGTGGCACCTAGTTGCCAATCTAGTTAAACTCATGAGGGAAAAGCACCAGGGAATAAAGCTTGTCAGAGTAGAAGCTGTGAAATACTAGTACAAACAGAAAGAGGAAAGCTACGTTCCGTTGGTGAGAAAGAGGCTGAAAGCAGGCAGCCAAATCAAGACCAACTACACTGCAGGTCCTTCTCTGGATTTTGTCAAGAACCCCAAAATAAACAGCAGGAGTATTTGACCAGATATGACAACAGTACTCATTGCATGAATGAATAGTAGATTTATAAAAGTGCAAGATGGTTTCTAACAAGAAAAACTTCCTGGCTCAGCAAAGCAACCCAACCTTCTTATCAGTAGATTCATCCCACTTGAGGTCGGCTGAGAGAGTGAAGCACAGTGTATTGCTTTTGGGGAGCCTACTGCGATCCATATTAATGGAAGGTAGGGGAGGTTTTCTATGATGGTTAAAGGAGAGCAGCTTCATTTTGGAAGCATTAAAATTTACAAGCCATTTCTTATCCCAATCTATCAAACATTGGAGGTCATTCCCAAGAGCAGAAGTGAAATCTGCTTATTCAGCCCTGGCAGATTTCATAGTGAGACAGGAATAGATGGTGGTGTTATCTGCACAGATGCCAACTTGAGAACCAATTAGATCAGGAAGGTCATTGATAAATATCAGAAAGAGCATAGGACCTAGGATAGAGAGCCTTGAGAGACACTTGTGTTTACATGAAAGGATTTAGAAGTATGCCCATTTAGAACAACCATCATTTTACAATTTGATAGGAACAACTGGATTAAATCAAATGATTGTTCACTTATACTACAATTCTGTAACTTTTGCAAAAGGTCAGTAAGCCAAAACCTATCAAATGCTTTTGAGATATTCAGGGCAAGAGCCTGAGTTCTGCTGTTCATATCAAGGGCCTGATGTATTTACTCAATGATGGCCATTAGCACATCAGTAGTAGATCTGGGGAAGCAGAAGTCATACTGCTTATCAGGAAATAATTTGTTGGATGTGAGATGATAATTTCAGCATTGATAATAACCTCAAACACTATGCAAAAAAGTGGTAAGAGGCTGGTAGGTTGATAGAAGGATTGGAGGACTCTCCAGAGTTTTTAAAGAAAAGAACTACAGAGGAGGACTTCCAGTAAACAGAGAAGCAAAAATCAGCAAGGCAATAGTAATATAGTTTGGAGAGGACAGCAAAGAGTTCGGGGGTATATTTCTTAAGGACGTTGACTGGAATACTGTCACATCAACTTGCTTTATGGACGTCAAACTTAAAAATAATGCTAGACATCAGAGAGAGGGTTATGTGTATATCACTCAGCTGAGCCTCAGTTCTAGAAGGGAAATCGAGTGTTGGTAGTGCAGATGAGTCAAGTGAGAAGTTGTAAGAGAATTTACGAGCTAAGCACTCAGCCTTGTCTTCTGTGGATGTGAGAACCTCAAAATTATTGAGTAGTTCTTAGAGCCAAACTTGTGGAATGTTGTATTTTGCTTCATTCTATTAACAAACAACAGCTTAGCATCATTTAGGAATCATTTGCATTCATTTTGAGCAGAGACAAAAGGCACTTATTATTGCCAGATACATCAGTCTAGCAGATGTGCATTGTGGTACAGTGGATATCGGCTCGGAACGAGAAACCGGGGAGCCATGTTCGAATTCCAGTTGAATCCATTGTATTCACTTACGCGCAAATACCCTTGGGAAAGGTATTAATCCATCTCTTCCTTCCAGTTATGGGTTAAATAGCAGGACAGATTGGGTTCTATAGCCTTGGTCGGCAACCAGTCTACCGCAGAAAGCAATGGCAACCTACTGCGGGATAATCTTCTGCCCAGTCAGTCATGTCTCTTTCAAGACATGATCGCCCAAGCGTGTATCACGTATGGCACTTAACTAACTGACTGACATCAGTCTAGTAAAGCCAGAAGTGATTCCAGTGGGCAATGACAGCCAAGCAAGCAGGACAGAACCAAGGGAAAGAATGAGGCTTAAGATGGAACTTCCTGGAAGAGATAAAAGCATTAATGTTGGCTTTCACCTAGTAGGAGACCTAAGATGCACAGTTTTCAACAGGGAGACTAAAAACATTATTCCAAGAGACATCACAAAGGAAGTCAAAGAATGCATATTAGGCACAGCTTTGATTTAAATAAAACCAGACTTTACAAAAATGACGGATAATCATTCTCTGTAAAACAATTCCGAAACAAATGGACAGGCTTAGAAAAGATTTAATGATGTTTTTCATGGTCCATAATCTTAACATACCTACCACCACTAATGCTAAAATTGTAAACTTTTTAAATGTAACCTTTGACCTGAACAACAGTCTGTACAAACCTTGCACTAAAGATTCACACAATCACAAATACATCAACAAGAAATGAAATCACCCTCATGGTAACAGTAATAATTTGCATAAATCAATCCAATCTCATTTATGTACTAACTGTAGTAATAAGGAAGTTTTTGACAACTCCAAAATTAAATACATTAATGCAAAAATTAGAAAAAAGTAAACTCAACACTTGTTTAGAATACTTTACTTTTGTAAAGTCTGGTTTTATTTAAATCAAAACTGTGCCTAAGATTCCATAGTAAAAAATGGCTGACTAAAACACAGGCCTCTGCAGAATCATGCACTCTCATAGAAATGCAAAAGTCACTGTTATTTTTTCTAGTCAACTGGCATCCATCATAGATAGATTTTTGGGCTTATTTAATGATATTAATGTCTTGGTCAATTATGGGACAGTAATTTTTAGCCAAGTTTAAGGTCTAATCAGCAATCAGCATCATCACTTGATAAGACACAAGAAGTGTTGAAACAAAATAGCTATTTTTGTAGAGATATTATAATATATATATGTTATAAATTTTAAATAATTATTATATAAAGTATTAAAACACAGGAAACTTTCACTAGTAACAAAGAAGAGAATAATAGATTGCTATGTGATGTCAGTTCTTCAATATGGCAGTGAATGTTGGACAATATCTTTGAAGATGAAGTAAAAAATTGAAGCAGCTGAAATGTGGTTCTACAGAAGGATGCTGCGGATATTATGGATCAAGCATGTGAACAATGATGCGGTGTTGAAAAGAATGGAAACAAAAAGAAAATTATTATTGAGCATCAGGAAGAGACAACTGAAGTTCATGGGACATGCAATGAGGAAGGAGGGCTTGGAGAACCTGATACTAATAGGCCAGATAGAAGAGACAGAGGGAAGCAGTGGATAACATATTTGAAGGGCCTGAGCAGGTGGATGACAGAACAGGGGCTGCAAGATATTACAGGAGAAGGCATGCTAAGAGCCACCAGAGATAGGGAGACGTGGAAGGCCATGATCACCTACATGCTGAAAGGACAAGGCACATAAAGAAGAAGATATATATATATATATATATATATATATATATATATATATAATTTTTATAGATCAAGAATAATTTTAGGGGACTCTAAGACAAACTGAGAAAAAGGTTTTATGTGAGGTATTTTGTCCTTTAGGACTTCAACAGACAAAAGTTTATGTTGATGTGTCTATACATGCACATGAAAGAAAAGAAGTGCTGAAAATTTTACATTTAAAATATATCTTTTTAGATATATATCTTGCTGATTTCATTTTGCTTATTTTTCTGTTTGCCTGTATTTTAAATTTAAAAAGTTTTACTGTCTCTTTTTTGGACACATGTGCAGTCATATTAATATAAACATCTCTTTAGATATATATATATATAGTTGTTTGTACCTACCTCAAATCAATTGCAAATGTCTGTATCTCCTTCTGGGAAACTTTATTAAATTGCATTTATAATATTTACAATGTTTTCTAAAGTTTAGCATCAAGAAATACTTGGTATCTAGAACTTCCTAAAATACTAGATAAAGTTTATTTTAGACATTACTTTTTCATAAAAATGACATTAGAAACGTCTATGTCTTTTCCATTTTAGACAGTAAATTTGGTCACTACTCTTTTGCTGAAGTGTTTTAACCTTTGGAGTGCCAGATTGTTCAGGTGAAATCTGTTTTGTGTTTAGAAATAAATATGAACATTTCTGTTAGTTGCTTTCTCTCTGTGACAAAGTAGCTAGAATTATAATTACAAGTTAGAGGTCATATTTTGAAACACTGGCTCTGATACAGTCACCAAAGTAAGGTTGAGCCTGGTCAGTACATAGATGAATGGCAACTTGCGAATACCAGATGTTGTTAGCTTAGATGTGTCTGTGGTATAAAGGAGTTACTGCCATATCACATTGAAACAACAGTTCTCATACATCAACCAAAATCAAGTGCCATCAACCTTGGTCATTATCTAGATGGGTGATCACTTAGGAATACCAGATGTTGTAAGCTTAGATGTGTCTGTGGTATAAAGGGGTTACTGCCATATCACATTGAAACAACAGTTCTCATACATCAATCAAAATCAAGTGCCATCAACCTTGGTCATTATCTAGATGGGTGATCACTTAGGAATATCAAATGCTGTAAGATTGGATGTGTAGATGGTGTAATAGATAATGGCACAATTCTAGTCAGGTTGATTATATTTACTTACCTGTTGGTTTCACTCGTATTTGTGAGTCTTCTGACAAAGTAGCTGGAATTAGATTTACCAGTCAGAGGTTGTATTTTGAAACACCATTTCTTACACAATCACTGAAGTTAAGCAATGTAGAGCTTGGTCAGTACATAGATGGGTGACAGCTTGGGAATATCAGGTGCTGTACCATTGAATGTTCAGGTGATATAAAAGGTTTATGGAAATAGCGCCAGTTATTTTACATTCACCAAAGTTAAGCAGCATCAAGTTTGGTCAGGATCTAGATGGTTGATCTCTTGGGAATACCGGGTTCTATTAGTTTGGATGTAATAGATAACAGCACAGAATGAGAAATCAGATCTCTTGTTTACAGTTCCAGTTAGGTTAAATGTATTCACTTATGCATAAATATCCATTAGAAACTTTATCTCCTTCAAACTATCAGGAAAACTTGAAGTTTTGGAAAAAATGGAAACAAGAAGGAAACTTATAATTAACATCAAGAAGAGACAGTTGAATTTATGAGACATATAATGAGGAAGGAAGGCTTGGAGAATCTGAGACTAACAGAGTGGACAGAGGGAAAGAGGGACAGGAGAAAGCAGTGTGTGAAATGCTTGATGAGCAGCAGAACAGGGTTTGGTATAAATAACAGGACAAAACTTAGTAAGAACTACAAGAAACAGGAAGATGTGGTGGACCATAATCACCTGTATCCTGAAGAGACAGGCACAATATAAAAGAATATTCCTGAGACTAAATGCATGGGTCTTTCTTACCATATTCCATTTCACAATGGGACTTTTATGTTTTTCTTTCGTTTTCCATAAATAACGAGCATGTTTTGTATCATTTTTATACCTTGCAAAGGGCAGCCCAAAATGCCAATTACAGGTGAGGAACACTAAAATCAAGCAGGTAAAGAAATTTAAATATCTATGAAGTGTTCTAACAGAAGACGGAAAGTGCAACACTGAGATCCGAAGGTGAATTGGCATGACGAAAGAATCATTCCAGAAGTTGAGTAAAGTATCAAGAAACAGGACAATTTCACTAGAAGCAAAGAGGAGAGTACTGGATTGCTACATGATGTTGGTTCTTCAATATGGCAGTGAATGTTGGACAATATCTTTGAAGATGAAGGAAAAACTTGAAGCAGCTGAAATGTGGTTCTACAGAAGGATGCTGCGGATATCATGGACCGAGCATGTGAGCAATGACAAGGTTTGGAAAGGATGGAAATGAAAAGAAAATTAATACTGAGCATCAGGAAGAGACAACTAAAGTTCCTGGGACATGCATTGAGGAAGGAGGGATTGGAGAAGCTGATACTAACAGGCCAGATAGAGGGAAAAAGACACAGGGGAAAACAGCGGATAATATATTTGAAGGACCTGATCAGGTGGATGATGGAACAAGGTTTGCATGGTTCAATAGGAGAAAGCGTGCTAATAGCCACCAGGGACAGGGAGATGTGGAAAGCCATGATCCCCTACATCCTGAAAGGACATGACACATAAAAAAATGAAGAATTTAAAGAAATATTTGTGTTTATAATATTTCATTTCATATATGTGTGTGTGTGTGTGTGTGTGTGTGTGTGTGTGTGTGTGTGTGTGTGTGTGTGTGTGTGATTTATACCCTTACATCCAACCCTATTGGCCTACAAAAAATCAATTGATAAAGGTTTAGTAAAACCAAATGTACTCAGAATCATTGTTGGAGTAGATAGACTAAACTATCGCCCGGTTCACACTCCATCCACATCTATTGAACAGGTGAAGAGGCTCATCCCTTGTTCCCTGGTTAGGATTTGATTTCCGGCTTTCTCTTTTCCAATCTTTTTACTCTTAAGTAGCCCCCTGCGCATCAGTGGTGTTACCGCCTTGCTTGGGGTGATATGATTAAAAAAAAATTTTTTTTTAAATAAAAAAAATGAGTTGAACTAGAGTAAAAATGAAATAAATATGTTTAAACAAAGAATTTCAATCCTCACTCAAAGCTGCACAAATTAAAAATTGCTTCCTATATATACACAATTTAATATGTGTGTGTAGTTTACCCTTGTTCAATTCAGGCAAAAGAGATTTACTTTAAAAAAATGTTATAAAATGAGATGTATATATCTCCTGTTAATCCTAATCAAGCTAAAAGCAGTCATTATCTTTCATATTCTGGCATTTCATGTTCTTAAAATAAAGTTGTTATCCGAAATAGAATAAAAACAGGAATTTTTGCAAGGATTAAATGTTAGGAATTGTGAAAAGTGAATTTTAAATATATTGGGTTAAGGTGTACACATAAACATCTTATTTCAACTCTCTCTCTCTCTCTCTCTCTCTGTTTCTTTTTCTCTCTCTCTCGCTCTTTGCTGTCTCCCTATCTATGTGTGTGTGTGTATATATATAATCATATCAAAAAATTTGTTTTAATTAAAAAATAAAAATAAAAAACAAATTTATTTATATGATTATATTATGCTCGACAATATTTATTGTATTGAGTACGTTTATAAAAAAAGTAAATGCAAGAGACTTCAGAATCTTAAAACTGTTGATTTTCTTTAACTTGATTTATATATATATATATTGCATAGAGATTAGTGTTACAATGAGAGAAAAAACAGGGTACAGGGGTTGTCAAAAACAATTAGAGACAGATAGTATTTAGTATTTAGAGAGGTGGATGGGATTTAAGGAGATAGAAGATGGCAATCATCATCGGTTATACACTATAGTTTTATTACTTCATATATATATATATATATATATATATATATATATATATATATATCTAGTATATCAAGGCAGCAGATAATTTTCTAAACATATACTGTTAAATATAAGAGACAATGAATGTCTATTATATTTAATCATGAGCCATTCTAAACATCGTATTTTGGCTTTAATTTCGGGTGAAAATAAAGACAAAAATTCTCCAATATTTGGATAATTTTTTATTAAGTTGGTTCTAAGCTTGATGATTAAACATAATAGGCATTCATTGTCTCTTATATTTAACAGTATATGTTTAGAAAATATATATATATATATATATATTGTCATCCGCAGACAGATCTGTCTCGCTGTATCACAGCTCATCAGTACGGTTAGACTCCGATTGCTTTTTTACCCAGAATTGAAACCCAACCGAAATTGCGTCAGTCGGCAACTCTACCCCTGGGCTCTGGGTGTTCGGGGGAAGTAGGTAGACTTTTTAGTGCATTATACGCACATTATACACACCGTGTGTTTGGCTGTGTTAAGAACAATGCATTGTTATGCATGCACACAAATATACATATAGATTATATATGCATATCCTACCTACATTTGCCAACAGTCAACTGGCAGACTTGATGACATATCTGATAAGCGTCCATGACCATTTTTAGCACTCCTGTTTTTCAGCAAAACATCTTCACAAATAAGACTCTCTCATATCAACAACATCAATCTCCGAGAACGCATAATGAATGAAACTATGAAAACTCTCTGACATTACTTTAATCACTTCAGAATTCTGCACAAAAGAAATGAATGCTGAAGAAAGTTGTCTTCAACTGACAACTGGACAATTTGAAATACTCCCATAGACGATGTGTCTTAATAGGTTGACAAGTTGGATGTCATAAACTGTCCACCGTAATACCAGACAGATATACAGGTGATATGAAATGCAAACATATTGCAAATCTAGAATATTCTAATGAATATATATAACAAATGGATGCATGGCTGATGGGTTAGAATATTAGTTTTCTGACCATAAAACCAGGTTTGATTCTCGGCATGTATCTAAACAGACATAAGTTCTTGACAGTACAAACCTAGAGTGACAATCCTAGTATTTGGCATCATAAAAAGTTTTTGGAAACTATAAACTGAGAGTTAAATTAGTTAAAAAAAAGTTATGCTAGAAAAATGTCACAAGTTATCATGACAGAGTGTTTAGACAGTGTCTTTGTTCAAATTGTTAATCATACCAAATTACACACTCTCTCCTAGAGACTGTAACTAAGGCCCATCAAGGATAGTTGTAGTAACAATCACAAGTTGGCTCTGTGGGCATTGAACAAAAACAAATGTGACTCAGCATGGGTCTGAAACAGGGATTAATGACCCAAGCAGACAGGCATACTCAGGTACAAGGATATAAGCATACATTAAACTTAAAATATTATGAAGTTTCTGTTTTAATAAACAATTAAACACGCAAATGAATTAATATTTATATACCACATTTCAGCAATTAATCACTGTTCCTTCTGTATTCCAAGTGTAAGGAAGATTCCCCAATCAGATAGCTTTTTCCCCAAGATCTGCTTCTTTCTAGAACTGACTCCCATGTATATGCTTCCCCTAATACTACAATCTTCAAGTCAAGGATCAGTCATTATCTATCCTCTCTATTTTTACTAACAACTCCTCTTAAATGCATATCACACATCTCATTCTTCATTTAACAAAACATGATAAAAGAAGACTATTGATCTGTTGTGAACATCTCAGACTTTGTCTGTCTCTATGCTTTTTTAAGCATTATAATCCTTTTGCTTTTATCCATACTTACAGAGTGTAATGTGTAATTTGTGGACATTTTATATTTTTAATTTTGTGCAGGCTAGTTGTTTGTTTTGTTTTTAGTAGGGTCAGTTGGGTACCATCTATGAGAAAAAAAAGCAGCATGACACAATTCACTCTAATGAAAATTTAGAAATGATATACTGTATTACTTGAATTCATGCTGGAAGCTCCAATAACAACATTCTAGAGTGTTTAAGCAACATCAAGCCTGGTCAGTACTTAAATGGGTGACCATTTGGGAATGCCAGGTGCTGTAAACGTAAGGACCAAGAATGGTCCACCGGTCCTCCAGGTTTGGGAGTTGGGTGCAGGGCTAACAACCCTGCCCCGTAAAAAAAAAAAAACAGTTTGTTACAGAAACAGCAACAAATAGTTGCTGCCCTATGCACCATCTGGGTATGATGGATAAATGATGATGAGAGTTTTTAGGTGTCTGAGAGCAATGCTGAGGATTCAAAAAGAGTTAGACGAGTTTAATTGTGATTTGAAAGTGTTTGGAGGGATTACTAGTGATGGCAATGTTATGCCTCCATTCATCTTTCTACAGGACCTCCGTTTCAACACAGAAGCCTACATCAAATTGCCCTGAGTCAAAAGGGTGGCTGCTGGAAGACCCTATGTCTCACAACAGGAATCTGCATCATGCCACACAAGCAAGAGAACTTAGTCATGGCTGTCAGACAATTTCTACAGCTCACATCACCCCTGACATCTGACCACCTTACACCCCAGACTGCAACTTTCTTGATTATAATGTGAGAGTTGAATGAGAGACAACACCTTTTGTAATATCAAAAATGAACTGAAGGAAAGGGTTATGGCAGTATTTACCAACTTAAACAAAGAGACTGTCCAGAAGAGATGCAGAACATTTCAAAATTGTCAGAAGGCCGAGGTTAAAGTTAATGGCGATTTTATTGAATAAATTTACTGTTTAGTATTTCGAAATATAAATTGAAATGTTAATGTTATTTTCATTTTTGTTTAATTTTAAAAAAATTTACCCATTGCACATGCATTTCAGAGTGCTTGGGTGTCAATATGAGGACAGTGAAGAGGATTTGAAAAGAGGTGAATGAGTCTAATGGTGATTACTAAGGTAGAGCAGTTCACTCTTATAATTCTGATAAGAAAATAACTCCTGAATCTTTTTCATTCTGATAAGAAAATAACTCCTGTATCTTTTTCATTCTGATAAGAAAATAACTCCTGAATCTGTTAGTGAGGGCCTCAAACTCAACACATAGATCTGCATCATGGCCCAGTGGATAAAAGTGTTGGTTGGATCCTCAAGGACACATAAGTGGGTGAATAAAAGCATTGGTTGGATCAATTGACTTTACCAAAACAGTTGTGAGTTCCTTACCTAATGATAGTAGTAGTGAACAAAATCTTGAGATAAATGGAGATAAGTAAGACATGTGAAAGTAGCATGACTAATGGAACAAGAACAATCTACCCTTGTGATAAAGTGTTCAGTTCAAAATTTTATTAACCTGAAAAAGTTTGGAATGTACAACAGCCAAAACATCATTAATATGACAATAAAGTTGAGGATAGTATTCTAAACAATGTAAATAAAAATATTTATTTATTTCAAAAAAGAAATATATTTATTTATATTTCATACAAACAAATGGAATCCATTTTTCACTTTATTTTTCTTGTGTGATCTTTTTTGTATGATAATAATTGCAATTGCAAGTTTATTATACATAACCACTGTCACCAAAAATGAACCTTGAGATAAAATAATAACAATGACATGTAATGTGATCAATCCGACTTGGCAGCTAGGATACAGCCACTTTCTCCCTGATGCAGTGTGGCTTCCCTGTGTCTCTTCTACAAATACTTTCACAGCTTCTGCTCCGATGAACTTAGCTCACTGGTACCCTCTATATATGAATTTCCTCGAGCCACAAAATTAGCAACTAGGTTCCACCCTTTTACTGTGAAACCAATAAATAGTAAATGCAAATTCTACTCCAGCAACTTCTTTTCTCGCTCTTCCCACCTGTGGAATTCTCTTCTTTCTGCATACTTGCTTTCCCGACAGTTACAATCTCCAAGAATTTAAATGTAAAGTCAATAGTCATCTCCTGTCTCACTAACTTACATCCTCTCTCTCATGCTTTTCCTTTGTCAATCCCACTCTCATCAGTACTCTCTTCCTGACACCCCCTGCAACCTCTCACTCCGCATAACATTCCACCTATGTAACCCCCTGCACAACAGTGGCAGTAAAATGCCTTGCTTGGGGCAACACGATTATAAAAAAAAAAATTCAGTTGAACTGTTGAATTTTATGAGTGAAGAAATAATTTTTTCAAAGCATCTGTAAGAGTAAAAACTAAAAATTCTTGGTAAAAAATTCAAATGTTGATGCTACAAGTGGATTCAATGTGAAAAATTAAGGCTATAACTTCAAAGATTAACTTTTACAATTTCTGACATCTGCTACAGAACTTCCCATTATATTTCTGCAATTACTTAATTTCGATAACACACATCTTGGGCCGTCCTTGTGGCTAACAACCATACATTCTGTCTTCTTGCAATTGATGGTTACTTCTTTCTTCCAGCTTTCTTTCACTATCTTGTAGAGGCATTCGTCTACATTTCTTTCTCTGCTTGTAATCCACTCTCTATCATCTGCATATCTTAATGTTATTAAGATGATATTATGACTGGATTGTGCCCACTAATAATAAGGCTTACAGCCACACCATCTTGAAACACTGTTCTGTGTATATCGGTTTAGCACCAGATGTTGTGCTGAATAATACTGCAGCAAACATTTTGTCTGTATGGTATCCACCTTGGCAAAACAAAAGATCTCATAAACTCATTAACATTATTGTATTTAAAGTATTAATAGCTGTATGATCACTAAAGTTAAGCAATGTCAAGCCTGGTCAGTGTCTAGATGGGTGACTGCTTTGGAATATGTGCTTGGATATGAAAGTGGTGCAATGGAGAGTGATTTGAAATTGTCAGTAGGAAGGTTGAGTTTCAATTCCAGTTTGGTTTATTATAATCACTTACACTTGGGAAAGGTATCCATCCCTTTTCCCCACAATTATGGGTTAATTAGTAAAAGCTGTATCAATAAAACCATTCTTATCACAAAAAAGAATAACTTTGTGTACAAAGTATTTAGATTTTGACATTTAATAACCCATATATGTTAATAATCAAAAACAACCAACCAACCAATAACAAATCCTGGTAGGGTTTCTAATTCTCTTAGGATTGCTTTGCTGTAAAGGCTTGATAAAGCCAATAAGAAAATGCATCCTTGTCTTAAGCTGCTTTCTATATTTTTGTAAAAGCCCTAAATTTTTACATGTTATAACCATTAACATTAAGACAAAGAATCAGAAAATAGAGTATTAGCCTCCAACAAGACTGAAACCTACAACCCAAATATATTTATGGTAGACTCTGATATGAATGATGTCATAACTGATTCAATAATAGAGACAACACCCTGGAGCCAATAAATCTACAACCATTTTACTCTCTTTTTTCTTACTCAATTATTCATTTTGTTAGATAATTTGAAACTCTTTCTGCTTTTACTCAATAGTAAACAAGCAATATAGTCTAAAGTTAAAAGTGTTAGTTAGATGACAAAAATTTGCTTTTACTTAACTATTAAACCACAATAGCCAGATAAGTTAAGACAATGTTCATGTAAATAAAACATTAATCACACAAACCCTGAAGGGACATAGAACATAGAGAATGTCTATGGGAGATGTGCTCTTATTATAAGCACAGCTGGTTCAAGTCTTTTTAGAGGTTACATTTTTAAAATTTCCAATATGTACTGCTTTCTTTAGCTATTTAATCCAAGAGGGGTTCTGAAAATTCTAGACATGACTAAGAAGCAATTCCAAAACATTTTTAATGATGAGTCATTTTCAACAGTAGCAACAAATAAAATTAATTAAACATGTAACGAGAAAGAAAAATAATGACACAATCAAGATGTTGACTTTCCACACTACCTTAAACAAATGGTTTGGAAAGAAATTCACATTGGTTTAAATATGAGCAATAACAGTTAACGAGCTTGAGAAACCTATTTTCCTAAAAGATTGTTTTAAGAGGAAGATTTTATGAATTACAACAGAAAAGAAAACTCCCATCAGTACTGGAAAGAGCAATAACAGCTACTGGACTTGAGAAACCTATTTTTTTTTTTTTTTTTTTTTTTTTTAATCATCTCACCCCAAGCAAGGCATTCCACTGCCACTATTGCGCATGGGGCTACATAGGGGAAGGTAAAGAGAAGGAGTGGATAGACATAGGGAATGTCAGGAGAAAGGTGATAGATGAGTAAGGATAGCGAGGATGAGTGTCGGGCAGATGGGAAGAGTGTTTGATAGAATGGGAGCAGGTTAGTGTATTAGGAGGTGTCTATTGACCTTACATTTAAACTCCTGGAGATTGTAGCCGTCGGGGAAGCAATCGTTTGGAAGAGAATTCCACAGTCGGGAAGTGCGCGGAAAGAAACTGTTGGAGTAGAAGTTACGGCTGCATTTTATTGATTTCACTGTAAAAGGGTGGGATCTAGTTGCGAATCTAGTATCTCGTGCAAATTCGTATTTAGGGGGCACCAGTGATCTAAGTTCATCGGAGCAGAAGCCGTGAAAGTATTTATAGAAGAGACACAGCGAAGCCACGTCTCGCCGGTGGGAGAGAGACTGCAGGCGGTCTGCCAAGTCGGTATCTATCACATTACAGACCCTCCTCTGAACCTTATCGAGAAGCCCGAGGAGAACAGCAGGGGCACCCGACCAGATATGGCAGCAGTATTCAATGCACGGGCGGATGGTAGATTTGTAAATGTGCAGGATAGATTTAGACGGAAAAAACTTCCGGGCCCTACACAGAGAACCGACTTTCATAGCAGCGGATTTAGCAATGGATTCGATATAGTCATTCCATTTGAGGTCCGCTGAAAGTGTGAGACCAAGGAGGCGTAGTGTTTTACTCTCTGGGAGGCAAGCCTGGTCCATGCTAATGGGAGGTAGGTGAGATTGTCGATGATGGTTAATTGACAGTAGCTTCGTTTTAGAAGCATTAAAATTTACTAGCCATTTCTTACCCCAGTCCAATATGGATTGGAGGTCTTTTTCAATCTCGGCTGCAAGTTTAGCTTTGACGCCTACACCAGATTTTTGTTGGAGACGAGAGTAAACTGTGGTGTCATCGGCGTACAAACCTATTTGGGTTCTTATGGAATTTTCCTGAAAGATTGTTTTAAGAGAAAGATTTTATGAATTACAACTGAAAAGAAAGCTCCCATCAATACTGGAAAGAGCAATAACAGCTACTGGACTTGAGAAATCTATTTTCCTAAAAGATTGTTTTAAGAGGAAGATTTTATGAATTACAACAGAAAAGAAAACTCCCATCAGTACTGGAAAGAGCTATAACAACTATCAAACTTGAGAAACCTATTTTCCTGCAAAACTGTTTTAAGAGAAAGATTTAATAAATTGCAACCAACAATAACACTTTTTCTCAATGAAAGCAGAATGTTTGTGATATGGAAGCAACTATTCTTACAATTACCATTATCATTTAGTCTGATTTTGAGATGTCTCAGCATGAGAAATTTTTGGCATGCCTCATAAACCCTAAGAAAAAAGCTGTTGATAATACTAGTTGCTAATTTATGTAAATAATATTGTTTACTATAATACCGTTTAAACACTTTTGTCCCACCTTTAAAAAATATTACTTTCTGCTTAAAAATATACTGGACTTTGAGGAATTGCTAAAAAATACTTGGACTTAAACCATTTCCTAAAATTTAACTAAATACTAAATATTAGAATTCTTTTGGAAGGTTTTCTTGAACAATTTTTTCAATACCTGTTGTAGAGTGGCTGACACCCCTGCAACACTCTCAATGATGGAATGACAATATGGTCTGTAATAGTCTATTTAAGTAAAGAATACTAGCATTCGAGGTGCAATATTTGAGTCTCATTTGAGTAATATATGGACTGATTACTTTAATCACTATTGCGATCTAAACCCCTCCTCTCTGTGTTGTAAGTTCTGTCTTGTTTGTTATTGTAACTATTGTACTGTTATCTGTATATCTATTTACCACCAGATATTGTGCCGAATAATGCCACAGCACACTTTCTCTCTGTATGGTATCCACCTAGGCAATACAACAGTACCCCATCACAAAAATTAAATCTCAAAAACTCATTAATATAAAATAACTAAAAAAATTGTATTTAAAGTATTAATAGCCATAGAATTAAATGGTCTTAACATTGCAATATAAGTTAATGATCTAAAAATTGCTAAAAAATTAATATTGGACAAACTTAAAAAAAAGAAATTGGTTTCAATTTCTATTGTAAATTTATTTATTTATTTACTTATTATAATAGGCCTGCAGTAGAAGAGACCATCTATTGAAATTTTTCTTTTGCTACAAAACCAAAGCAACAACTTGAAAACTCAAGTCATGTACTTAAATAACCTTGTCTGTTCAAGAATTTCATATACATAGTGCCAAATCTGTTCAGAATTATCTAAACTACCAGCTGTATACAACAGCTTCCTTAGATCAATAGTGAAAAATGGCTTTGAATGAGTAAAACCTGAGAATCTTGGCAAAGATCACCCTTCTTTAAACAATGTGAACTGACGCTACAGATTTACAAAGAGCAGTAACAAATAAAAGTAATCACAACAGCAGCAATGACTAAAATGAATAGAGAAAATAATAATATAACCAAAATTATATAATTATATAATAATATAACCAAAATTATACATTCAGCACCACTTTAAATAAATGATTTGTAAAGAAACCTCCATTAATAATAGAAAAAGCAATAATAGTTACTGGCCTCAAAGTTCCCCTGTAACTGGTCAAATTTTGGAATTTTCTTGGGAGCTTGCAGCACCCTAAAGCCCAGCTGTATGGGTTCATTGAGCTTGCCATAATTTATTGATAGCCTACATTTTGCCAATTGGATCATCAAATCTATTACTGCTGGTTGCAAAGGAACCTCTATATATGTTCAAGCTTCAAGGCTCCAAAAATGTAGGTCTGCCACTGTTAGAATTAATAAAACATCAACATGAAAACTCATGTTCTTAAATGGCTCCATCAGATCAAGAGTTTCATATGGATGGCATGCATGGAACTAAATTTATTCAGAAATATCTAAACTGTCAGTTGTATATAAATGATTTCTAAGATCAATAGTTAAAAATAGGCTTTCAGCCAGTGAAGCCTGAGGTCTTTGCGAAGATCATCCCTCCTTGAACATTGATAAGAGTGATAACAGTTACAGAATATGAAAGACCTTTTTTCATGAATTTTAATCGGAAACAGTATTGGTCATTCTGTCAATGAATGCCAAATGTTGTTGGGAAATAGCTAATATTACCATTATTGTTATATCCTAATATCTGTTAGAATTTTAAAACATGGCAATTTAGTTTCTTTTCTTCTTAAATGATTCTTGAGTAGCTGAAGACATGCCTGGGATCTTTGTCCAGTTGAAAAGTTGCAAATTTCAGGCTTTTTGCCAACTTGAAGAGGTTTTCCTAAAAAATGTCTATAAATTTAACACTGTTCATCATACCCTGTATGTGCATAAACTTTCCAAAGTCAGAAGAAAAGAAACAGCCAAATTGTATTTTAAAAACATGGCAAGGGTTAGATCAGATTCTTTGTTAACTTTTCTCTTGAGAAAAGCTTTTATGAATGTTTGAATAAAGTAGGTAAATATTTATTTCTGCTAAAACAATCAGCCACTTGAAAATTTGAAGTTAAAAACAATATAAAGGTTTCAACTCATGGTCCTTATTTTCTCAAAAGTAAATACAAGAATTGCTGATTTTGAATAGAAACTGGTGATAGAAAAACATTTTGCAAAAAAAAAAACAAGTGAAGCATTTTATTTTTCTTTCTGCAAATTCTATATAACTGGTCTACGTTGAATCCTTTCATTGCCAAAAGTTTAGGAGAGAAAGCAATTCTTTTGCATTTTGTTTTTTAACTGAAACAATTTTTTATATCTGTTATGATAATATCTAGTGATTTTTTATCTTTTAGTCTTTAATTTTCTGTTCATTTTTCTTGGTTTTTACAGTAAAAGGATTTCAGAGGTAAACAGTGATATTCACTCTTGATTGAATACAATTTATGTTGCACATAACATTTTGGGCTTTCCCAATAATCCTCTGACAATAAGAAAAATCATGAGATCAAAAACGAAAAAAATCCTGCAATTTTCCAAACTTTGTGCACACGCTACTGGATAAAATATATTCATTATTGGCTATGAGAAATGAATGGAGCAGAACTAGCAAAATCATATTCAGCTTGTGTTCAATAACTTTCTATTTGCACTTTGATCTACACTGAGTTATCATTGATTGGGGATTCGTGTATTTTATTGAAACAAGATCAAATCTTAATACTCTTGCTTCCTTCTTTTGTACTTACTATTTCTTTATATTTATAACTATAGACAGATACACGAACACATAAATGCACACAACATGCTGACATATACATATATATTCATAACAATCATATATTCATCAAAAACAAATACATATGTTTGTCTGTAATTTAGTCTTATAAGAATAAATGAATAAATTTATATATATACACATACAAACACGCACACACATGCACACACACACACACACACACACACACACACACACATATACATATATATATATATATATATATATATATATTAATCAGACATTTTTATTATTTCAAATATTATGTTTAATGGATACCAACATTTGAGCTGATGCTCTATTTATTTAAACATTTTTTATTTTATCTATAGGACTGAACATTCAAGATATCTTATTAAAGAAAAATATGCTCTCAGGCAGGATACAAACAGGCATTACACCTTGCAGGGGAAATTATAGTTTGAGCCAACATGCTTTTAACCACTCAGCTATAAAGAATATCATAATCAAGCCAAGTTCTATTTGACTTTAAAGCTCGCTTTACTCATTCAGATTTCTCTAAAGGCATATCTGCTCAGTTTTGTACCTGAAATGTTGTCAAAGCAATTTCTAAAGAGTTAATGAATTTTTTATTTATTTAATAATCTGACATTTTTTTGTGACTTCAAAAGTTTTTTTTAATTTTATTTTAAGCAATATTTACATTTCAGATACAAAACTGAGCAGCTATAACTTTAAATTAATCTGAACAAGTAAGTGTGCTTTACGGGTAAAGACTGATAGAGATGCCTGGCAACCGTGACGCTGACATTAGAGTAATCGTGAACTGTGCTGGCATCAAACTGTTTGCATACAGACAGGATATGAGTTCAACAGATATGCAAAAACAGAAAGGTGCAAAATGTGTCTTCTCACCTGATTTACTCAACCTATACAGCAAAGCAATTTTGGGAGAATTAGAAGTCTTACCTGGATTCATCATTGGCAGATACAATCTTGACAATATAAGATATGAAGTGGACACAGTGAAATGAAATTACAAGACCTTCTAAAAAGGTAGCAAAAGAAAGCAAGAAGGAAGGACTAAATATAAACTACAAGAAAACTGAATGCATGGTCATCAGCAAAAAGAGAAACCTAAAATGCCAATTATAAGTTATGGGTCCTGGGCATGATGTTAAACTGCATCTGGCAGCAAGGCCTATGATTGGGAGGTTGTGAGGAACATGGAACCACCTCTTAATTGCTGTTATTCTCAGGTCAAATGGGCAAATAGTTAACCCCCAAACTAGGGTCAAAACACTACGAAAGTATAAAAATATGCTTTTATAGAAATATATCCATAAAAATAGACTTTTATAGAAATATACATTTTTGAAGGAAAAATATTACAAACAATACATTTTTGAAGAAAAATATATTGCCATAACACATTGTTGAATGAAAAAAATTATTCACAGCAAACATTTTTGAATACAAAACTAGAAAACATTCTCAGTTTTCTAAAATGAAAAAGAATAAAAACAAAAATATTTTCATTAAAATCTGACTAAATCAACCTTCTCACAATAACGGAACATTAAAAAATACCTTAAAACCCCACCTTTTTGGTATTAAATAACCCACAGAGGTTGATATGCCATTAAACAAAACTCAATACAGGTTAGGGATACTAAAATCAAGCAGGTACAGAAATTTAAATACTTGAGAAGTGTTCTTATTTAGGACAAAAAGTGTGACATTGAGATCTGAAGGCATATTTGCATGGCCAAGGATGCCTTCCAAAGGCTAAGCAGAGTACTGAGAAACAGGAAAATTTTATTGGAAAGAAAAGTGTATTGGGATGGAACGTGATATCTGTCCTTCAATATAGCAGTGAATGCTGGACAATTTCATCAACGACAAAGGGAAAACTCAAAGCAACCAGAATGTGGTTCTAGAGAAGGATGCTGAGGATATCATGGACTGAACATACAAGGTTATGGAGAAGTTGGAAATAAAAAGGAAACTTATACTTAATATCAGGAAGAGACAGCTGAAGTTTATGCCCCTTCCACAAGAATTAACTCGAGCAACCAGAGTAACAAAAAGGTCCCACCTCTTTTACAGCTAAATCAACTAAATGCAGCCACTACTTCTACTCCGGCAGCTTTCTTTCTCGCACTTCCTACTTGTGAAACTCCCTTCCGTATACTTGTTTCCCAGATGACTACAATTTTCAAGAATTTAAATGCAATGTCAATTCCCATTTCTTGTCCACTTGACTCTAGTCCTTCTCTTCTCTTTTCCCCATCACCTCATGTATTTTGTTCTTCTTCTTTCTCACTCTACCCTTGCAATTGTCATCACACTGGCCTTCTCATCCTTCTATTGCCTTTTCTCCAACATCCCCATAACTGGTTTGTCTTTGTCTTTGCTCTCCTACTCCTTAAACTAACTCTTCTCTTATGTCTCCTCCTGTGCACCAGTGGCGGTACTGCCTTGCTTGAGGTGAAACAATAAAAAAAACGTAAAAAACGGGCAGATAGAGGGAAATAGAGACAGGGGAAAGCAATGCATGACATACTTGATGACTTTGAGCAAATGGATGGCAGAGTTACATAGGGAAATATAGAAGGCCAAGATTGCCTACACCCTGAAGGGACATGGCACACAAAAGAAGATGAAGTCTGGAATATAAGGATTAAGCAGTTCAGCTTAGATATGGTGGCAATACTCCATTTTTAGCCTGATCTATGTTTTATAAAGATAGAACATGGCAAGAAGAACCAGGTACTTTCTGAAGCAGTACAAGAAATTTACCCATTTTTTTTTAGTACTTTGCTTAACTATGAAGCTCATAATAATTGATCAGACAATAGTTTCTCCTGTAAAGGAAGATGCATGTGTGTGTGTGTGAAAATTCAGATATAACTAAAAATATATCTGTAAAAGAACAATGACAAAGGGAAAAATTATCTTAGTTAATATCTTTCATCCTCTGGTGGACTTTATCAAGGCAACTGTAAGGATTTCATTTTGCAAAACGTATATATAAACAGAAATAAAATTTAGTTTTTTTCATAATTTTAAAATTTAAGAATGCTCATAAACATACTTCAGGCTAACTAAAAGCTAAGGTAAATTATGACGGATTCTAAGTGACATAATGTAATGCTTAATCCATGAAGATTAGTCAATATTGTTATTGTCACTGTTGATCTTTATTTTATAATTATTATTTATATTAACTTAGTTTGAGAGTAATTCATATGTTACATATTTCAAACAACAGAAGGTATAGAATTTAACTGTTAACTTTTAATTTTTTAAAATTTTTATTGTCATGTATGTTGGTTTGAATTCATTACATTCATTTACACGCAAATATCTTTAGGAAAGGTATTAATCCATCTCTATCCTCCAGCTATGGGTCAAATAACAGGACAGACTGGGTTCTATGGCCTTAGATCAATCGTATTCTTGTTTCTCTGATAGCTACAATCTCTAAGGGTTTTAATGCAACATCAACTGTCATTGATTTCCATCATCTTCTTGATTTCCGTCCTTCTTTTTACTTTACACTTTCTTCTCACACAAATCTCGTTACACCAATGTACCCATCCTTCGACGTGTGCGTTGTGGTACAGTGGATATCAGCTTGGAACGAGAAATCAGGGAGCCGAGTTCAAATTCCAGTTGAATTCATTGCATTCACTTACACGCAAATACCCTTGGGAAAGGTATTAATCCATCTCTTCTTTCCAGTTATGGATTAAATAACAGGACAGATTGGGTTCTATAGCCTTGGCTGGTAACCAATCTACCACAGAAAGCAATGGCAACCTACTGCGGGATAATCTTCTGCCCAGTCAGTCATGTCTCTTTCGAGACATGATCGCCCAAGCGTTTACCACGTATAGCACTTAACTGACTGGCACATCCTTCTCTTACCCATGCTTTGGCACCTACTGTGACCTGGTCTTCTTTCTCTTCACTCTCCTACTATGTAAACTCCTGTGCACTAGTGGAGTAATGCCTTGCTTGGGTTGAAACAATTATAAAAAATAAAACAAAATAAAATGGTGACAATTTACCCAACACAACCTGGAAAATGAGTAAACAATAGAAAATGCATCTTTTTTTTTTTTGTTCTTTACAAAATACTTTAAGGATTAGAGCTTATGTTAAAAAATAAGCAAAATATATTCTCACTCAAAATGTCCATTAATGTATATTTTGTTTTTGCAGAAATTAATATCTTAAACATTCTACTAAACTCACTGTATAACTGTCAGTTTTTCTTTTATTCAATGAAAATCAATCTAAAATTTTGTCTACATCTGTGTTTTTGGTGATTTTGGTCACATGTTGGAAACTACAGAAATGTTTCTATTCTTTTTAATTTTAAGTTATTGCTCCAAAACAATGAGACACTTTTCTTGCACTTCTCACCTGTGAAACTCCCTTCCATATTCTTGTTTCTTTGATTGCTACAATCTCGAAGAGTTTAAATACAACATCAACTGTCATCTCTTATCTTCTTGATTTCCATCCTTCTTCTTACTTTACACTTTGCTCTCACACAGCTCTCTTCACACCAATGTATCCGTCTCTCTCCTGCCTGTTCTCTGACACCTATTGAGACCTGTTCTTCTTTCTCTCCACTCTTCTATTATGTAACCCCTGCGCATAAGTGGCAGTACAACACATTAGTTGCTCACCATGAGGAGACTGATCACAGTTTCCATATAAAAAAGCTAATTAAAATGCTAATTAAAAAAGAAAACAATTTACTTCCACAAAAATATAAAAAAATTGCTTTAATCACTAAGTCATCCACAGTATATTTGAGTCCAGGTTCTCTCAATGATTAACCATTCTTGGGAAATATTCTGTTATTACAATATGGCATATTTATTAACAAAGATGATAAAAAGAAAAAAAGAAAAGTATCTAAATGAAATTGGCTTGATTATATACCCTAAACATATAAAAAAAATAAAATTATTTTTCTAAATTAAAAATTCCCAGCATCTCTTATTTATGTACACGTGTAGTTGATCAATGTAAACAAACTAGTTTGACAAAATCTTAAGAGACGAAATGCAAGACGCAAAATCTTTTTTTTACTGTGTCATAAATCTTTCATCCAATATATATATATATATATATACTGATTGTTTAATACTTAGTTTTGGATCATAATAGGGTTAGGCCAGTACATATTTGTACTAAAAAGTGTTTGACACAACTAGATTGTGGAACTTTTGAATATTTTCCTTTTTTAAAAGAGTTATTCTGCTTCCCAGGTTTCTACCATGAATGGTGTCTTCAGATGAGTTTAAGTTATTAAAAATCACCAGAAGACACCATTTATGGTAGAAATGTCGGTAGCGGAATAACGCATTTAAAAATGGAAAATTTATATATATATAAATACATATATACAAATGAATAAGAACAAGGAAAATAATTGCAATGTTTAAAACATTAATTTAAAACAATGCTCAATATAAAAATAGAGCAATTAATATTCATTATAATTTATTACTCTAGAACATGTGCAAACTACAAACTACTACAAAGTGTACAATTTTGTAGTAGTTTATATTTTGCACATATTCTAAAGTAATAAATTATAATATATATATATATATATATATATATAGTAATCCATAGACAAATCTGTTTTGCTGTATCACAGCTCAACAGTACGGACATCCGATTGCTTTTAACCAGGATTGGAACCCAACCAAATTCGCGTCAGTCAGTGATTCTACCTATGAGCTATGGGCGCTCGGTAGAAGGAGGCAGACTTTTAGTGTATGATGTATTATACGCCAGTAGGTAGAGTGCTCTAATTCATTACTGAAAGAGTGATGCATAAATGCTAGAGTAGCTACTGTTTTTAGACATCATGCACTTTTAGAATGTAAGCAAATATAACTCTTCACATATTCTTTTTCTTTATTTAAAAATTACTATAAATTCTTGGGAAATATAATGGAGTAGTGTCTAAATACATTTTCTATGGTTTTGAATTTAGTTTTCTATCTTCTAAACTGGCTGCTAGCTACCATAAACTCGGTTTATCTTACAGAGAAAGTGGGAAGAGTTGTTGATTCATCTCTTTCCAAAGAGTAAAGTGATTTCAACAGACTGGGTAAGAATTGGAACTGGACTTGTTAATTCCACTTCCCACATTACAATCTCTATATATTATACCTTATGAAATATATAAAAAGAATTTAGTTAATATTTATGGTTCTCAAGTGAACAATTATAGAGAAATTTCAGAAAACTACATTTATGTCTATGATTCTAAATATATAATCTTTAGTTCTCTTTATTAACCTTTAACAGTGAGAACATTTGGCAACTGCTTGCCATTCATGGATACTTTAGACTGGCACCATGATAAGAATAACTTCCAAGCTTGTGATTTGTGTCTTTTTTTTTTGTTTTTTTTTTTTTTCAGCAAGTGAGTTATGCCTAGTTCATACAATTTTAAGAGAATTAAGCAGGTAACCTCCCAAGCAATATTCATAGATGATGTCCTGACTTTGTACCTTTTATGCATCCCATAGAGCTTAGATAGGATCTGAATGTTCCACACCTATTCTCAGAGTTCGCAAGGTGGATACTTTTTATGTGTTGGATTTTATCACTTGAGCCATTTGGAGTTTGATGTCCACTGTGGTTTTGTAAATGGGATTCTTTGATGCAGCCATGCACGTCACTTCTTTGGCTTTATCTATTGTCCAATGGCCTTCTAGGATTGATTATTGAACAAACTGGAAACCAGAGACAAGAATTATTGCCTAAATGGTTACTTACTCAGGCATCTCATGCACCAATTACCTTAACATCACCAGGAACAGATACACTTTTCATTTTATTCTATAAGTATTCTCTTTCTTCTAATCCATCTCCTCTCTATCCCTATTTATATATCATTCTTTGCTCTCTTTTTTTACACATATATATATATATATATTATTCTTTTTGTTTTTGTGTTGATTCATCAATTTCTTTTTCTTCATACACATACACACACATATATACAGGGAGTGGCCAAAATAATGGAAACACCTAATACCATAATAGTATAATTTGAAAAATTTTATTAAACTGTCAAAAAGCTTGTCTATATTTATGTTTGTTGATTTAATATTAGTAGTACTTTAGTTTTTGTTGGTTTTTTTTTTTTTTTTTTTTTTTTTTTGCTAAAATTGTAGTTGTTTGTACAGATCGCATTTAAATAATTTATTAAAATCAATAGTCAGGACTATTTACAAATTTGTAGTGATCACCTTCATTCTATGGTTCAGGAACTGTTTTTAGAGGAAAATGCCATCTTTCAGGATGATAATGCTATACTTGTAGCTGAAGTAAAGCATCTTATCTGGTCACCACAGTCCCCAGATCTCAGCATCATTAAGCTTTTATGGTTCCTTTTAGAAAAACAAGTAAGGAGTCAATATCCTTCAATATCATCATTAAAAGAATTGGAGAAGCTTTTAGCTGAAGAATAGATAAAAATTTCTCTGGAAACAATTCAAATTTTGTACAAGTTGATACCATGCTGAATTCAAGCTGTAATTACTACCAAAGGCAGTCTTACTCTATACTGAAATAAATTTACATGAACTTTCCAGGTGTTTCCATTATTTTGTCAAACCCTTATAATTCCAAGTGAAAAGGACTCAAGGTTTATTTTATTTTGAGTGCTCTAGCATTTATTTTATTATAAACAGTGCTCAATATAATGAGTATTATAGAGCTTAATATAATATAATTATATGGTTATATATCAATTTTACATTGCGACATGGAAATTTCTATGTTTCGAGATAGGTTCTCATCATCAGGCAATATGTAAATCATCTGCACAACCACACCAACATTGCCTGATGATGAGAACCTATCTCGAAACATAGAAATTTCCATGTCGCAATGTAAAATTGATATATAACCATATAATTATATATATATATATATCTTAGAGTATCCTGAAAAGTTCACCTCCTGAAATATGACCAAGCATTAGAATCTGGAATAATTTTTTTGGGATCAAGCAAAGAACTTTTCAGCACTTTCTTGTTTGTTCAGTCAGCTAGTTAAGTGCCATACATGAAACACGCTTGGGCGATCATGTCTCGAAAGAGACATGACTGACTGGGCAGAAGATTATCCCGCAGTAGGTTGCCATTGCTTTCTGCGATAGACTGGTTGCCGACCAAGACTATAGAACCCAATCTATCCTGTTATTTAACCCATAACTGGAAGGAAGAGACATATTAATACCTTTCCTGATATCCACTGCACCACAATACACATAGGCCAATACAAAAATGTTAAAACATTAAGCTCTTCACAATCTTAATAATTTATTTACTAGAAAGTAATAAGTCATATCTTTGAACTTTGAGCAAATCTTTAAACTTTGTGTTTGCAAAAAACCTGTGTGAAAAGGACAGTTTTTCCATTGACACCACTTATTTTAACTTCCTTCACACCTTGACAATGTTATTGTTTTAAAAAGCAATAGTAACAAATGTAATAAAACCTCAATAAATAATGAAAGTAAGAGCTACCCAGTCCTCACCTTTCAGTCTTGATAGAGTTCAAAAGCACCTGAGAATCTACTACCATGAAAAGTGTTCAGATAAACTACATTTCATGGTTCTGCCAGGTCTAAACTTCATGGCTAGGATACGCTAGGATAGTTACATAGTAGCAAACATTCCACATTCCTCCTGTATTCTATCAGTGAGAAATAAGTTTTACTCAGACACCTTCTTCCCATGAACCACTACCCTGTAGAATAGACTCCCAAGAGGATGTTTCCCTGATCACTACAATCTTGATCTGTTTAAGTCTAAAGTTAACAATTATCATCCTCTCCTATCCATATAAACTACCTCTTAATGTCACTCTCTACCTCAAGTGACATCTGGGCCTTGTACAAAGTGAAGCTTACTGTAAAAAAATAAAAAATAAAAAATAAAAATAAAAAAAAGGAAAAGACAAACCTTTTTATAGTGGATTCAAGTCTGGACTCTGTTCTTCTTTTTCTATGAGCCATGTTCATTCAGGATGTAGGCGATCATGGCCTTCCACATCTTTCTATCCATAGTGGCTCTAAACCTGCTTTCTCCTGTTACTTCACCCAAAGTTTGTTCTATCATCCATCTGCTCAAGTGCATCAAGTATGTTACATGCAGCTTTCCCTGTCTCTTCCCCCTCTATCTGCCTTTTGAGTATCAGATTCTCTAAGCCCTCTTTCTTCACTACATGTCCCAGGAACTTTAGCTGTCTTTTCCTGATGTTAATTATTAGTTTCCTTTTTTCTTTCCTTTCTCTGCAAAACATTGTCATTGCTCACATACTCAGTCCATGGTATCCGCGGCATCCTTCGGTAGAACCACATTTTGGTTGCTTCAAGTCACTCCTTCATCTTTGAAATTGTCCAGCATTCACTACCTTGTTGAAGAACAGATATCACATAGCAATCCAGTATTCTCTTCTTTGTTTCTAGCAAAATTTTTCTGTCTCTCAACACTCTACTCAGCTTCTGGAATACATCCTTGGCCATGCTAATTCACTTTCAGATCTCAGTGTAGCACTTTTTGTCCTCTGTTAGAACACTTCCCAGATATTTGGATTTCTGAACCTGCTGGATTTTAGTATACCCTAAATGTAGTTGGCATTTTGGGTTCCTTTTTTTACTGATGGCCATGCATTCGGTTTTCTTGTAGTTTATTTGTAGTCTTTTCTTTCCACTTTCTTCAGCTTCCTTTTGTAGGAGATCTTATAATTTCCTTTCTATGTCTGCTATCAACAATATCATCTGCATATCTGATACTGTTCAAATTGTAGATGCCGATCATGAATTCTGGCATGACTTCTAGGGCTCTCAGAATAGTCTCACTGTACGAGTTGAATAGATCCTTTAAAAAGACATATCCCTGTTTTACACCACTCTCTATCTTTGTATATCTGCTGAACTCGTTTCCTGTCTGTATGCAGGCAATTTGCTGCCAGTAGAAGTTCTGGATTACACTGATGTCTTTTTCAAATATGTCTAGGTTGCTGAGCATTTCTATTAAGTCTTTGTGGCACCAAATAAATATGAACATGATTGATTTATTCTCAAACCACTTTTTGATAGTTTAAGAAAAGTAACATTTGATTATTCCCACTAAGAAAGCAACATTATAACTGTGGGAAACAATCTTTTTAATAATATCCTGTTGTATTATGTAGCTTTAATTGACTTTTCACATTTTCAGAATAGTTCATGTGTGTCTTTAACCAGACTTTCACTTATTCTACAACAGCATTGTGCATGTCTCTGGATAGTCTTGCAAGAGTGTCACCATTGATATCAATGGCTCTCCTTAGTCTTCAGTGAGGAGAACAGGTCCTGCCTTCATGAAAATGATGTTCATTTTGCATGTGCAATGTATGCTAGGGACATGTTCCAGAGGGTATTCATCCATGACGCACATGGTGTGGAATACCATAAGTACCAATTTTAATTTCTCTTTGGTTCTTGAGAAATGAACATTGAATAGCACCTTGTATGTTCAAAACATTGTTCAACCTGTTCTGCTGCAGAAGGAAAGTAATATACGATTCTAGCAGAGTAATTCCCACTTACATGATGCCCATGCTACTCAACATGCTCTGCATGATCCTCAACAATTTCTTCTTCTGTGAAACTCACTAGATATATTCCTTATCGAATTTATCTGGGGTGTGGTGGAACAATGTTTGGTTTATTCAGTTAGCATCGTCCAACCCTTCCTGCATTCCTACCAAGTACGGCAAACATGAAATAATGTATCACATGATGTTATTCACCACCTTTATGATCATGTGCATGCAAAAATACCATAAAGACAGACAGCATATTAAAATGTGGTCTGAGTACTGTTGATATATGGCTTATTTCGGAACCTATATATCTATAATCTTTACGAGTAGTCATTTAAAATTTAAAATTTAGCTACATTACTTTTATATTTAACCTTGGGTAAATTGAAATGCAAAAACAAAGAAAAGAGTACTGAAGATCCACAAATGATCCATATTCTTATGAAGAATATGGATCATTTATGGATGTAAGACAGTTATATGGATCACTGAATATGGATCAATGAATGTAAGACAATTTTCTCATGAATGAAGAGGAAACTTGAGGAAATAAAAATATAGTTCTAAAGAAGAAAGCTCAAAATATCATGGATGGAGCATGTAAGCAACAATGAAGTTTCATTGAAAATGGAGACAAGAAGGAGGCTTGTGTAAATGTGTTAGAGCATGGGGAGTGAGAAGTATGGTCAAAAGATAAACATTATTTATTGCTAAAGGAACAGGAAGTTGTGGATTAGCACAATAAGTCACATCCTGAAGGGAAATTAAACAAAAAATAAGTCTTCTACTTTTTCATTATATTTTACTTGAATTCATATTCACAGAATTTGTGAACAGCCAGGATCACCCATGACTTAAAGAGACATCACATAAAGAAGAAAAAAAGATCAGTGGAACTATTTTACCCATATGCATCTGTGCATTGAATACTGTTGCCATATCTGGTTGAGCACTCCTGCTATTCACCTCAGGGTGCTCAACAAAATTCAAAGGAGGATCTGCAATGTAATCGATTCTGATCTGGCAGCTCAACTTCAGCCATTTTCTCACCAACGTAATGTGGCTTCTCTCTGTCTTTTCTACAAATATTTTTATGGCTTCTGCTCTGACGAGCTTATCTTCCTAGTGCCCTCTCTACATTAATTTAGTAGGGCTACTAGATTGGCAACTAGGTCCCACCCATTTACAATCAGAACAGTCAAATGTAACAGCCATTTCTACTCAGTCAGTTTCTCTTCCCACACTTCCCACCCGTGGAACTCTCTTCCATATACTTGCTTTTGTGATAGCTACAATCTCCAAGGGTTTAAGTGCAAGTTCAATTGCCATCTTTCATCTCCCTGATTCCCATCTTTCTCTTATTCTTTCCCTGCCATTCATAGTATATTGTTCTTCTTTCTTCTTGCTCTACTCTCATGTAACACCCTACACATCAGTATTCTCATCTTTCTCCTATTCTGAAGATAACGATTGACATTGCCTTTAAATTTTTTGAAGATCAAATTTGACTAGAAAGGAAGAAGATGGAAGATGGAAGAAAGTTCCATAAGCGAGAGATTGCTAGAGAAACAATTGTTAGCAGAGATTTTACAATCACATTAAGCCATTTCAACTACAAAATGATGGGACCTTGCTGCCAACTTAGTATTGCACTTAAATTCATAATGCCTAAATATCAAAGAGGAAAGTTCACCAAAACAATTATCATGAAAGTATTTATAGAATATTCACAAGGAAGCCACATTATAGTAGTGAGAAAGTGACTGAAGCCGAAATACCAGGTTGGGACCAATAATACTGCAGATTCTTCTTTGTATTTTATTTAAATACATAGAAAACCAGATGTGACAACAATATTCAATGTATGGATGAATGACAGACATATAAATGTGTAAGATAGATTCTGTCAAGAAAGAAATTGTCTAGAATGCCACAGTGAACCAACTTTCTGCTTCATGTCAGTGGAAAACATTAGCCTTACAAAGCACAATGACTCACTCACTGGGAGGTTAGCACCAGCAATGCTGATGGTAGGCAAAAAAGTTAAAAGCAAGTACAACTAGTATTTTATTTATTTCAAATTTAGACTGATTAGTTTAAAAACCTTCTCTCTTTTATCTTGTTATTTTTTATCATCATATTTTTATCTTGTTTAGTCATTTATGTTTGCTATCTTCACAGTAAAGAGGTTTTGATGACAGACTAGATAGTCATATTCTGTTTGTAGGTATGTCGTTTCATGTAGAGTTTTCTTCTTTTTTTTTTAATTCTTTGGTTATACAGAACAAACCTTCTTATCAGTTTTTCCAATAGTTATTTCTCATAATTTTAAGAGAATTTAAAAATGAAAACTTTGTTGCTATGTCTTAATTAAAGTCTTATTACTTTTTAATGAGAATTTGGTATGAAGTCTTTTGCAGGTTTTACTAAATTTAAATTATTTTTCTGTCTCTGAGCTCTCAAACAAATACAAATATCATCACCGTTGTTTTTCCATCTCAAATATTCCACTCTCATACTTGCAAGCTCTTATAATCACCCCGCACCTCAGTTATCTTCTATCTCTGTTTCTCATAATAATGTTATTTCAACTTTTTATTTAAGAACACAGTTCTCTTTTTAATACTAAGCACTGTTTTATATTTTATAGAATGTGCGTTGTGGTGCAATGGATATTCTGGGGAACCGTGTTCAAATTCAAGCTGAACACATTGCATTCACTTACGCACGAATACCCTTGGAAAAGTTATTAATCCATGTCTTCCCCCAAGTTATGGGTTAAATAGCAGAACAGATTGGGTTCTATAGCCTTGGCTGGCAACCAGTCTACTGCAGAAAGCAATGGCAACCTACTGCAGGATAACCTTCTGCCCAGTCTGTCATGTCTCTTTGGAGACATAATTGCCCAAATCGTGTATCACTTAACTGACTATTTTATATATCTATTCTTTACTTCCCACAAAAGTTCTACTTCTTAAAGCCAGTATCATCTTCTCTCTCTTTCGCACACAGTTTATTCTTTCTTCCTCTCTCTTTCAATATATCAACAACATTCTCCATTAATTCTTTTATGTGGTTCATCTGTTTTCTCACACTCCATGTATCATCTTGTTCTTTGCTTGCATGTTTTCTTTTTTTACCTTCTATCTCTCTATATGAAATCAATCTCACACTCTCTGTATCTTCCTGTTCTTTACCTATACATTTTTTACCTGCTCACTATTTATATACTATCTGATTTACACTTTATATATATTCCTGTTTATTTGCCTATATATTTATATATCTCCTCTCTAACTCTTTAGGATATTCGTTGTGGTGCATTGGATATCGGCTCGAAATGATAAATCGGGGAGCTGGGTTCGAATTCCAGCTTAATTCATTGCATTCACTTATGCGCAAATACCCTTGGGAAAGGTATTAATCCATTTCTTCCTTCCAGTTATGGGTTAAATAATAGGACAGATTGGGTTCTATAGCCTTGGTTGGCAACCAATCTGCCATAAAAAGCAATGGCAACTTACTGCGGGATAATCTTCTGCCCAGTCAGTCATGTCTCTTTCGAGACATGATCACCCAAACATGTATCACGTATGGCACTTAACTGACTGACTGACTAACTCTTTATATGCCATCTTTCTTGTATTTTCTGTATATTCCTGTTTATTTGTCTATATATTTCTGTTTTTTACCCCCTCTCTATAATTCTATATGCCATCATTCTCACAATTTTTATATCTTCCCCTTCTTTGCTTCTACATTTTTTACCAGCTTGCTATCACTTTATACTTCATGTTTCTTCTTCTTCTATGTGCCCTGTCCCTTCAGGACGTAGGTGATCATGGCTTTCCATGTTTCCCTATCCCTGGTGGCTCTGAGCATGCCTTCTGTTACACCATGCAATCCTCATTCCGTCATCCACCTGATTAGGTCCTTCAAATATGTTATCTTTTGCTTTCCCCTGTCTCTCCTTCCCTCTATCTGGCCTGTTAGTATTAGATTCTCCAAGCCCTCCTTCCTCATTGTGTGTCCCAGGAACTTCAGCTGTCTCTTTCTGATGCTCAGTATTAATTTTCTTTTTGTTTCCATCATTTCCAAGACCTCATCATTGCTCACATGCTTGATCCATGATATTCGCAGCATCTTTCTGTAGAACCACATTTCAGTGGATTCAAGTTTTTCCTTCATCTTTGATGGTATTGAAGGACGGACAGCATGTAGCAATCCAGTACTCTCTTCCTAGTTTCTACCTGTTTTCATTGCGTATGTATTTCTGTTTTTATACCCACTCCATCTCTTTATACACCATCTTTCTCACACTTTCTGTTCTTTCCCTATGTTTTTTTACCTCTTCAATAACACTTTATCCAATAATATATATAATATATCACACTCTCTATAATTTTCTGTTCCTTTGCATACTGTTTTTACCTCCTTTCTATTACTTTATGCAACATCTTTTTCATATTCTCTACATATTCCTGTTCTTTGTCTGGACATTTTTCTCTACTCTCTATCTCTGTATACTCTATCTTTCTCACACTCTCTATATCTTCCTGTTTTTGTCTATATATTTCTGTTTTCAACCTACTCACTATCTCTTTATACATCATCTGCCTCACAACCTTTATATCTTCCTGCTTTTTTTATATATTTTTTACCTCCTCTCTATATCTTTATACACCATCTTTTTCACACTCTCTATATACATTCTGTTTCTATTTATTTCTCTTTTTACCTCCTCTACCCCTTTGTATGCCATTTTTCTCACACTCTCTGTAAGTTCTTGTTTCTCTGCTTATATTTCTCTGCTTTTTACTTCCTCTCTCTCTGTACACTATCTTTCTCACACTCTCTATATATTCCTGTTTATTTGTCAATATATTTTTTGTTTTTACCCCTTCTCTAGCTCTTTATGTGACATCTTTCTTACACTTTCTATATCTTCCTATATTTTTTCATATATTTCTGCTTTTTACTTATATATTTCTATTTCTAACTTGCTATCTATCTCTTTATACACAATCCTTTTTACAGTAACTCTATACCTTCTTTTTCTTTATATATATATATATATATTCTAAACATATACTGTTAAATATAAGAGACAATGAATGTCTATTATGTTTAATCATGAGCCATTCTAAATGTCATATTTTGGCTTTAATTTCAGTTGAAAATAAAAACAAAAATTCTCCAACATTTGAATAATTTTTATTAATTTGGTTCTAAGCTTTCAGAAAACATGAGCCATCTTCAGAGAGGTTATTAAGATGGTAATACAGTAACATCCATCATCACTGATGATTTTATTTTGTGTTGACATAAAACTCCGGTAGGCAACGGCAATAGTTACCAAAAATAACAAACGCAGTTCACAAATTTGCAATGCAGTTCTATGACATCACACCGTGTAATAGCACAAAATGACAACAGAACCATGTATTCAAATGCAATGTAACATGTTATGACCAGATTTAAAGGTGATTTTATTAAGTGTGGGTTGTTTGGATTTAATGTACATGGCCTCCAATATTTGAAGGTTCTTTTTACTGTGTGTATGAGTAATGTGTGTATGACTATATATATATATATATAGTCATCCACAGACAGATCTGTTTTGCTGTATCACAGCTCATCAGTATGGTTAGACATCCAATTGCTTTTTACCCAGGATTGAAACCCGACCAAATTGGTGTCAGTTGGTGATTCTACCTCTGAGCTATGGGCACTCAGTAGAAGGAGGCAGACTTTTTAGCGTGTACATTATCATTATACACACACCCAATAGCTGAGAGTGTTCTAATTCATTGCTGAATGAACGATATTTCAATCCTGAGTAAAAGCAGTCAGGTATCTAAACCTACTGATGATTGTGATACAGCAAAACAGATCTGTCTGCAGCTGACTATATATATATATATATATTTCTGATTTTTAATTTCTATCTCTTTATACACCATCTTTCTCACACTCTTGACATATTCTTGTTTTTTATCAATATATTTCTTTTTTATCCCCTTTCTATCTCTTTATAGGCCATCTTTCTTATATTCCTTATATATATTCCTATTTTTGCCTGTATATTTGTTTTACGTCCTTTCTATCTCTTTATACACCCTCTTTCTCACAATCTCTATATATTATTGTTATTTGTCTATATATTTTTGTTTTTTTACTTCCTCTCTATATTTTACACCATCTTTCTCTAACTCTCTACATACCTTCTGTTTCTCTGCCTATATATTTCTTATTTTTACCTCCTCGCTATCTCTTTATACATCTTTGTATTCCTATTCTTTGCCTATACATTTTTAATAACTTTATGCACCATCTTTCTTACAATTTTTATAAGTTAATGTTCTTTGTCTATACATTTTTACTTCCTTGGTATCTCTTTATATGCCATCTTTATCACACTCTCTGTTTTTTTCATATATATTTCTAATTTTTACACATATATTTGTTTTTACTTTCTCTCTACCTTTTGTATACTCACCATTTATTTCTGTTTCTTTGCCTATACATTTCTGTTTTTACTTCTTTGCCATATCTATCTACATCTTTCTCAAATGCAGTATATATTCTTTTTCTTTGTCTATACATCTTTATTATCTATTCTCTATCTATAATCTATCTTTATATCTTACTATATTTTTTGCCTATGCATTTTTACCTCCTTGCAATTTCTTTATAGACTATCTTTTCACACTTTCTATATACCATCTGTTTCTTTGCCTATGTATTTATGTTTTTCACATCCTATCCCTTTCTGTGCTATCTTTCTCACACTGTCTGTATATTTCCACTTTTATTTCTCCCTATCTGTTTATATGCCATCTTTCTCACACTCTATATATTTCTGTGTCTTTGTCTATATATTTTTGTTTTATACCTCTTCTCTATATCGGTATACATTATCTTCCTCGATATCTCTCTGTTTTTGCCTATATATTCCTGTTTTCTTTGCTGACTCTCTATCTCTGTGTACTCCATATTTCTCACACTCTCTATATACCTTCTGTTTCTTTGCCTATATATTTCTTTCCACATCCTATCTCTTGATATAACATCGTTCTCACATCTCTATATATTCCTGTTTTTTTTTATACATTTTTACCTCCTGAATATCTCTTTATATCTCTCACTCTCTCTATATTTCTGTTTTTTACTTTTGTGGTGTAGTGGATATCGGCTCGGAATGGGAAATCGGGAATCCGAGTTCAAATTCCAGTTGATATTCATTGCATTCACTTATGTGCAAATACCCTTGGGAAAGGTATTAATCAGTCTCTTCCTTCCAGTTATGGGTTAAATAACAGGACAGATTGGGTTCTATAGCCTTGGCAGGCAACCAGTCTACCGCAGAAAGCAATGGCAACCTACTGCGGGATAATCTTCTGCCCAGTCAGTCATGTCTCTTTCGAGACATGATTGCCCAAGCATGTTTCACATATGGCACTTAACTGACTGACTATCTCTTTATATGCCATCTATCTCACACTGTCTATATACATTGTTTGCCTATATATTTCTGTTTTCACCACCTATCTCTTTATATGCTATTTTTCTCACACTCTCTATATATTATTATTCTTTCCCAATACATTTTTACCTACTCTCTATCTCTGTATACTCTATCTTTCTCACACAATTTCTCTTTTCCTATTGTCTATCTTTCTATGCTCCATCTCTCTCACACTCTCTATATCTTCCTGTCTGTTATCTAAACACTTTTTAACTTCCTCTCTATATAACCATACTTTATATCTCTTTTTTTCTTTTCACATTCATTTCTTTTCAAATATTAACTATTAGTTTCTATTTTTCGCAGTTGAAAATGCTATCAAAGGAAATAGAACACAAAAGTTGTGTTACACTAATCTTCCATGTCGACGAGATGTGGCCTCCCTTTGTCTGTTCTATAAATACTTTCATGGCTTCTGCCCCAACGAACTTAAGTCACTGGTGCCTCTGCAACAGGTGTTTACTCGTACAACCAAATTGGCAACTGGGTCCCACCCATTCACAGTTAGATTAACCAAATGCAGACGACAATTCTACTCCTGCAGCTTCTTTTCTTGCACTTCCTGCCTGTGGAACTCACTTCCATATTCTTGCTTTCCTGACGGCTACAACCTCCAGGAATTTAAATGCAATGTCAATACTCATCTATTAACCACTTGACTCTAGTTCTTTCCCCACCCCGTATATCCTTTCCTTTCTCTCCACCTTTGCAACTGTCATCACACCTGTATTCCCATCCTTCTCTTGCTCCTTTCTAACTAGTTTGTCTTCCTCTTCACTCTCTTCTAATTAATCTTTTTACTCTTATGTAGCCCCCTGCACATCAGTGGCATTACCGCCTTGCTCGAGATGATACAATAAAAAAAAAGAGGGTATTCTGGCCTTAAAAATCAGCATTTAAATTCATGGGTTTTGTTTGGGCTTGAACACTGGCAGTAGGTAACCAGGAAGGTAGCTCAGAAGTTATTATGAATTTCTCTCACAGTGGAGCAAGTCAATTCAAGGTCCCACCCTTTTACAGTTAAATCTACCAAATGCAGCCGATAATTCTACTCCAGCAGCTTCTTTTCTCACACTTCCTTCCTGTGAAAGTCCCTTCCATATACTTGCTTTCTTGATGGCTACAACCCCCAGGAATTTAAATGTAATGTCAATTCCGATCTCTTATCCACTTGATTCCAGTCCTTCCCGCATCCTTTTACATCACCCCATGTATCTTGTTCTTTTCCTTTCTCACTCTACCTTTGCAACTGTTATCACACCTGTATTCTCATCCTTTTCTTACCCTTTCTCAAACACCCGATGTAACCAGCTTCAACTTTTACTCTCTTATGTAGCCCCCTGTGCATCAGTAGTGATACCACCTTGCTTGGGATGAAATGAATAAAAAGAACAAAACATATTGAATAGTCTTCTTTGAAGTTTAGCACCATTCTTCTTTTCAAAATTGCCTCTTTCTCTCTCTGCATTCAGGTACCAGTACACTTTTCTTTGTTTTCAATGAAATCTTCCTATCTCTCAATACTCTCTAAGCAACATAATATTCAAAATATACAAGTTTTATTGAGGAAACTTACAATCTCTTCAAAGATGAAGAAAAGACTTGAAGCAACAGAAGTGTGGTTCTACAGAACGATGTTGAAAATTCTATAGACTGAACATGTGAGCAACCACAAGATTTTAATTAGGATGCAAATGAAAAGAAACTTATACTTGGCATCCGGAAAAGACAGCTGAGGTTTCTGAGATATTTAAAAAAGAAGAAGGGTTTGAAGAATCCATTACTCACTGGATTGATAGAGGGAAAGAGAGATGAGGAAAGCCATGTGAAATATACTTGATGGGATTGAGCAAGTGGATGGCAGAGTGAGGTTTGAGAGAGATACCAAGACGAAAAGTGCTAAGAGTGACAAGAGATAGGGGCAAGTGGAAGTACCATTTAATAACTTTCCTTTTTGTCAATGTGAGTCTCTCTCTCTCTCTCTCTCTATATATATATATATATATATATTAGTCATTCACATACAAGCCTTTTTCGCTGTATCACAGCTCATCAGTGTGGCTAGATGCATCCACTTGCTTCTGGCTGGGATAGAAACTTGACCGATTTGGTGTCAGTCGGAGTCGCTACTCCCTAAACCAACGACGCATAGAATCAGAGAAGGGAAAAATTTTAATGTGTTATATATAAGCAGTGTATACACACTGTATATATATATATATATATATATATATATATATATATATATTTGTATTTCCTTACGTTTTTTTAAATGTATTTTATCTTTTTTTCTCTTCCAGTGTTCTGAATTCTGTTTTTTAATTTTAATACAGTCGACATCTTTATTTTCTTGCCTTTCTTTCTTTTAACTTAGATTTAGTCATGATTTTCTCTTAATTTTGCTCTATTTCAGTTTATATCTTTACTTTTAGTCTTTCTTTTTTGCCCTTTAAGTTTTGTTTTCTTTTTTCTTTCAACTTTAATATCTTTCTTCCTCTCTTGTTTCACTTATTTTCTTTCTTTCATCTCTCATTTTTATTCCTCCTTAGGCTAATCCTTTCCAGAAAACTTACAAATGTCTAAGCTTCCAACATTTTTCAAAAGAAACAAAAAAATCTTTCAGCTAAAGTATTATCCCTAAACATGTGAGGTGATGGTTCATCTAGGACCAAAATGCTATCTATCTATAATATCAGGTCAAACACTTTAAGATATCTGTAGACTTCTGCAACATCTATCATACAGCTAAGTTGGTATAAAGTGATCACTAGAGGGAAGAATCAGGATGATGTGAGTGATGAGAAGCATTAAAATTTTTTCTGTGTTAGAATCTAAGTATCTGAATATTCTTTTGTCTCACTTAAGTACATATATATATATATATATATAGTCATCCGCAGACAGATCTGTTTTGCTGTATCACAGCTCATCAGTATGGTTAAACAGCCAATTGCTTTTTACCCAGGATTGAAACCCGACTGAATTGGTGTCAGTCGGTGATTCTACCTCTGAGCTATGGGCGCTCGGTAGAAGGAGGCAGACTTTTTAGCGTGTATATTATCATTATACACGCCCAATAGCTGAGAGTGTTCTAATTCATTGCTGAATGAATGATGCATAGATGCCAGAGTAGTTACTGTTTTTCAAAGTCTACCATTCTTCCAGAGTGCTCAATCAGTGTGTGCCAGGGGAAATTTCTATGTTTCTTTTTGAAGCTTAACAGGAAAGTGTCATTTTCTCCGCTAGTGTCTAAACTGCTTTTTTCTGGTGTGATGTATATATTATTGCTAATTGCTACAAGGTTATTTTCTTAGATTTCTATGTATCCCAGCCATTTAAAAAAAAAACATACTACAATATATAAGTCTTTAAGCAACCCATGCCCCTTAGGTTTGTATGAAAAACTATATATTATTAAATTTCTTAAAAATAAAAATCTATTAAATAAACATAAAGAAATTAATGTCATATGTAAACATTACAAAATGTTCACCTTAGAATATGGTTATTAATTCTTCATAAAAAAAGCTGATAGTTTAAATTTTTCTGAATGGGTTTGGCACCATATATGACATCAATGTGAAAGTGTGAATCTGATGAGGCTCTTTAAGAATATGAATTGAATTTTCAGGTTGATGTTTCGCTTTTGTAAAAATTTACAGGGTTGGGCAAACATACCTCTGGAGCTTTTTATTCTCCATCAATAATTTTTTTTATAACAGATCCGTACACTGATTTATTTGAATTGTTTAGTATTTACTAATTTTACAACATAAATTTTTCTGATGGATTCAGTGTAGGTGCCATCACTACTTTCAAATTCCAGATGATAGTTTCTGTTTTGGAAAGGTTTAACTTTAGTTATATTTCTTGGAATAGTTGGTCGAGAATGATGATTTTTTGTTCAAGATCATTCTTATCCCAACTATGAATACCTACGTCATCAACATAATCTCTCTTCTTATTGTCAGTACATTACTGCCAGGCCTTTTATTGGTAGACATTTAGGATGTGTTAGGGAATACTTAAATATTAATTGCCCATATCTTCATATTAATGTATGTAAATATTCTGGGGATAGTCAAGAAAAGATTAAATTAACTGGGGCTCTCATTTTCTCTTGATGAGGTTTGAATTGTTTCCATCTTGCAGTTCTCACCTGACATATAAGATTTTATAGCTCAATACAGTTCAGTCAGTCAGTTAAGTACCATAGGTGAAACACGCTTGGGTGATCAGTCTTGAAAGAGACATGACTGACTGGGCAGAAGATTATCCCGCAATAGGTTGCCATTGCTTTCTGCAGTAGACTGGTTACCAACCAAGGTTAAAGAACCCAATCTGTCCTGTTATTTAACCCATAACTGGAAGAAAGAGATGGATTAATACCTTTCCCAAGGGCATTTGTGCATAAGTAAATTCAAGGAATTCAACTGGAATTCAAACTCAGCTCCCTGATTTCTTGTTCTGAGCCAATATCCAATAAACCACAACGCACATCCCCCTCAATGCAGTTATTCTATTAAATTAATGCATTAAGTGGATTCAGAACTTGAAAGACAGTTTATGAGAAAAGGAAAATTCTATTGATCTAAATATATGCTGATGTGAGGTTGACAAAGTAGGTTTCTTATTAGAAAGGTAAGCAATTTATTAGAGTTGTTTGATGATATATACGCCATCACTGCATCCCTTAGCAGAATGCAAACCAAACTGATTTTCATAAAATGATGAGAGCCTATTTAAAACTTTCACCATGATGGATCCAACTGAGATACTCCTGTATATACGAGGGTTTTGAGACCTACCTTTTTTGTGATAATGCATTAATGTGTTTAAACCCTATTTTTCATGTGTGTATTTCATAAAATAAAGGAACTTACAGTATTTACATTATTCAGACTATTGTCTTCATCTTTGTTGCCATTTGTACAACATTTCAGCCGCTGTATGCTTTGGCCTTTATCAGGTGCTAGGAATTTTGAACCAAACCCTTCATTACAATCACTGGGGTATATGAACTCCATTCCTTGCCTAGAAGGCCAGAGCATACAACAGCTGAAAGGTCATACAAATGGCAACAAAGATGATGACAATAGTCTGAATAATGTAAATACTGTAAATACTACCTCATCTCAGAAATATAGACAAATGGCCAAAACGTTGTACAAATGGCAACAAAGATGAGGACAATAGTCCAAATAATGTAAATACTGTAAATACTACATCATCTCAGAAATATAGACAAATGGCCAAAACATTGTACAAATGGCAACAAAGATGAGGACAATAGTCCAAATAATGTAAATACTGTAAATACTACCTCATCTCAGAAATATAGACAAATGGCCAAAACGTTGTACAAATAGCAACAAAGATGATGACAATAGTCTGAATAATGTAAATACTGTAAATACTACATCATCTCAGAAATATAGACAAATGGCCAAAACGTTGTACAAATGGCAACAAAGATGAGGACAATAGTCCAAATAATGTAAATACTGTAAATACTACATCATCTCAGAAATATAGACAAATGGCCAAAACATTGTACAAATGGCAACAAAGATGAGGACAATAGTCCAAATAATGTAAATACTGTAAATACTACCTCATCTCAGAAATATAGACAAATGGCCAAAACATTGTACAAATGGCAACAAAGATGAGGACAATAGTCCAAATAATGTAAATACTGTAAATACTACATCATCTCAGAAATATAGACAAATGGCCAAAACATTGTACAAATGGCAACAAAGATGAGGACAATAGTCCAAATAATGTAAATACTGTAAATACTACCTCATCTCAGAAATATAGACAAATAACAAAGGAACTTGTTACTGAATTTTGGAAGAAACTAAACTATTTTTAAAGGATCAGCTTCAATGTGACACATTATTATTCCTTAGTTTTTAATAGCTTTCTTTGTTTTACAATGCATCATTAATGAAAATATAAGAAACAGTTTATACATAAAGTCATTGTAAGTTTCAGTCTTTAAACTCATTTATATCTTTCTATCTTTGATTCAATAATAGTTGTTTTTTTTTAATTCTCATATCAAAGTCATATTTCTATTAGAGGTAAGCAATTTCTTGGAGTTGTTTGAGGATATATAGTCTATTGTTGCATCCTTTATCTGAAAGAAAAACAAACTGGGTTGTGAGGAGTTGATGTTCATAAAACAATGAGAGCCTAGCTAATATTCAGTTTAGTTCCATACATGATACACGCTTGGGTGATCATGTCTCTTTTGAGACATGACTGACTGGGCAGAAGATTATCCCTCAGTAGGTTGCCATTGCTTTCTGTGGTAGACTGTTTGCCAACCAAGGCTATAGAACCCAATCTGTCCTGTAATTTAACCCATAACTGGAAGGAATGGATGGATTAATACCTTTCCCAAGGGTATTTGCACGTAAGTGAAGACAATGAATTCAGCTGAAATTCGAACTTGGCTCCTTGATTCCTCGTTCCACGCCGATATCCAATGCACCAGCTAATATAATGTTCTTTAATTTTTTCACCATGATGGATCCAGCTGAGCTACTTTTGTATGTGTGAGCAATTTGAGAGCTACCTTCTTGTTTTTCTTTAAGCATAAATGAGTGATACAGCCAACTTTTTGACGATGCAATTTCTGATTCCAGCCATTTTTCATAAAATAGTGAAACTTGTAATCAAATTGTTAATGTCAAGGGATACTTTACTATTCCTTAGTTTTTTAATAGCTTTCTTAATTTCCTCATCACTAGGTTTATTATTGTTTATATTTGGAGATGGATTTTGGAATGATTATATTAATATTTGTATATATTCTATTTCTATAGAAACTTAAGTTTAATTTAGTCAAGATTATTCAAAGTATTTTTTTGAAACCAGGACATTTCTTCTGTGAAGGTATTTTCAGTTGGGGGCATAAGGTGATATAACTCAGATCTTACAGCCCTGATCAACAATGTCAGCTGTCATATCAGTCTTTCTTACTGGTGTACAACATTTTCTGTTATAATATCTGGTGATTGAATATTGCGACTGCAACTCCATGTTTTTTCTCCTTGTGGCCAGTACAAAATAAATATACCAAATATACAATTGAGTCACAACCAAATATACAGACAATATCAAATTTTCTTGGATTCTTCTAAAAGAAAGTGCACCTTGAAACCACTTGATCCTGATTGGATATTGATTTATCATAATTTCCATTTGAAGAACTTTTTTTAAGTTTGCATTTTATTTTTTTGATGATGTTGATAGATGAGGTGGCTGACTAGACCTTTATTTACCAGTATCAGAGTTTTCAACTTTGACCTGGTAACCATTTAATTTAGATAGTGTTGTAGAGCAGCTGACACCCCTTTAGTGCCCTCAAATATGGAATGGTCTGTGGACTGAAATAGCTATATAAACAAAGGTTAATAGCAGTCATGAATTTGGAGTGTCATTGATGATTATTATCAGACTGTGCTCTCAGTGACTATAACAACTTAACCTCTCCTCTCTTTCTAATTATTGTTGTTCTGTCTTATATATGTTTGTCTTGTTTGTAATTAATATCCATTAGCAGGGATATGGTGCTGTAGATATATCAGCACACATCATCTGGTATTGTACTGCCACCTTAGTGATACAATAGATAGATAGATATATAGATAGATATTAATAGGTTCAGACTGATTGATGAATAGATAGATAGATAAGTAGTTAATTTAATGCCCAAAGTCAGTCAGTAAAGGGCCATACATGAAACACACTTGGGCAATCATGTCTTGAAAGCGACATGACTGACTGAGCAGAAGATTATCTCGCAGTAGGTTGCAATTGCTTTCTGTGGTAGACTGGTTGCCAGCCAAGGCTATAGAACCCAATCTGTTCTGTTATTTAACCCATAACTGGAAGGAAGAAACAGATTAATACCTTTCCCAAGGGTATTTGAGCATAAGTGAATGCAATGAATTCAACTGGAATTTGAACTCGGCTCCCCAATTTATTGTTTCAAGCTGATATCCACTATACCACAACGCACATCCAATGCTCAAAGTAATCATATTTTTTTTTTTTTGCCCAAAGTAATCATATTTTTTTTACACAGCATCCATATTTCATTTCAACAAAATCTCAGTGACCTCCAAAATGAAAATTTCAGTCAGTCCCCAAGAGGACCAAAAGCAGTTTTAAACATTAGTAATAATTAATACAAAATGAATTTAATACTAATGCATAAATTAATGTTAATAGCCTTTCCATATACATTTTAACATTTGATAATTAATAATTATACTCAAAATAATGTCTACAGGAATTTTCACAAGACATAACAGAAGCCTGGCATCTAAAAAGAAACCAGACATTTTTCTCATTTGCATATTTTCCATATAATCTCTTTTCAGAATTGAATTAACTACAGTGTCCTGATTTTGTTTTCTTTGATATATTTCTTATAAGAAAACTTTATTTTGTTTTCTTTATAATTTTAGACAGGAAAAATTTCCTTTTTTTTTCAATTTTATCATCATAGAGATAGTTTTTCTAGAACACATTTAACTGCTTTGATTATTAAAATTAAGCTTCTAACATAGTCTCATTCTTTTATGCGTTGTATCTCTTGAAGTCATTGACGATCATGACTCTCCACTATGTCTGTGTTTTGTTGCTCTCAGTAACTTGTCAGTAACTTTTCACCATTTACTATTCCTTCTTATCCTTGTACAATGCATTCATTAATACAAACACGTTAAATAGGTTACTCATTGTTTCCTCTCTTTCGTTTTCTGTTGCTTTTAATTTGTCCAAATCTAGATCTTATTTCCTCTTTATGTGTCCTAGAAATTTCAACTGTTTCTTTTTTATTGTAAGTATCTGTTTCCTTGCAGTTACTGTTATTCTTCAGACTTCTTTATTGCTCACATGCTCACTCCATGATATTTTTAAAATTTGGTGATAGAATGAAAGCAATGAAAACATGTACCCTGAATCCATCATAAAAATTCAGAATGTACAATTAATAAATATTAAATACTTCAAAATACTTCATTCAGGTTACGGATCTGTTAAAACAAATTTAATATAAGAGATAAAGAAATTGAATATAGAATAGACTATACTAGAGGGATCCTTATCTAAAACCACAAACTGCTAAAAAAGGCGAAACTTTAAACTAAAACTCAAGTCATAATCTTACATAGCCTTGTCAGATCAAAACATTCACATTGATGTCAGGCATGGCAAAAATCTCATTTAAAAATAAAGGGTGCGATGGATAAACTGTCGTTCAAATTACACAAAAATGAAAATAACACTGACATTTAATTTTAGCAGATATATTTACCTAAATTAGACAGAAATGTATTGAAATACTAAAGAGTAAATTTATTTAATAAAATTACCATTGGCTTCAACCATGGCCTCCAGACAAATTCAGAATCTCCTGTAACTCTTCTGGATAGTCTCATTGTTTAAATTGGCGAATGATGCTATAATCCTTGCCTTTGGTTTATCTTCAGTGTTACAAGGAGTTTTGTTGGTCTCTTGCTCAACTGCACCCCACACATAATAATCAAGGGTGTTACAGTCTAGGGAGTTAGGTGGCCAGATGTACGGAGGGGATGTGGTTGCAGAAATTGTCTGACAGTGACAACAGGGTTCTTCTGCTTGTGTTGCTTGGTGCAGAGTTCTGTTGCCAGATATAGAGCCTTCCAGCAGCTATCCTCTTGACCCAGGGCTGCATTACCTCCTCAGAGCAGTTGATGTAGGCCTCTGTGTTAGGTCTGAGTCCTTCACTAACAAATTCAGGAGTTCTTTTTTTTATCAGAACAATCAGAGTGAGTTTTCCAAGCTGCTGTACCTTCGTAATCACCATTAGACTCATCCAACTCTTTTATGAATCCTCTGCGCTGTTCTCAGATTGACACCCAAAAACTCTGAAATGTTTGTTTTGAATCTTCCTGTGTGAATGCCAAACTGTAGAGCATGTCATTTTCAAATTTTTGATAGAGTGAATTGCATCATAGTGCTCTTTTTCTCACAGAGATTGCCCAACTGACCCTACTATATATTGCAGTTGATAAAATCTAAAACAAACATGCCTGAAATTATAAACATAACGTGGTGACAATTTACTCATCGCACCCTGTTTTTATACAACCACTTTCTCAAATCAATAGTTAAAAATGACTTTTGGCAAATGATAACTGCAGCAAGGATCATACTTCTTTGAACCTCATGGACTGGCACTACTAAATCACAGACAACAGATTATAGCAGATAACAGAACCTATATCACTGGAGAACTTTTAACAGCAGCAGCTCCTAAAATGGATAACACATGTAACTCAAATAAAATAATCAATATGTTCACATTCTATACAAATTTAAACAGAAGTTCACAAAGAAAGCTCCCATCAATACTGGAAAGAGCAATAACAGCTACTGGACTTGAGAAACCTATTTTCCTGAAAGATTGTTTTAAGAGAAAGATTTTATGAATTACAACTGAAAAGAAAGCTCCCATCAATACTGGAAAGAGCAATAACAGCTACTGGACTTGAGAAATCTATTTTCCTGAAAGATTGTTTTAAAAGAAAGATTTTATGAATTACAACTGAAAAGAAAGCCCCCATCAATACTGGAAAGAGCAATAACAGCTACTGGATTTGAGAAACCTATTTTCCTGAAAGATTGTTTTAAGAGAAAAATTATGTTTTAACTGAAGGTTCCACTGGCTGCTGTCATTAAATGCTGAATGTTTCATTATAAAAAAAAAACAGATAATATTACCATTGCCATTACCATAAGTTTTCCTGTAGTTCCTATTATTCTTAAAACTTCCTTATTGCTTACATACTCTGTCCATTGTATTCTCAACATTTTTGGTAAAACTATTAACTCTGTTGCATCAAATCTCTTTTTCATTTGTCAAGAGATTGTCCAATATTTACTGTCATATGTAATATTAGATAAAAATAGCAGTTTATGTCTCTTTTCTTTCTTTCTTTTTAATAGTATTTTTCTACATCTTCATTATTTTACTTAGCTTTTGGAAGACATCTTTCACTATTTCAATACTCCTTCTAATTTCTATATATTTTTCATTGTATGTTATGATATTATCCAAGTACTTAATTTCTGCTTGATCTTGATGCCTTTAGTACATATCACATATAGTACAATTGCTATACTTTCACAATATGACATTTTAATTTTGTTTTTGTTTTTTCATTATTTTAAGAACTAACCAAAGTGATTTTCAATGATCATGTATTTAAAAATGTTACAACTTTTAAGGAAAAACAAATCAATAATTAATTTCATTCCATTTTACTTTCCTTGAATATTTCTTTTTCTTCTGGTCTCTAACAAACTTGACCCCCATAAGGCAAGCAGAGGTGATGGAATCCCAGTCATTGTCTTAAAGAAATGTGACCCTGAACTCTTCCTTGTCCTCTCTAAACTCTACAACTATTGTCTCTCTGCTTCTTGCGTTCCTGTTCGCTGGAAGTCCTCATCTGTGGTTCCTGTTTTTAAACCCTCAGAAGAACACTCAGACCTCTCCAATTATTGTCCTATCAGCCTCCTACCAATCTTTGGCAAAGTATTTGAGGCCATCATCATTGCTGAAGTGGTTCAACATCTCATAGCCCACTGCCTGTTCTCCAACAGACAGTATGGCTTCCACTTCATGAGGTTTACTGCTGACATGCTAATGACCATCACTGAGTACATATACCAGGCTCTTGACAAGAAAAGCGAAGCTTAAGCTGTAGCCCTGGATATATCCAAAGCCTTTGACAGGTTCTTGCATCCTGGCCTTCTTTGCAAGCTACAGGTCAATGGTATATCTTCTTTGACTTAATCAAATTATCCCTATCAAATCACATAATGATTGTCATATTGAATGGGCATGCTTCCTGATCCTATCATAAGAACGGGGGTGTCCTTCAAGGCTCTATTCTAGGTCCTACGCCTTTTCTGATTTTCATCAATGATCTCTCTGATGTAATCAGATCCCAAGTAGGCATCTATGTTAATGACACCATCGTTTACTCTTGTCTTACTAAGAAATCTGTTGATACAGACAAAACAAACCTTGCTGCTCTTGAAAAAAACCTCCAGTCAGTGGTAGACTGGGCAAGAAATGGCTCATAAACTTTAGTGCCTTCAAAATGAAGCTGTTAGCCTTTAATCACCATAGACAATCTTTCTTACCTGTCATCAGCATGGATCATGTTAGTCTTCCTGAGAACAATACACTGCACCTGCTCAGTATCACTCTCTCGCTGACCTGAAGTGGAAAGACTATATTGAATTAGTATCTAAATCTACTCCTAAGAAGGTCGGGTCCCTCTCAGGCCAGGAAGTTCTTTCCATCTAAAATCAGCATGCACACTTACAAATAAACTATCTGCCCGTGCATTGAATACTGCTGTCATATCTGGTCAAGTGCCCCTGCTGTTCATCTTGCCGTTCTCAACAAGATTCAAAGAAGAATCTGAAATGTAGTTGATCCTGACCTGGCAGCCCAATTCCAGTCTCTCTCTCACCAATGAGATGTGACTTCTGTCTCTTCTAAAAATACTTTCACAAATTCTGCTCTGACAAGCTAGGCTCTAACACAAATTTACTCAAGCTACTACCAGTTATTAAACTTTACTACCAGTTATGAAAGCTCTTGCCTCAAATTCACTCTTTAACAGTGCTTTATTAATTTAATTTTTTGCAATAATTATTTCATCAAGTAGTGAAGAATATATATCCTCTCTATTTTAATAACAACCATTGAGTATTTATTTGTATGTATATATATGTATATATAATATATTTCCATCTTGTCACATTCAAGGACTGGATGTTTTTTGTATGTTTTAATGTAATATTTTTGCCATATATATATATTCTTCACTACTTATTGCAAAAAATTAAATTAATAAAGCACTGTTAAAGAGTGAATTTGAGGCAAGAGCTTTTAGACAGCATATGATATAAATATTTTACCATCATTTTTGATGGCACTGGCCCACTCATATAATAATAATAGACTTGAATAGCAAATAGAATTTCACATGAAGAAAGTGAAGTAAGTGACTTGTTAAAAAAAAGAGATTTTGAAGTTTCCAAAACGAAAAGGCTGTGACTTTTGGTTCCAATATTTTTGTATCTGTCAGTACATATTGCACAGACAACAGAGCATTGAATTAGGCTTTCTATAAGCTACTGTAAAAATGGCTTTATATGAAAAAAGATTTAAGTTAAAAAATGCAACCAAAATCTTTTCATGTATTTAAATAATTCAGCATAAAAAATTTCAGTGACGAGGATATGTTTTTGTGCTGTGCAGATAGTTACAGTTGACTAACTGTTACAATTTTTCCTTTTTACAGGAAAATTTACTGATGTCCTAAGTGGCCCTTGATATTACATGACAGCCCATTGGTGAAAATAGTTCAGTTACTACTTCGATTTTGAAGGAGAGACATGTAGTAGCTAGAGACTGTTCAACAAATAAAAGTACACTAGGAGACCTAAATAACAAACATGAAACATACCATATTCCCCTTACAGATATGACAAGTAAGAAGATTTTATTTATTCTTTCACATCTGTTTACTTTTTTCATATCTTTTTTTAATTTTTCTGCATGGGAAAAATCATGATGAGTATATATATGTAAATATATACTATTTACATTATTGAGATCATTTTCTTAATTTTTATTAGTATATTTACAATATTTTGGCAGTTGTATACTCTAACCTTCTTTGTGTGATATAATGCCATGAATATGGCAATAAAGGTGAGGACAACAGTTCAATTAATATAAATTGTAAATAGTGTAAATAGTTACAATACTTCATATCAGAAATATAGGCATATATATAAATATATATATATATATATATATAGTCATCCGCAGACAGATCTGTTTCGCTGTGTCACAACTCATCAGTACGGTTAGACTCTGATTGCTTTTAACCCAGGATTGAAACTCGACTGAAGTGGCATCAGTCGGTGGTTCTACCTCTAGGCCATGGGCGCACGGTAGAAGAAGGCAGACATTTTAGCATGTATATTATCATTATACACGCCAAATAGCCAGAGTGCTCTAATTCATTAGTGAATGACTGATGCATACATGCCAGTGTAGCTACTGTTTTTCAAAGTCTTCCATTCTTTCAGAGTGCTCAATCCGGGTGTGAGAGCATAAATAGTCATCCGCAGACAAACCTGTTTCACTGTATCACAGCTCATCAGTATGGTTAGATGCACACACACACAAAAGTAAGTCAAAAATTTTCAACAGTTTTGCCATAACATATCTTTATACAACAGTGCAGATAATTTTTTACTTTCCCTTGTGTGTGTATTTATATATATATATATATATATATATATATATATATATATATATATTGCATTTTTGTATGACATATTTGTATATTTCAGTGTAGTATATAAAATGTTTTCCAGTATAAGTAATTTTTCTAATAACTTTCTTTGGGTTATTCCAGTCCTTCTTTTCATTGTGTTAAGGTTTTAGTATATCTGACTAATAACTATAATGGGTTTCACAGTGTGAAGAAGACCAAGATATTTCTTCTCTCTTTCCAAGCACCTCATTAAGTTTAAAACCTCATGACCCTAAATACATTTTACTTACCACTGGACTACAATATAATGCAGCATAGTTTTCCAACTTTGGCCACTCATTAAAGCATCCCTGGTAAGCAATGAGCCTGCTCTAACCTTAAAAATGGCACAGTGGCATTCATGTTTTGAAAAGCAGAAAGAAGAAGCCAAATGCAAGAGAGAAATAAAAAGAATTTCCTTACACTTTTCTTTGGAATTTCCTTTCAGGTATTTCATCAGCATTTTGCTTTCCCTTTTCCTTTTACCCTGACATGGCATTTCTATTCAGATATTTGAAGGCAACACAATAACTGGTGATGAGATGCAGCCATTTTGATGGCATAAGAAGACATATTTTATGCCATTCCTTGCCGTAGGCCAAAAGAGTGCCAAAAAGAGCAAGAATTCAAACTGTTTGTCAGTCATTTGGGCTTTGTTTACAATGCCATGGGTCCAAAGAACTGATTTTCTTATGCCATTTTTGCCTGGAATCTGCAAGCAAAGGGCAGTGCTGGTCACTGGAACTGTTAATAAATGGTAAAACAAAATTCACAGTGTTATCCAAAATCCTCTGCTCATCTAATCTCCGCCAAAAATAAAGTAAAAAGACCATTACGGAATAAATTAAATTTTTTATTAAACTGCATTTACCAAAATATGTTTAGAGTTGCATATACATACAGACATGACATATTTGTATATATATGTTGTATATAAAATATTTTCCAGTATAGCTAATTTTTAGAAGTACTTTCTTTGGGTCATTCTCATACATACAGCTGAAGACAAAATTATTTTTAATTGTTTGTAAATTATTGTTTTTAAATTACTCTTTAAGTGTTGTTTAACAGAGCAAGGCATTTTTAACACATAATTTCTAAATATACAAGCTTTATTTAGGAAGCTTGTGATCTTTCCAAGATGAAGAAGAGACTCAAAACAACAGAAATGTGATTCTACAGAAGGATGCTGAGGATAGAATGAACCAAACATGTGAGCAAAGACAACATGTTGGAGAGGATGCAAATGAAAAGGAAACTTATACTTACCATCAGGAGGAGATAGCTGAGGTTTCTGGGACATGTAATGAGGAAGGAGGGCTTGGAGAATCTAATATTCACAGGACAAAAAGAAGAAAAGAGACACAAGAGAAGGAGAGTGTTGCTAAGAGGAAATGTGTTGAGAGCCACAAGGGATAGAAGCAAGTGAAAGGCCATGATTACCTACATCCTGAAGGCACACAGCACATAGAGGAAGAAGATATTATTTTATTTTGCATACAGAAAAAATATTTTAAAAAAATTAAAAAAAACTAAGGTCAAAATTATTAGCCTCCTCTCTGTGATGCTAATAATAATTTGCCCACCAAGGCTATAGAACCCAAACTGTCCTGTTATTTAACCCATAACTGGAGGGAAGAGACAGATTAATACTTTTCCCAAGGGTATTTTCATGTAAATAAGGAAGAAGATATTTTATTTTGTATACAGAAAAAAATATTTTAAAAAATTAAAAAAAAACTAAAGTCAAAATTATTAGCCTCCTCTCTGTGATGCTAATAATAATTTGCCCACCAAGGCTATAGAACCCAAACTGTCCTGTTATTTAACCCATAGCTGGAGGGAAGAGACAGATTAATACTTTTCCCAAGGGTATTTGCATGTAAATGAATGCAAAGAATTCAACTGCAATTTGAACTCAGCTCTCCGATTTCTCATTCCAAGTCGATATCCACTGCACCATAATGCACATCCACCCATTAGCTCCTCTTTTAGTTTGTCTTGGGGTTGTTTTGTGATGGGTTTATCAGAAAATCCCATAAACACATGGCTGTTTCTTGAAGTAGTGCGGAAACTACACAAGCAAATTTTTTGTTTTTGTGATTAAATATTTTTAATAAAAAAAACTTCAGATAAAAAACAGTTCGAGGTCATTGTTACAGATTCTCATTCCGAGTTGATATCCACTGCACCATAATGCACATCTGCCCATTAGCTCTTCTTTTAAATAACAATCTGTAATTTTTCTCCTGAGGAGTCCTGACCCATTCTTCTTTGATAAATCTTTCGAGTTCTCTCAGATGTGATGGCATGGATACTAGACTTCAGTTCAACCTGCAGATTTTCTAAGTATTTTAACTTTTGAGCAGGCCAGTCAGTAACATTCACAAAAGTGATGTATATTTTATGTCATTGTCATGTTCGAAAACAGCTTTTGCTGTTGACTGCTCAAGATTGTTTTTTTAATTTTCTCATATTTTTCTTTCTTTAGGATTCCTTCTGCTTCCACATGATTCCAAGATTCAGACATTGAAATGTCAATACAGAATTATATTCCCTCAACCATATTTCAGTTTACAGATGGTGTTCTTTGGATTATACAACTCTCTTTTCATACTTCAAATTAGGTAGCAGGTCTATCACCAAAGAGTTATAGTTTTATCATATCTGACTAAATGACACTATTCCATTAGGTGCAATCTTTCTTCATATTGAGCATACTTTGGTCTGGCTTGAGGATGTCTCTGCTATAAAAGTGGGGTTTCTTCTTGATATCTAACCTCATATTCCATTCCTGTATATTGCTATCATGACTGTCTACATTGAGATTTCAATTCTAAATTTTCCTAAATAATTCATTAGTGTCTCTCAGTAGCTGTTCAATTTGCATATATTTCTTACTTACTTAGTATTTACAAAATTTGTTTTCTTTTACAAGCTTCCATCTCAAATAAAGGGATATGTAAAGAAGAATCTTAATAAAAGTCTTCTTGCAGGAATCGCTTCTAGTTTGATGAAAAACGGTGGCAATAATATTTTGAACAAATCAGCGATGTGTGTAAAGAAATAAATAAATTTCAACAAGGTGATTTTTTTTTATACATCTGATCAAAAAAAGTAAGAATATACACTAGTATGCATACAGAAGAAAGTAGTGGTGGATAATGGTAGAATATTTTTGGTGGTGTACATTGGGAACATAGAATATAAAATGAACCAAGTCAAGGGTTTCAAATAAATAGTATATTTTTATTTATTTATACTAGTTACATTGTTTGAACTGCTCAGCCATATGTTCTAGAGATTTTTCCTATGCAGAGACTTTTTCCCATGCAGAAAAAGGATATGAAAACAGTAAGCAGATGTGAAAGCATGAATAAAATGTTCTTACTTCTCATATCCTTAAGGGGAATATGGTATGTTTTATGTTTGTTATTTAGGTCACCTGGTAATCTGTTATTTATTGAACAGTCTCTGGCTACCATATCGCTCTCCCTCAAAGTCAAAGTAGCAACTGAACTGTTCTCATCATTGATTAGAATAGTTCAGTTGTCATGTAACCTCAAGGGGCACTTGAGTCATGTGTCTCACTGGATAAAAGCATTGGATCCAGGAACTTGACCCAAAGAGTTGTGAGTTCAATACCTGATTACAGCAGAGGTGAACAAAAAACTTAAAGAATTGAGTTAAAGGGAGATAACTGAGACTGAGACATCTGGAAGAGGCATGACTTGTGGAACTGGAACAATCTAGGCAGGTGAATGAAATAAAGAGTTCAGTTTGAAATTTTAATCACTTAAAGGTTGGAGTTTACAATGGCTGAAGCATTGCAAATCTCCTTGTTATATATTATTTTACATTGATAATTTTTCTCAGAATATTTATTCCAAAATAATATTCTGTATAATTAAAAGATATTTTTATGCTCTACAACCCTTTGATACAGTATATGCATCTACATTTATTTTTTGAAAAATTCCTAAAAAAATTGTTATAAAAAAACAACAAAAAATGGAGGAACCCAAATTAGCCACTGCCTTTGCAAACATATCTGCAAGTCTGTAACAATGACCTCGAACCATTTTTTATCTGAAGTTTTTTTTATTAAAAATATTTAATCACAAAAACAAAAATTTGCTTGTGTAGTTTCCGCACTACTTCAAGAAACAGCCATGTGTTTATGGGATTTTCTGATAAACCCATCACAAAACAACCCCAAGACAAACTAAAAGAGGAGCTAATAGGTGGATGTGCATTATGGTGCAGTGGATATCGACTTGGAATGAGAAATCGGAGAGCTGAGTTTAAATTGCAGTTGAATTCTTTGCATTTATTTATGTGCAAATACCCTTGGGAAAGGTATTAATCCGTTTCTTCCTTCCAGTTATGGGTTTAAATAACAGGACAGATTGGCTTCTATAGCCTTGATTAGCAACTAGTCTACCACAGAAAGCAATGGCAACCTACTGCAGGATACTATTCTGCCCAGTCAGTCATGTCTCTTTCGAGACATGATCGCCCAAGTGTGTATCACGTAGGGCACTTAACTGACTGAATACTCCAAGCTTCAGTATCTGAGAGGAGAAGACTGTAATAATTAGTGGAAACTGAAACATTGGGAGATAGAAAATCATCTAAATTCATGCATCATTTTCAGATTCTGTCTGGCAATATGTTCAGTGATAGTGTTGTACAACACATATTTATAGGAAAGCTGCCACAAATGGTGTAGGTATCCTTAATGGCAATTGGAGACAATGTATCCATAAATAAGTTGTGCTATATGGCTGATAAGTTAATTGAAGTCATGACCCAAGAAAACCTAGTTGCAAACATATGGACTCAATGACATCACCCAAATAGAGTAGAAAAATGAATTATTGATAGACAAATAGGTGATTTGTTTAAAAAAATTCAACAATTGCAGAGACCAGCATTGCAGTTTATCAAGAAGCAAAAAAAGGAACAAGTCAAAAGGAAGAACCAATATCTGTTGCGACCACAAGAGATTCAGTGACAAGAGTATAAAATGCACAACGCCTTGTAATTACAAGTCCCATGGAAACAAATAAGCCAACAATCTTCATTGGTGGAATTTGTTGGCATTTCAGACTTTAGTCAACTTATCAACAAGTTCTAAAACAATATTCCTGCTTGTTAGCAGAGCACAAGTACTGCTAATCCCAGCTTCCCAGCCATACAAATTAAAGAATCAGGGAAAATTCACATTATGAGCAGTAAATGGTTTGATTATTCACACATGTGGACATAAATGCATTACATCTAATTAGTTGCGAGGGTGCAATTTTCAATGGACTTGCATCATGGCTGATATCACTACACCATATTTTGAGTGCAGACTTTTTCCCCATTATGGCCTGTTGAAGTTCCTGGGACATGCAATGAGGAAGGAGGGCTTGGAGAATCTGATACTAACAGGCCAGATAGAGGGAAAAAGAGACAGGGGAAAGCAACGGATAACATATTTGAAGGACCTAATCAGGTGGATGACGGAATGAGGATCGCATGGTGTAACAGGAGAAGGCATGCTCAGAGCAACCAGGGATAGGGAAAAGTGGAAGGCAAATGATCGCCCACGTCCTGAAGGGACAAGGCATATAGAAGAAGAAGAAGAAGAATCAATATTAAACGACAGCAGTTGATTGACACAAAGACTGGCATCAAATCTATTAACTGCCTAAAGCCTGCAACATTTCCTAGTACCAAAAAGGTCCATCAACAGAAGAAAATTCTGAATTTTTGAAAATATTGTCCAATTATCAAGCCATAACTATATCAAAATTCAACAACCTTATGAGAAAGTATGACATCACATACTGCATTGAAACAACTGGTTCATCTGGTTTTCCATAGAGAAAACATCACGAGCCACTTGCTAATTTATTGCTATTTCCATGGAAAATGTTCACACAACTTACATTCCTTTGTTCCACCAGTTCAGACCTTTACAGCCAAGATGTGCCACAAGATATACACAGTGTTGAATCATCCTTATTCATCTGATAAACTAAAGATTGCCAAACAGAAATTCCAGCACTTAGCAAACCTTGGGATAATTTGCCCTTTGAAAAGCAATTTGTCTTCACCTCTACACATGATTCCAAAAAAGAAGTCATCCTCATGAAGACCTTGTGATGATCACAAAACTGAATGCAATTACTCCTTCTGATAGGTACTCAATTGCTAATATTCAAGATTTGACCAGCCAACTAAAATCATTGAACTAAAATCTTTTCAAAACTTGACCTCATCCAAGCCAACCATCAAATACCTGCACAGGATTCTGACATAAAGAAAACAACCTTTACAATGCTATTTAGGCTTTGTGAATTCTTACATTTACCATTTGGACTACAGAATGAAGCCCAATTCTTTTAAAGATTTATGAACCAAATTCTTCAAGGACTAGATTCAGTTTGCTTCTACATCAGTAATGTGTTTGTTGCCAGATCTTCACCTGGAGAGAATAAATGGCTTTTACAAAAAGTTTTTTAATAGATTTTGAAAATATGGTATTTTAGTGAATCCAATTAAATGTAAATTTGGATTGTCTAAAGTTAACTTTTTAGGTCATATGATTGAAAAAATGGCATTAAACCATTACCTGAAAAAACCAAAGCTATTCAGTTTCCTGGTTCTTAAAACTTAAAAAAATCTATGCCATTTCCTTGGTATGGTGAAGTGTAATACAAAATTTATCCTCAACTTGGTGGAAATAGTTTCCCAATTGACAGATATTCTTCAAGGACAAAAGAAAAAGAAATGTGATTTAAATCTTTCTGAAGAAGAGTTGTCAGCATTTAATTTGGCAAAGGAAAAGTTAGCCAATGTTAGTTTCCCAATCATGAAGCAGAGTTATCCTTGGCTGTAGATGTATCAAGTTTTATCATTGGAGCAGTTTTGCAACAATGTTAATCAGATGAATGGTTCCCTTCTCAAAGAGATTTATCAGAGAATGCTACTCAGTACAGCACATTCAGATGAGTGGTAATCAGAACAATCAAGGCAAAATTGAATAACTATTCTCCTTGGGAACTTTCATTCACCAATTTACAACTGATATTTGACATATCAAAGGCTCTGCAAACATTAGCAGATACGCTCTTCAGGAATATTTCTACAATTAACAGACTTCCAGTCATCGGATTTTGAAATTATTGCAACTTCTCAAAAAGATGAATATCTAAAATCTCGTCTAGAGAATAGTAACTCTTCATTACAAAGAAGGCAATATATATTCCACAATTAAATCATTCCATTTGGTTCAACATTTATGCAGAAAATTTGTGGCCTTTTATTCTGAAAACTCTCCATAGAAAACTATTTGACACTCAGCACTCAATATTCTTCTCACGTGTATAAAAGTGATCTGCAAGTTAATTAGCAGAAATTATCTGGCCTTGAATCAACAAGGATACGAGAGATTGGAAACATTGTGTACCATCTCAAAAAAAGCAAAATAGTGAGACACTAGATCAGCTTCTTCATTTTTTTCCATTCCTGATACTTTATTTGACCATGTCCATATTGACATCACCAAACCATTCCTTCATTGTCATGAATATTACAATCTCTTCAACTGCATTTATAAATTCACTCACTGGCCTGAAATAACTCTCCTCACTGATATCAGTGTGAAATCAGTTGTATGAGATTTTATAACTTGTTGAGTCAGTAGATTTGGTTTTCTCGCTACCATCACCTTGGACAAAGGAACACAATTTGAATCCTCATTTTTTACTTCCTGACCAAACTGCTTGCTATAACCACAATTTTGTGCAACTGCTTACCATCTTGAAGCTAATGACATGATAGAACGTTTTTATCATTCTCTGAAGGAATCCCTGGAAACAGCACTGAACTATAATTTTTGGCTTTAGAATATTCCATTAATACTTTTTGGGCTAAGAACCAATTGCAAAACCTGATTCTCAGAGTTCTCAACTGAAACTGTATATGGCACACTTTTACATCTATCAGGACAGATAATAATCATAGCAAATGAACTACTCTTGGAGGTTGAATATGTCAGTAGAAACCCTTAAACCTAATACTAGCAGGAGGATGTCTTTAAAATAATATTTATACCTTGAATATGAAAATGCATGAACCCTAAGGTAACTCTCTCTCTTCTAGGTTTCCCTATTTCAAGCTGATGACATGAACTTTCCATGCTGAAGCTAAAAGAGCTGTGAATACTTCACACTAAGAACACACCAACACAGTAAGACCCACTCAAACATATTTTGTTTTTATTTTTTATAAGCGTTTCACCCCGAGCAAGGCATGTCACTGCCACTACTGCGCAGGGGGCTACGTAGAGTGGAGAAAGGATGATTAAATATAGGAAATGTCAGAGGGTGGGTGATAGGCGGGTAAGGATACCGAGAATGAGGGTTGGGTAGATGAGAGTGTTCTGAGAATAGTTGGGAGTTAGTGTGATAGGTGTCTATTGACCCTACATTTAAACACCTGGAGATTGTAACTGTCGGGAAAGCAAACTTGTGGAAGGGAGTTCCACAGGCGAGAAGCGCGAGAAAAGAAGCTGTTGGAGTAGAATGTACGGTTACATCTTATTTGTTTAACTGTAAAAGGGTGGGACCTAGTTGCTAATCTAGTATCTCATGTAAATTCGTGATTAGGCAGCACCAGTGATCTAAGCTCATCGGAGCAGAAGCCATGAAAGTACTTGTAGAAGAGGCACAGGGAAGCCACATCACGCCGGTGAGAGAGCGGCTGCAGCCGGTCTGCCAAGTCAGTATCAACTACATTACAGATCCTCCTTTGTATTTTGTCAAGAAGCCCAAGGAGAGCAGCAGGGGCACCCGACCAGATATGGCAGCAATATTCAATACACGGGCGGATGGTAGATTTGTATATGTGCAGAATAGATTCAGGTGGAAAAAATTTCCGGGCCCTGCACAGGGAGCCGACTTTCATAGCAGCAGATTTGGCAATGGATTCAATATAGTCATTCCATTTGAGGTCCACCGAGAGTGTAAGGCCAAGGAGGCGTAATATTTTACTCTCTGGGAGGTTAGCCTGTCCCATGATAATGGGAGGTAGATGCGATTGTCTATGGTGGTTAGTTGATAACAGCTTTGTTTTAATTTCATTATGTAGGTGATTTACTTCTAACAAAGTAAATTCTTGTTTTAAACTTTCCTTTTGTTATTTTTTTAATAAATGTTATTTTGCATTGCAAATCAATTGGTCTGTTACTTTGTGCATGTGCTCTTTCTCACCACAATTCTTTCATGTACTATAAGATTCCTGAAAGAATCCTTACACATTTAATTACTGAAAAAAAGATAATCACTAAAGTAGTTTTTTGTCAGACTATAATAGTAATCTCAGAAATCTGTGTTTTTCTCAGGCCTGAGCAGAGTGGAAATATCATTGGCATGTTTATCTCTTAACTGCATTATACATGGCTGGTTAGTATGAGGAAGCATTCTTTTGTTCCATCCTCTACCTCATCTGCCTCATCTGCCTTTAACCAAAATGTGTCAGGTTTGTATCCATTTGACCAAGATTGAGAATTGGCTTTGGTTAACAACAAAGGTATCTTTGTATCAATTTTTTGGTTTGGCCAAAAATATTTTATTTTCTGGCATTCCTTTCTTTTTTATTTCTTTTTCTAATGGAAGTTATGTGTGGAGTCTCCCTGACTTTTTAAATTTTTAAGTTACATATCATTAGGCAAACTTTCAGTGTTTTTGACCACGTTCAGTCTTTTTCTTTTTCATCTTTTTATTTGAGAGTTGCTTTCTTGTTAGTGGTAAAAGTATATCAGTCAGTTAAGTGCCATACGTGATACATGCTTGGGTGATCATGTCTTGAAAGAGACATGACTGACTGGGCAGAAGATTGCAGTAGGTTGTCATTGCTTTCTGCAGTAGATTGGTTGCCAACCAAAGCTATAGAACCCAATCTGTACTGTTATTTAACCCATAACTGGAAGGAATAGATGGATTAATACCTTTCCCAAGGGTATTTGCGCGCAAGTGAATGCAATGAGTTCGGCTGGAATTCGAAGTCGGCTCCACGATTTCTCATTCTGAGCCGATATCCAATATACCACAACGCACATCCTTCTATATATAAGTATATATATTGATTAAAAGTGAGAAATAGGGGTAAAGAAAGAGAAAAGGGTTTTAAAGAAAAGTGCAAATGCCTTCTTTTAATTTGAATTCTTTTTATTTTTCTTCATATATTTGATTTTTATATTTTATTTTATACTACAGAGGCATTAAATGTTAGCAAATAATTGTGATACACATTGTGTGTGTGAGAGAGAGAGAGAGAGAGAGAGAGAGAGAGAGATTCATAAAATATCCCCATGCCCAGAAGATCCCAGTCCCATGGTGAAATGAGAAAAGACAACAGAGTCTCAATTTTTACAGGCACCTAACAGCATCCTCTAACAAATTCTTGACAAAACTGGGGATGCTATGTAGGGGTAACCCACAGTCTCAGTTGATGCTCTATATCTATTTCTTTTAACAAATTATATTTTCATTTGCTACTGAAATACCAATATTTAACCTATATATATTTGTACATTATGACCAATCTTGTCACAATATGTTGTATCATAATTTTCTTTTTGTAATTGAATTCACTCCATGTAAGGCAATAAAGTCACTAAGACACAAGGGTTTGCTGGGTGTGAGAGAATCAGAAAACAAGCATTATTGAGGAGTGAGAATAATAGAAGAGTAATAAAGAGAAGAGTAGAAAACGATTGACATTGCATTTGAATTTTGAAGATTAAACTTGTCTGAAAGCAAGGAGCCGGAAGAGAGTTCCATAAGAAAGAAGTGTGAAAAAAGTAAATTTTAACACAGAAATTATAATTACATCTAACCAATTTAACTGGAAACCAATGGAATTGTATAGAGCATTGACTATGTTTGCCAAATGAACTTGTATCAAACATAACTGAGCTCCGCACATTTGAATGAATCTGAAGGTTTCGCAAAAGACAAAAGTATAAATAAAGTGTAAATAAATTGTAAATTTATAAATGAGAATAAAGTGTAAATTTATTTATTGAGAATAAATAAATAAATTGTAAATTTATTTGATGAGAAGAATGACATCAAATTTGTTGTTTTACAATGACATATATATTAGAAAGTTCTGTATAAATCTTTTCTTGTGAATGTGTGTTTTGAGAGTTCAGTTTTTTAAGGTCAGATGAAATTCTTCTTTTGTGAAGAAAAGGAAAAATGGTGTTACTAATATGTATGATGTATTTCTTGTGTAAAGAAAAGCAAAAATCTAATGTTGCTGTTAAAAGTTTGTTCTAAATGTGAAATGAAAACGGATATGAGAAAAGTCAATTAGAAAAGGAGTGAATCACTTAGCACAGCGGAAAAGAGAGAGGGAGACAGTTTGAAAATGTATGTTGCATAGATGAAACGTATGGTTGATGACTTTTACTCTCTGTAATGGTTTTCTTTTTTTGTTGAACGTGATAATGTGAGAGAGTAGAAAAGTACAGGTCGCCCAGAATTGGCTATCCAGTCAGGTAACTCATGGCTCTCTGTGAAGAGAAACAATCACATGTATTTATGCAATTGTTGGAAATTGAAGTGGATCAGATTTCTTTCTGACATAGGTGATCATGGCTTTCCAAATCTCCCTATCCCTGGTGACACTTAGCATGCTTTCTTCTGTTACCTCTCCCAGACCCCACTCTGCCATCTTTCCCTGTCTCTTTTTGCCTCTATCTGACCTGTGAGTATCAGATTCCCCAAGCCTTCCTTACTCATCACATGTACTAATAACTTCAGCTTTCTCTTCCTGATGCCAAGTATTAATTTCCTTTTCATTTCCATTCTTTTTAAAACTTTATCATTGCTCACATGCTTGATCCACAGTACTCACAGCATCCTTCATTTTAGTTGCTTTAAGTCTTTTCTTCGTCTTTGATGATATTGTCAAGCATTCACTGCCATATTAAAGGACAGACATTCCATAGCAATCCAGTACTCTCTTCTTTGTTTCTAGAGAAATTTTCCCTTCTCTTAATACTCTGGTCAGCTTCTGGAATGCATTCTTAGCTATTCCAATTCACCTTCAGATCTCAACTTTTTTGCACCTGATTGACCAGTAAATAAGAGGTTACATTTATTTTGTTTTTGCAGACATCAGTAAATGGTAAAACTTTTTTTTAACAGAACTTTTCTATTACTGAATGTATAAATGTATCTGCTTTTTTTATTGACTCATGAAAAGGTGTATGCTCGGATTTTCTCTACAATTAAATCTTACAAAAATTGAACAGGACCAAGTTGCTAATCTAGTACTGCGCTTAAATTCATAAAGTCTAGGTACCATAGCAAAGAGTTTATTCAGACAATTACCACAAATGTATTTATAGAAAAGGTACAAAGAGGCAATTTTACAGTGATATATTGTAATATATTAAATCATTTTAATATATTTTAATATATTGAATCATTTGAAAATATTTAAGTATATTTAATATTTATTTTAATATATTTTAATATATTGAAATATATTTAATATATTTAATATATTGAAATATATTTTAATATATTGACTCATTTTAATATATTTTTAATTTATTGAAGCATTTGCATGGTGCTTGAAACCAATTTATTTTCGCTTCAGAATTCTTGATTAAAAGTTGCACAAATAAATTAGTAAGCATTGGGAATCAGATAAGCTGAAAAAAGTGTTTTATTAAGCATAAAAGTTCTGCCACGAAGTTTACTAGAAAATTTTTATGACTTGAATATTCTGCATTTTTCAAATTTCTCTGCATATTCTAATTTCGAAAGCAAAAGTTACAGAAAAAGTTTGTAAAATAGTTAAATTGATGATTTTTTTTCAAATATTCATCCATGAACTTTTTGTCATCTACATCTTTTTCTGATTCACTGAGCACAGTACATTATTATTTTTTATGTTATTTTATGTTTTTAGGCATAAAAGTTTTCCTCTTTTTATATGCCAGTAGATATATAAAAGAACATTATACATACATACATACTTACACCCCCCCCCCACACATATATATATATATATATATATATACACTATATTTCAAAAGTTTGAAGCCATCCACAAAAATAGCATGTAATAAATGTGACTGAAGAAAGAAAACCATTCCATCACAAAAAATGATCTCAGAGTCATCGAAGAAAGAATAGGATCAATTATCACACTTATACACTGAGAAACTTTTGCAACAAATGCCAAAAATTTGTACTGCAGTAATCAAAGCTAAAAAAGGATATTTTGATGAGAGAAAAATTTAATCATAAAATGGTTTTTTCATGTTGTCAAAATAAAATTTCTGAAGGAAAATCATGTCTCTCATTTTTTAACCATGTTTAATATGTTTTCTCTTATTTGAAGTATATATTAAGTATATATATAAATACTAAAAAAAAAAAAATATATATATAAACATATGTGTGTATATATATATATATATATATATACACACACCCAGGGAGGAAGAGAAGGGAATCATAAATACTTTGTGTTCTCCACAACTTTTGGCTGATCATTCAAATACCTGATAAACATTCATGTTCTCAAATTTAAAAACCTTCATAAACCAATGATATACAAACTTGCGCAAAAAATAAATCATACATTGTTGTGATAAGTCCCTCAGAATATGAAATGTATTGGCTAAAAACAAATACATATATGTAGATAAAGTGAGGTGTTTCTGTACATATGTGTGTGTGTATGTGTATTTGTAGTGATAATGTGACTTTTTGCATGGGTATGTTTAATTTCAGATGAAAAGTTATAAACAAAGACCATAAATCTTTTTTAATATACATATATAAAATTGGAGTAGATAGACTACATTATCACCCGGTTTACACTCCACCCATGTCTACTGAACAGGTGAAGAGGCTCATCCCTTGTTTCCTGTTTAGGATGTGGTTTCCGGCTTTCTCTTTTCCAATCTTTTCACTCTTTTCTTTTCTTTTTTTTTCTCAATTGGAGTAGATAGACTAAACTATCGCTCAGTTTACACTCCACCCATGTTTATTGAACAGGTGAAGAGGCTCATCTCTTGTTTCCTGTTTAGGATGTGGTTTTCTGGCTTTCTCTTTTCCAATCATTTCACTCTTACGTAGCCCCCTGCTCATCAGTGGCATTACCACCTTGCTCGGGGTGATATGATTAAAAGAAAAAAATATCTATGTAAGGTATACATTAGGGTTATGACTTTTTATAACCCAATGATCTTGTGTCATAAATTGATGAACTTTTGTTCAGACATAATGAAGAAGTATTAATTTGTTTTAATTCTTAAAAAAGGTCACTCTCAAAATGAAAATTTGATTCAATAAGGGTAAAAAATCAAAATATTTTAGCTTTAATTTCAAATTTGGTAATGATGTAATTGGATAATACTTAAGTATTTTGTAATGCTTTCAACAGTTTATAGCTATAGTATAACATACAAACTTACAAATAAATAAAAATTACAAACTTGCAGAAGATTTATTTTTCAATTTCCTAATAATGTAATTATATAGTGCTTATGTGCTTTTTTTTTTTTTTTTTTATAAGCGTTTCACCCCGAGCAAGGCATGTCACTGCCACTACTGTGCAGGGGGCTACGTAGAGTGGAGAAAGGCTGATTAAATATAGGAAATGTCAGAGGGTGGGTGATAGGCGGGTAAGGATACCAAGAATGAGGGTTGGGTAGATGAGAGTGTTCTGAGAATAGTTGGGAGTTAGTGTGATAGGAGGTGTCTATTGACCCTACATTTAAACACCTGGAGATTGTAACTGTCGGGAAAGCAGACTTGTGGAAGGGAATTTATGGTTACATCTTATCTGTTTAACTGTAAAAGGGTGGGACCTAGTTGCTAATCTAGTATCTCGTGTAAATTCGTGCTTAGGCGGCACCAGTGATCTAAGCTCATCGGAGCAGAAGCCATGAAAGTACTTGTAGAAGAGGCACAGGGAAGCCACATCACGCCGGTGAGAGAGCGGCTGCAGCCGGTCTGCCAAGTCAGTATCAACCACGTTACAGATCCTCCTTTGTATTTTGTCAAGAAGCCCAAGGAGAGCAGCAGGGGCACCCGACCAGATACGGCAGCAATATTCAATACACGGGCGGATGGTAGATTTGTATATGTGCAGAATAGATTCAGGTGGGAAAAACTTCCGGGCCCTGCACAGGGAGCCGACTTTCATAGCAGCAGATTTGGCAATGGATTCAATATAGTCATTCCATTTGAGGTCCGCCGAGAGTGTAAGGCCAAGGAGGCGTAGTATTTTACTCTCTGGGAGGCTAGCATGTCCCATGCTAATGCGGGGTAGATGCGATTGTCTATGGTGGTTAGTTGATAACAGCTTTGTTTTAGAGGCATTGAAATTTACCAGCCATTTCCTACCCCAGGCCACTACAGATTGGAGGTCCCTTTCAAGTACGGCAGCGAGGTTCACTTTGTCGTCCAGACCTGGTTTCTGATCGATACGAGAGTAGATTGTTGTGTCGTCGGCATACATGCCAACTTGGGATCTAATGGTGTCGGGAAGATCATTAATGTAGATCATAAAGAGCGTGGGACCTAGGATAGAATCTTGAGGGATGCCCGCATTCATCTGGTAGTTTTGGGAGGCATGCCCATTTAATACCACCTTCAATGTGCGGTTAGAGAGGAAAGACTGGATGAGGTCAAACAGATGTCCAGTTATCCCATAGCTCCGCAGTTTGCACAAGAGGCCAGCATGCCAGACCCTGTCGAATGCTTTGGAGATATCCAAGGCAATGGTTCGGGCTTCACCATTCTTGTTGAGTGCCCGGTATATGTACTCGGTAATGGTCGTTAGCATATCAGCAGTAGACCTGGTGAAGCGAAACCCGTACTGTTTGTCAGAGAGAAGCCCGTTGGCCATGAGATGCTGAGTCACCTCGGCGTTGATAATGGCTTTGAAAACTTTGATAGGACTAATAGGACGGTAATTGGCGGGGTCTGAGTGTTCGCCAGAATTCTTAAATATAGGAACTACGCAGGAGGACTTCCAACAGGCAGGAAAGCAGGAAGCAGATAGGCAGAGGTTATAGAGTTTAGAGAGGACAGAGGAGAGTTCAGGGGCACATTTCTTCAGTACTATGACTGGGATTCCGTCACCGCCGCTTGCTTTATGTGGGTCAAGTTGCGCAATTATCTTGGCGACCAGCGAGGGTGTTATGTGGACGTTATTTAGTTGAGCCTTAGTTCTGGGTGGGAAGTCTGGTGTAGGTATTCCTAACAAGTCCAGTGTCGAATTGGTTGAGAATCTACGGGCAAAGCATTCAGCCTTGTCGGCTGGGGAGGTGAGAACTTCAAATTCATTGATTAGTGGGGGTATTGAAGTCTTGTTCCTGCTGAGCACGCTTTTGCAGAGACGCCAGTAATCTTTGGAGCCAAACTTAGAGGATGCTATGCGTTGCCTAATTCTGGTAGCAAACGCCCTCTTGGCGTCGTTCAGTACTTTTTTACACTTGTTTTGTGCTGAGGTGAAAAGGCGCCTGTTTAGGTTCAATGAGCAGCTTCGATAGAGCCGGAAGAAATGGTTCCAGTGGGCAATGGCGGCCGAGCAAGCGGGTGATAACCAGGGGGACGAATTTGGTTTTAGTTGGAATTTCCTGGCCGGGATAAAAGCATCGATGCCAGCCTTAACCCAAGAGGAGACTTCGGAGGCACAGTCTTCGACAGGAAGATCGAAGACGTTGTTCCAGGGGACGTCGCAGAGGAAGTCTCTGAATGAGTCCCAGTCGGCTCTTTGGTAGCAGTATGATATTCTGCTGGTCTGGTTTTCTTGGGTAGAGTTAGTGCAGATTGATACGTTTATGGAGACTACTGCGTGTTCAGAGTTTCTGAGGGGGCAGAGTTGCCTGGTAGTGCAGGAGTCTGGGATGGAGGTAAAGCAAAGGTCGAGTAAAGAGTCCCTTCCATTAGGGTTTTTAGAGAAACGCGTGGGGAAGTCCACCACTTGCATTAGAGCTTGGGCTATTGAAAAGTGCATGGTGCGGATCCCAGCAAGGTCGGTGGCTGAGTTTTCAAGCCACTTGGTGTGGTGGGCGTTAAAATCGCCAAATACAAATATATGGGCAGATGGGTGAGTAGAAATGGCCCTGTCGATATTAGTAGAGATGCAATCAAGTACCGTACAGTCAGAGGAGGAGGGGGAGCGGTAGAGGAAGAAGTGATAGCTAACTGAGCTTAGAAGTGAGAGGTGAAAGCACATGAAGGAATGATCAAGGGATTCAAGAGATGTGACCCTGGCTAGGGGGAGATGTTCGCTGACATATACACCAAGCCCATGCATATGGACATTGGAGTCCTTCCTGAAGAGAGGAAGGTAACCAGGAACGAACAGCTCTGAAGAGGGGATAGAAGGGTCAAGGTTAGTCTCACATATAGCTAAGATATCGGGTGAAGAATTTATAGTTATAACATAACATACAAACTTACAAATAAACAAAAAAAGTTCTAGAAGGTTCCAGAAAGTCATAGAACTACTATACATATATAATTGCAAAACTTTTTGTGTTGGGAGTGACTTCTTTTTTAAATAAACTGAATTATACCCTTCTTTGCTTTTTTTTTTTTAATTATGATACAGGAAATCAATTATTTGATAAAAACTCAAAAGTCATAAGCCTAATATACATATTTAAAATACAGCCATATAAAAAATTTTATTCGTTAGGTAATTTTAATGCACAAAGACAAAAACTGACTCTGAAAATTTGATACAAAAACAATCATTGAGAAACAAGAAAAGGGTTAATTCTTTTTTCTTACTACAGTTGCTATTCCTTTCATTTTAAAAACATTGACTTTTCTCATATCTGTTTTCATTTCACATTTAGAACAAACTTTTAACAGCAACATTAGATTTTTGCTTTTCTTTACACAAGAAATACATCATACATATTAGTAACACCATTTTTCCTTTTCTTCACAAAAGAAGAATTTCATCTGACCTTAAAAAACTGAACTCTCAAAACACACATTCACAAGAAAAGATTTATACAGAACTTTCTAATATATATGTCATTGTAAAACAACAAATTTGATGTCATTCTTCTCATCAAATAAATTTACAATTTATTTATTTATTCTCAATAAATAAATTTACACTTTATTCTCATTTATAAATTTACACTTTATTTACACTTTATTTATACTTTTGTCTTTTGCGAAACCATCAGATTCTTTCAAATGTGCGGAGCTCAGTTATGTTTGATACAAGTTCATTTGGCAAACATAGTCAATGCTCTATACAATTCCATTGGTTTCCAGTTAAATTGGTTAGATGTAATTATAATTTCTGTGTTAAAATTTACTTTTTTCACACTTCTTTCTTATGGAACTCTCTTCCGGCTCCTTGCTTTCAGACAAGTTTAATCTTCAAAATTCAAATGCAATGTCAATCATTTTCTACTCTTCTCTTTATTACTCTTCTATTATTCTCACTCCTCAATAATGCTTGTTTTCTGATTCTCTCACACCCAGCAAACCCTTGTGTCTTAGTGACTTTATTGCCTTACATGGAGTGAATTCAATTACAAAAAGAAAATTATGATACAACATATTGTGACAAGATTGGTCATAATGTACAAATATATATAGGTTAAATATTGGTATTTCAGTAGCAAATGAAAATATAATTTGTTAAAAGAAATAGATATAGAGCATCAACTGAGACTGTGGGTTACCCCTACATAGCATCCCCAGTTTTTAAATAAACTGAATTATACCCTTCTTTGCTTTTTTTTTTTAATTATGATACAGGAAATCAATTATTTGATAAAAACTCAAAAGTCATAAGCCTAATATACATATTTAAAATACAGCCATATAAAATTTTTTATTCATTAGGTAATTTTAATGCACAAAGACAAAAACTGACTCTGAAAATTTGATACAAAAACAATCATTGAGAAACAAGAAAAGGGGTAATTGTTTTTTTTACTACATTTGCTATTCTTTTCATGACAAACAAAATATTCAATGGAAGGGAATTTCTTTTATCTATTTTAACTCTTTGAGACTCTCCGCAGCATTTCCCCTTTGCTAAGCTTCCTGGACCTTATTTCAGCCACAGGAAACATCGAAAGGAAAGAAAAAACAAAAAAGTTAATTTTATAAATGCCACTTAGTTGCGGTACTGTTATGTCGCCAAGTATAAATGAATAACTCAACAACAGAATCAGAATATAAGTTGTATTCCGCGGAAAGACGGTTAGTATGTACAGAAGTGATTAGTAATATTTACAATAGAAAAGATACAAGAGTCCAATCCGTCGTAAGACATGTGTATACGTGATTACTTCCGGTACGCCATCGGAAGTGTGACTAACTCTTCACTGACTCGCACTGACTCTTCAGTAACTCATTAGAGACTCTCCACGACTCTGTACGACTCTCTTTGTAGAGAATCCACCATTGCTATATATAGCAATGGGAACAGTCCATTTGTAGTCAAACAGGAGCGGCGCCCTAACAGGTACAAAGCTAAAAGTATTGAGTAATCCGTGAGAATCAAACTCACTACTCAGTTGTAATAAGTTCTAGCAAGACAAGCTTGCTAACCATTACACTATGTCAAAGTGCCTGAGAAGTGAAGAAAATAGCAAATAGCACATTATAGGTTTAAAGAAAGGGTTAGAATGGAATGAAATATAATTATGAAAGTGAATAGAAAAGAATAAAGTAAGAGTAATGAAGATCAATAGAATAGAATACAATAAAAATGTGAACAGAATATTCAAATCCATTAATCTATTTGATTTCTTAAAAATAGATCATAGAATAATGAGAGTTAATAGAATAGAATAGAGAATGTATACAGAATATTATAATGTAAATGGATAGAATAGAATAATGAAGGTGAATGGAATAAAAGAGATAATGTAAACAGGAAAGAATAATGGAGGTGAATATAGAATAATTGAATAGAATAGAAAAATGAAAATGAATAGAACAGAGAATGTAAATAGAATATAATAATGAAAATGCATAGAATAGAATAGAATAATGATAGTGAATTGTATGGAACAGATTATGTGAACAGTTTATAATAATTAAATTGAATGGAATAATGCAAATGTATAGAATGACAAAAAGAGAATTATATAATAAAGATTCTTCATTGTTTAATCACCCTTGGATCAAAGACATCAGAAAATAATTGTTCTTTAAAATATAAAGAACTGTCATCTGATTTGCATCCAAAAGAAACATCTTTAAATTTCATTAAGTCTAAAAAATTGTCAATTTGAAGTTAAAGCTACTGAAAATATCACAGTCTAAAATCTTTCATTAGTATCAACAAAGAAATATTAATAAAATTATTTCTAAATGCTTAGTAACAGAATCATCTTGAAGAACTTCCAAGAAAAAGCAGCCATATGACAATAAAAGAAATGATTAGTAAATATAGAGTAGACAGAAAAAATTTTGTTAAAATTTAAATTAACCATTTTTGTTTTATATTTTCTCTATAGCTGAAATTTAACTTTGCCCTTGGATAAAAGTTCTATACAAAGCGTTTCTAAATTCATTCATGATATTATCAATGTTCATTTATTTCATGTTTTCTTTGATGCTCTGAAGTTTTACACAGACCATAGAGAAAAAGCTTTCAACAAAATGTTTCCAAATTCAGCCATGAAAAATCTTTATGCTCAAAATAGGGTACTTGAAAGAGGGAAGGAATATATTGTCCTTCTCCACAATCAATATCCACCGTAAAATAACACAGAAAAATTTATTTTGTTGATAAGACAAATTCAAACCAGTGGAAAATCTTTCATGCTATAGCAGACTATCAACGACTAATGAAGCATGATCATATAAAATACCTGGATTCTGACATGAAAATAAGAAAAGATCTTATACAATCAGTGAAAGTCTAAATAATAAAGAACCTGTGCTGTAGTGTAATACTTGGACGTGATTTTCTTTGATAACACTCTGATGTCGAGTTTTCATTTGATGGACCCAAAGCATCATTAAAATTATGAGAACTAATGATGGCTAACAGGCCTTACCCAGCACTCTGCAAATTTAACACCTGACTGTAAACCAATAGCAATGCATACAAAAGAAGACAGATATTTTGTTAATGTCATGACTAAAAGAATGCTAAGAGAAAGGATAAGAGAACCAAGTTTCAGTGAGACAGAAACACTATAGAGAGAGAAAGTCCTTGTAATGTCTTCAGAAAAAAAGAGAATGATTATTGACTATTTATAGACCATTAATAAATTCATCCTACCAGATGCATATCGATTACTGCATGGACATGATCAGAGAGCCACTGTACACTCTGACCTTCTTCAGGTGACTGGAATTTTGTCAAGAATAAAATTTTGATCACTTGAGTAGATTGTTTTTATTCCAGAAGTCATTCCACATCTGGATGTCTTAGTTATCTCCCTTTAACTAAACTCTTTAAGTTTTTGTTTGCCACTACCTTCACCAGGTATTGAACTCACAACTCTTTGGGTTAAGTCACTGGATCGAACATTTATCCACTGGGTCATGTGTCCTTGAGGATGAATATTTGGGGCTTAATGTCTCAGTAAATGTTTTTTTTCTTTACCAGACTTCATTTTACAATCTTGGTATTTGTAATTGGTTTGCTCTAGGACTTTGTATTACTGGTTCCCAGATTGTATTCATTTTCAGTCACCTGAAGAGAGTCAGAGCATACAACAGCCAAAATATTGTGAATATGACAATAAAGATGTGGACAAAAGCGATTACTAAATATGGTATATATAGTAGACAAGATTTTCAAACTGCTTTCGGTAGGATTTAGTTGGACAAACAGACCAGAACTTTACTATATTGCAAGTTGAGTTTGCTATGACCACTTGTTTGGACTAGTTGGTGAGTGGTTTATATGTTCCATTCTACTACCTAAGCAAGCCTGGTCTCTGAGTTCTAAGTGAGTGCTAACATTGGTGTGGATACTGTGATCAATAAATATTTATCATTCAGCATGAATACTTGAGAACAAGGTCTGTATTCAGTTACAGCAGGATCTTCCTCTGACTGCCAACCAGACACTAGTTGGGGCCTTCCTTGCAAGGGTGAGTATCATATTTTTGATTCTACACTTACCACCAGGTTGCAATGAAACCATGTGATAAGACCTGTACTGTATTCAAGATAGGAGGTCAAATGTAACAATTTTGCAGAACTCCTTTTGTTGTAATGAATGGTATGATCAGCTTACAAAGAACAATAGACAAAATAATCTTAGAAGAAAAATTAAAAAGTACTTTTGCCGATATAGATAATTTAACTGTATGCAGCTATGAGTAACATGGCCCTGATAGGAATTTTAAGCAGTTTATGGCAGCAGTAGAAAAATATAACTTAACTCTGAAGTATAATAAATGTTTTTATGCACACTGGATACCTTCATTCTCTAAAAAAGTGCATCCATTTAAAGTGATTTCTAAATTTCCCTTGCTTTCTTGTGACATCAGAGTGTTTGAAGATCTAAAAAGAAATATTGCAGAAGCTTCTGTCACAACAATAAACTTTTCAGTACTCTTGGTAGATAAGACTGACACATTAAGCTTCACCAAAGCTGCCCTATGGACTACCCTTAGCATTCTTTTCAAGAACTCTCTTGCAGCCTGAGTGGTGATACACAGTGGTTGAAAAAGAAGCTTATGTTATTGTCAAGTCACTTAGAAAGTCCCAATACTATCTAATTGGTCACCATTTCAAACTAATTATAAACTATTAATTGGTTGCCTTCATGTTCAACCCAAAAACAGTAAGTAAAATGTCAAACGAGAAAAAAACAATGTTGAGAATGGAGCTTTCTGGCTTCTTATTTGCCATAACTTATCATCCCAGCAAAGAGAATACTATGGTCAATGTGCTCTCAAGATTGTGGAGCTTAGCTACTTGTAGAGATGATAGGGAACTGTGCCATCTAGGCATGAATAAAATGTTCCACATGGTTCAACTTAGAAAATTGCTCTTCTTGTTTGAAGATGTGAAAATCTGCCAAGTATGTGCAGAGCTCAAGCCTAGAACCAGAATATTTATAAAAGCCATTCAGTCTTTTGAAAGACTTCCCCCAGATTTTAAAGGACCACTTCCATCAAAAATGAAAAATAAGCATCTACTGACAATTATTGAAGCATTTTCTCCTTTTTCATTCACTATTCCCTGCCCAGATATGACAGTGATAACTGTGATTCAAGCACTCTGCTCTATTTTTGCCATCTTCAGATTACCTGCTTATATCCACTCTGAATGGGGACTGTTTTCATCTCAGGTTGCATCAAGCAATTCTTGTGATAATGAGGAGTGAACATAAGTAAGGCAACGCCTTACAACTTTCTGGGTAATGGCAAATATGAAAGGTACAACAGCATAATATGAAAATCAATACAGTTGGCTGCTGCTAACCATGGGTTCTCAACAGATCACTGGGAAAGTTATTTCTCTGAGACTCTAAATGCTATTAGAACATTGCTGTCTATATACAAATATGTCACTCTACATGATAGATTCTTATCCTACCCACAACGATATTCTATGGGTACTTCCCTTCTATCATGGCTTTAGCAACCTGAGACCATGCTACTGAGATGTCATGTTCACCAGAGCAAGCTTGAACCATTTATTGACAAAATAAATAAGTTATAGAGGCATATCCCCAGTAAAGTTCAAGTATACTGTCCCAATGGGAGACAAGATACTATCTGTCTAAAAGATCTGGCCCGAGCAGAAAAAAAAGCAGGTCCTGTAATTGCACAAGAAGTATGTCATACATGCTGCCAATACGTCAAGTGATGATTCCCCTAATAGCACTCCCTTGTCCCTTTAAACATTCAAGTTCAGGATCCTCATGGTACTACTCTAGCTCTGACAAATGGTTGGTATCTCGGAAATGGGCTCATCCTACTACTGACTCTGTTTATCCAGAAGGCAAACAGTCCAAGTGTTGAAGTAGCATGTCAGATCAAAACACCCAAATGCAGAACCTTGGAGAGAAACACAAGAAAGTCCAGATATGGTTGAGTCATCCTGACAATCTCAAAGGAACCACAAGATACCTGGTCATTAGAACAATTTTCTTCCTTATGAATAAAGTTAAATAATGAGGGAGAATGTGGAACTAAGATAAGCACCTCCCATCTCCCTATTCACTTGTAACCATCCACTATAATAAAATAAACATTTTCAGCACTAAAGCTGAATTAATCAAATAAAGCTTCATAAGTTTTATTTGAATATTTGAGTTGTTGTTATATTCCACATATTATGAGGATATGTAGAATAGATGACATTTGACCTAGGAGGAGTCATGCATGGTATTAACCACTGATCCTATGACATTTGGCATTAAAGTATTAACATCTACTCTTATGATAACATTGTTTTCAGAAACACCTCCAAGAATAAAGATAATTTGAGCCTGGTAGCTGATCTCTTTGACCTACCTCAAACAGCTTAATGAGGAAAAACTGGCTTCAGTGCTTCAGAAAGTAAGCTAGTATCATTTCATCACCACTGATCAGACCTTAAGTTTTCCCCAATCATGATGATTGCCTGCTCTTTCAACAAGGCTCCTTTCTTCAAACATCTGTTAAGGCTCTAATAACTTCTATATTTGGTGCTTTTCTACAAATATTTTTATGGCTTCTGCCCTGACATGCTTCTTTTCCTGGTGTCTTGACCACATCTTTTTATGTGTGCTACTAGATTGGCATAAATCGCCGAAATAGTTAAATGTAATCGCCTCTTCTACTCTAACAGTTTATTTTCTCACACTTCCTGTTTGTGGAACTCCTTTCTGTTTTTTGCTTCTAAAATTTAAATGCAACATCAATTGCCATATTCTATTTCCTTGATTCCCGTCCTTCTCTTATTCTTTCTTCAACATCTCCTGTACATTGTTTTTTTTTCTCTCACTCTAACCCTCTGCACACTAGTGGTGATCCTGACTAGCTTGGGGTGGAACAATTAAAAAGAAAATTCACCCAGCCCAAGGGCTAAGAACTCATCAAGATAGAGGGTTACTGATGATGCTGTATGAATCTCAGGTGAGAAAATAAGTGAAGATTATGAGTATGTATAGGATAGATAATGGTTGTTTCTAGACATGAGAAGAGTTAGATTTTATTGATCAGAAAAGTGTCCTCTTTGAAGTCTGTTCCACAAAGTAACCATTTTAGAAAGAAGCTCTCTGAGTTGAACTTCCTTCTTATGAATGAAATAACAAGAGAATAAGGATTATTCAACACTGTGTATTTCTCGTGGCACGTCTTGGCTGTAAAGGTCTGAACTGGTAGAACAAAGTAATGTAAGTTGTGTGAACATTTTCCATGGAAATAGCAATAGATTAGCAAGTGGCTTGTGATGTTTCCTCTATGGGAAAAGAGTTGTAGGTTTGAAAGCACATAAGTGCTTTTGAATTTTGGGATGTCTACAATGTGGTTCTAGAGAAAGATGCTTCAGATACCATAGACCAAACATGTGAGCAACAACACATTTTTGGAGAAGATAGAAATGAAAAGGAAACATATAATTAATATCGGGAAAAGACCACAGAAGTTTCTGAGACATGTAATGAGGAAAAAAGGCTCGGAGAATGTGACACCCACAAGACAGATAGAGGGTGAGAGAGACAAGTAAAAGCAATGCATGACATAACTGATGGCCTTGAGCAAATGGATAGCAGAGCAGGGTTTGGGAGGAGTGACAAGAGAAATGGTTTTAAGAGCCACCAGGGATAAGGAAAAGTAGAAGGCCAAGATTGCCTACATCCTGAAAGGACATGGCACACAAAATAATATGAAGTCTGAAAAGTAAGGATTAAACAGTCCAGCTTAGATATAGTGGCAATACTCTATTTTTAGTATGATCTGTGTTTTATAAAGATAGGACATAGCAAGAGGAACCAGGTACCTTTTGAAGCAGTACAGGGAACTAGCCATTTTTTATTTCAGTATCTTTAGCAATAGATCATATATATAAGTTCCACTTGAGATCTGGAGTCAGCTTGAGCCTCAACAGTTAGTCAATGGTGTGACAATAAACTACAACCAGCAGCAACATCTCTGATGTGGAGACTTTGATAAGAATGTAACCACCTCTTAATTGCTGTTGTTCACAGATCCATCCTAACCAGGATTGGTAGCACCTGTTAGGGTCCAGCCTATAAGAAAATAGTAAACCCCAAAAACTGGTTCCAAAAAATTAAAATTTTGGCATAAAATTAATCATCAGTCAAGTCAATCGGATAAGTGCCATACTCACTTGGGTGATCATGTCTTGAAAGAGACATGACTGACTAGGCAGAAAATTTTCCTTCAGTAAGTTACCATTACTTTCTGTGGTAGACCAGTTGCCAATCAAGGTTACAGAACCTAATCTGTTCTGCTATTTAACCTATAGCTGGAGGGAGAAAAGATGGATTAATACCTTTTCCAAAGGTATTTGTGCATAAGTGGATAAAATGAATTTGACTTGAATTCAAATTCAGTTCTTCAATTTCTCATTCCAAGCTGATATCCATTACTCCAAAATGCCCATAAGGACATGATATGCTGTTAAACAAACAAAAATTTAAGGGAAGGAGCCTCATGATAAGAGAAACTTGAGGTCTGCATTGTGAAGTGTAGCATTTGTTCTTTGTAAAATAGCTGAAGTCAATATATGGATGGGTACCATTATTATTATTATTTTAATCAGTTCACTCCAAGCAAGGTCTTAAAAAAAAAAAAAAAAAAGTACCACTAAGACACAAAGAAATAATGGGAGTAAAAGAGAATGAGAATACTTTAGAAGGATCCATAAATCCAGTCCTAAACAGGAAACAAGGATAAATTTCTACTCCTTTTCAAAAGGTGGAATTTAAACCTGATGATAGCCAAACCTGATGATAGGCACAAGGTAGGGAAGAAAATGATAACCACTACCCAAAAAATTTTAATTTGTCTTTTATTATTGGCCTGTTAGGATCCATGTTTTGCAATTGCATAATAAAGAATTTAGTTAAATCTAAAATACTTTGAAAAACAGTGGCTATTCTGGCATCTACGCATCATTCATTCAACAATGAATTAGAACACTCTCGGCTATTGGGTGTGTATAATGATAATATACATGCTAAAAAGTCTGCCTCCTTCTACCAAGCGCCCATAGCTCAGAGGTAGAATCACCGACTGATGCCAATTTGGTCGGGTTTCAAGCCTGGGTAAAAAGCAGTCGGCTGTCTAACCGTACTGATAAGCTGTGATGCAGCGAAACAGATCTGTCTGTGGATGACTATATATATATATATATATATATGTTATTAGAGCCAAGATACTTATCCTTTCATCCAAGTAAAATCAAAACTTAAAAAAGATAGATTATAATGAATCATAGGATAAATATTTGTTTGAATAGAATTAACTGCTCTTGAATTACTGCATGACTGGAATTGCTGCAATGACTCAAATTCAAATGTTATAAATGATAGGTCTTTACACAGATGCAATCAAAGAAGATGAAATATAGATTTTTGCTTAAAAAATTAATCAATCAAGAATTTGATCAATCAAGAAGCTGATCACTTACTCACCCTAACCAAATTATGAACAATAAATAGATTATTCAATTTAGATAAATCTTTTAAATCTAATAGAATAATCCAGACCAAATCTGATCAATTATATGCAATGATTGATGAAGCCAATTCATCTTTCTTTTACTTCTTATATTTTTTTCATTTTAAATTATTAGATCATGCTCAGTTCTCAGACTTTTCTTTTTTAAATCCTTATTCAGTTTTCTTCTTCATCTCTGAATGTAATTTTTTTTAGCAAGATTTGTTTCTTTTATCTATTATTGATTGAAAATTCCTTTAAATTATTTTTCCATCATTTTTATAAAACTTTGCACCAATTACTTTTCCAATACTTCAGAATAGAAGCATAGTTCACATTGGTTTCTTCTTATTGTTTTTTGGAACCCACTGAAGAATTTATCACTACCAAATGCTTAGAAGACTGAAATATTTTTTAAAGTAATTTTCTGTGGTTAAAAATTCATATTTATGAGTCACAAATCATTCATGCTGTTCAAATGTTGCTAATCAATACTTTTTATGTCACTTTCTTCCTAGTTTATTTTTTCCTTTTTTTTAATTTTAATTTTTGACATTCTTGAGTAAGTGATCTGAAAGAACCAAAAAATTACAAGAAAATATTTTCTTAATTTTTTAAAATCTTTCAGCTCACTTACTTCAGAATGTTGTAAACTTGTTGATTTGGTTTAGTATGGCAACTATTGAGTCTAAGTGATTTCTGGTTCCCTCATCACTATAACATTTTAATAACTCAAAAACATACTGACATGTCTGAAACAAAACTTGAACTGAGGCCATCATAAAGTATTTCTTGAAATTTCCTATTAAAAAATAAATAGCATATCTATCATCATCATCATCATAATTATAAACAGCAACATCTCTACTGTGAAATCTCTCACCTTTCTTCTCTTTACTTTAATAGTTATGAGGATGATGAACACCATTATCAATGTTTGTATTAGAGTCCAACCTCTTTAATTTAGCATCCTTAAGACCGGATCACTGCCAGGCCACAGAAAATACCAAATAACAGCAATTACCCCTAAATGTAAACATAGTCTTGTAATCTTATTCCACATATATATTGCTGTATTATCAAAGTTAGAACAAAGCTTAAAACAGGAAATCCAACAACAATTAATACTTCTAATCAAGATTTTTATTTTTCATACAGTAACACCACCTTTTTAGGCATAGATAAAGATTTTTAAACAAAGTCAAATCAAGCCTATATAACACAATTTTCAATTCTACACATATAACCATCTCTACTCTGAAATGTATCGTTATGTCAACAAATGTAAACAGACAATGTTACGGAAAATCCCGAAGATTAACAAAATGGTTAAACAACTGATATATTGAAATTATTTGTTTGAACATTATTTTTAATCGATATTCGTATTTGAGTAGATAATCTGTTTTTAATCAAACAGTATATTTGTTTCTACCGGCCTGATTATTTACAATAAATTTTTGTTACGAGAATGTGTGTCATTCAACAGAATTCAAGCCTGTGATCCCTATCAACATAGATTATTCAATTTAGATAAATTGTATCAGATGTGAAGTCTTATGTTCCTTCCCCCTTTTGGTAGGTTGGTGACAGAATGAGAGAGAAGGTAAAATAAATAAAGAAATTGTACTTAGAATGTCCTGTTGTTGTTGTTGTTGTTGTTGTTGTTCTCTTTGATGACAGCGTGGAGTTAAATGAAGAAAAGGACAATTAGAAGAAAAAGGTTGAATGACTCTGTGATGAGCCCTTATGTCCTGGTGGTATGGAGTGAAAAAGAAGAAAAGAAAATTGGCAGTAAAGGCGAGATGTGACCAGTCAGCTTGAAGTTTCTTTCATTGTGGCAAAATGCTATTAGATTCTCCCATTCTGACTGATTGTGATCAATCACCGACATGGTTTAAATAGTAAAACTTCTGATGTTGCCAGCTCCAGCAAGCATTTTCACTTCTAGGTGTGAAAAAACATCATATATGAATTTTCTATTTGCTATCCAATTAGGATCCAGAATTTTGCTTTTCACACTGACTTGTGAAATTTTCTTTGGTCTGAGTTTTTCCAAAATGTTTTTAGTCATTTGAATCCACTTTTGCAGGTGTGCAATTTTACTTTGTCTGTTATAGTTGGGTTTTTCCAAAATGCTATTTTTCGTTGGGATCCGATTTTGCTGGTGTGCAACCGTACTGATAAGCTGTGATGCAGCGAAACAGATCTGTCTGTGGATGACTATATATATATATATATATATATATATATATATATATATATATATATATATCTGTTATTAGAGCCAAGATACTTATCCTTTCATCCAAGTAAAATGTGTGGATGGATGATATAGGATTTGTATCCTATAGGCTGAAGCTTAAAAGCTACCAGAACATGGAGTGCCAGATTAAAGTGATTGTAATTTAAAAGAAAATGAGAAAAAAGGACTAAACATCAAGTGCAAAATGACAGAAAGTACAGTTGTCAGCAAGAGAAAAGCTCAAAATGAGAACTGCAAGTTAGAAGTGTCAAAATCAAGCAAAATATCCAATGTTTAAATACCCAAGAACTGTTTTAACATGTATTCTAAAAGCTGATCAAAGAACTAAGAAACAGTAAAATTTGTTACAAAATAAAGAAAATAGAGCTGGATTGTGATATCAATCAATATACTCACAACCTTGGTCCTACTTTGTTTTTGATTTTCATTAATGATCTTCCCATGGAATCAGCTCTTAATTTGGTATCTAAGATAACCATTTACTCCTGTATTGATAATAAGTCTGATCAGTTTGATAAGGTCTAAATAGCAAGTGATATCCAAAGCAAACTTGAGTTTTCTGTTAAATGTGGCAAAGGACGGTTTGTTAATTTTAAAACTTCCAAAACTAAACTGCTCTTTATTAATCATTTAACTCTTTGACGTCCATATTTTCTTGGGTTAACATTCTTGGTTGGATTGAATTCATTGTTAGGTCAGCTGCCAAGAAGGTTGGTTCAATGTGTCATGATAGACAATTTTTTTTCTCCAGTCTTATTTTACATATCTATAAGTCTACCATTCATCAATGCTTGGAATATTTCTACCATATATGGTTTGGTGCGCTTGCTATCTATCTAGCACCATCTCCTACTCTTTTGAGTGACATTCTGAATGTTTAAACATACAGATACATATAAAAATGTAAAATATTGTATTATTGTATTGGCTTCTGCAAAAAATTGTAAACATCATGTTGCTCTTGTAGCTGCTCAACAAACTAATGGTGACTGATTAAAAAAAATTGCCAGACCATGTGATTTACCAGACCATGGAATGATGGATTAAAATGATCACATTTTACAGTGAATTTTTTAATTTTTTTCCCCTCCTACTCCATTAATTCTATATTAGTAAAGTGAGGTGCTTAAACACCATTATAATTTTTTTCTTTTACTGTTTAGCAAGTGGAAAGTTAATTTTTAGGATTATTTTTGTTGCTTTATTGTATACCTCTGTCAAGTAACAACAAGTCCTAATATGAAACTAGTCCTCATATGTGTATGAATTCCATGCACATAACCATGAAACAAAGTAATATTTATGATAGACATATGTGCAAAGATCACAGTAATTGTCTTTTTTATTGCTTAGAATATGAAAAAAATAGTTAAGGAGGAAATAGATTGATAGTAAATTGTTTTAAGAGCTTATACAGGAAGTAAAGTAAGACTTGTTTTTACATATTTTTGAAACTTAAAATTTATTATCAAATATTAGACTTTTAATTCATTTTTTTAAATAAAAATTATTATTTTTATTTATTACATAAAGACTTAATAAGCTAAAAACTAGATATAACCCAGATATAATTAGCAGGTAAAAGAAAATTTGTCAGAAACTGATCTTTGATATATATGACCATCTCTAATCATTGTAAGCAAGGGAAAGATTTGTCAGAAACTGACCTTTGAAATACAAATGGATCAGCTAATTCAGGTTAGAAAACCAGTTCTAATCATTGTAAGCAAAATAAGAGAATTCTTCAGTGACACACCTTTGAAATACAAATGAGTCATCCATTACAAAGCTATTTCTTATTATTTGTATGAAAGGAGAAGAAAATTTCTCAGTGACTGGTCTTTGAAATAAAAATGGATTGCCCAATCCTGGCCAGAAGACAATAACTAATCATTGTAAGATAGGAGAATATTTGTCAGAAACTGACATTTGAAAATAAATTAATAAGCCAATCCAGGTCAAAAAACATATCTAATCATTGCAAGCAAAAAGAAAACTTCTCAGAGATGGATCTTTGATATTCAAGTGGCTCATCCAATTTAAGCCAAAAAACCAGACCTAACAAGAACATTTTTCAGACACACCTTTGAGATACAAATGGATTATCCAATCCTGGCCAGAAACCATATCTAATCATTGAAAGAAAGGGAAAAATTAATCAGAAACTTACCTTTAAAATACAAATGAATTAGCCAATACAGGGTAAAAGACCAGATCTAAGCATTGTAAATAATAATTCTTCAGTGACTCACCTTTGAGATACAAATGTATCACCCAATGTTGGCCAGAAGACCATGCATAATAATTGTGAGTAAGGAGAAAAAAACTTTTCAGTGGATATCATTAAACAAAAAGGTCACAAAATAAAAATGAAAGAAATGTTAAACTGAACAAATATACAAACATTGCTAGAGAAATAGAAAGTATGAAATTGACAGTTGTGCCTATCATTTTTGTATCACTTGACTCAGTTCTAGCAAAATAGTAGAAAAAACTGGAAATCAAAGAACAAATTGAGTTCTTTTGGACAACAGCATTAATGAAAGAATTGAGAATTCTGCCAAAGAAGACCAGAAACAGCAGAAGGAACTGAAGTAAAATTAAATAAATATGATATAAATGTTGTGAGAATTCAGATTAATCCCTTGATCCAAGTTTAATGACCACAACTAGTCATCATTAGTAAGAAAATTTTTCTTTCAGATACTGGATGCCATTGTAGGCTACCCCACTTGACTATCCCAAAATATCAGCTAGAGGTGCACTTTAAGCCTATAAATATACAATGTTATTCTCATTCACCATTTTTTGTTCTTTTTAGGTCTGGAACTCTTTGCCCAGTAAGAAATGACATGGACAACAGGTGTCACCTGACCATCTTTCAGTAACTGTTAACATGAACACCATCAAGGGGACACATTTCTTCGAAGTTTTTTGCTTGCCTGGAAAGGAGCAACATGAGCAACAGGTGTCTCTGGACCATTACCCTGTGACTGTGTGCAACAAACAAAAAATTACCCTAGGAATGTCAGAACACTGAACAACTGTGGCAAACTCACTAATGGCAAGCAGGATATGAGCAAATTGAACATCAATATTTGGGAATATGTGAAATTAAATGGCCTAACAATAGAGATTTCAGGAGCAAAAATCACAGGATAATATATGCAGGAAGTAAAAATAATGAAAAGGGAGTTTCCTTTATACTGGATGAGAAAATGAAGAAATGCATTCTGGGATACTGCCAGTTATCTGAAAGAGTTCATTTGGTCAAACTAGAAGAGAGACTCTTCAACAAAGCAGTTAGAATAGTCTATGCAGCAACAACACAAAGCACTGAGGAAGAAATAAAATTTTTCTACTCCATTCTTGACAATGCCAAAGCTCAGTGTAAAACCCAGGAAATTAGAACCATCATGGGAGACTTGAATACCAAGGTAGACAAGAAGAGGGAAATGGAGACAAATGGCAAGATTGGATTAGGAATCCACAATTTTTGAGGAGAAAAATGGGTTCAATGGTGTACAGCAAATGACCACCTGATTTCAAGAACACCCAAGATGCCTATGGACATGGAAAAGCACAGGAGGTAACATGAAAAACCAAATCAATTACATAATCATAAACAGGAGATTTAAGAACCTAGTAGTTCAATGCAAAATATTTTCTAAGTGATGACTGTAGAAGTGAACACCTCCTAGTCATCTGCAAACTAAGGGTGAAACTTTGGAGACTGAAGAAGCCTAGTGCAGAACCCAGACTGCAATACAACACACTCATGAATGACCTCAACCTGCAGAAAAAATACACTGACATTGTGAAAAATGAATATGAGGAACAAATGGGAAATGGAAACTCAAAATGGGGTACACTAAAGGAAGGGCTAGTGACATCAGTAAACAACATTGTTCTAAAGAAAATCAGACACAGAAAATAAAAAGGGTGAATGACTGAAGAGATTCTTGACATGATGCAAAGAAGACAGAAAACTATGCCAAGACAGAGAACAGAATACAAGAAAGTACATGAGGAAATAAGGAACAAGTGCAGATATGCTAAAAAAGCAATGGCTCAACAATAAATGTGCTGAAGTAGAGAGATTGAGCAAGACTAATAAACAAGACATGCATAAAGAAATAAGGGAAATGGCAGGACAAAGAACATGCTTCTCAACAGGATGTATAAAATCCAAGGATAGAACAACCATATTAGAAAAAGAGGAAATACTCCAGTGATGGGAGAAATATATATAAGATCTCTTCCATAACAAGAGAGAGCAACCAAAAATAAACAAAGATGCTGATGAACTGGAAATATTAAAATCTGAAACAGAAGATGCAATGGCCAAACTGAATAGAAACAAAGCAGCTGAACCAAATGGCATTGTAATAGAGATGCTGACAGCCTTAGACAATTTTAGCATAAAGAAAAATAACAGAAATAATAAATGAAATCTACAACAGTAGTTTCAGATGACCCAAGCAAATCAATTTTCATAGTTCTAACTAAGAAGTCAGGTGCAAATGAATGCAAACTCCACCAATCAATTAGTTTACTGAGCCACATGATGAAACTATTCATCCGAATTCTAATGAATAGAGCGTGAAGCAGAATCAGGTTAGAGATAGAACAAGAACTGTGCAGTTTCATCAAGGACATCGGAACAAGGAATGCAATATCCTTAGGATGCTATCAGAAAGGGCAATAGAAATGAAAAAGGACATGCACCTATGTTTTATATACAAATATGCAAAGGTATTCAACAGAGTACACCAGAAAAACTTGTTAGAAATGCTCAGCAACCTAGAAATATTTGGGAAAAACATTAAAGTAATCAAAAGCAAACCTCTACTGGCAGAAAACCACATGCATACAGACAGGAAATGAATTCAGCAGATATTTTTTTGTTTTTTTTTAATCATTTCACTCCAAGCAAGGCAGAAATGCCACTGATGTCCAGGGAGCTACATAAGTGTAAAAAGATCAATTAGAAGAGAGTGAAGAGGAAGAACAACCAGTTAGAAAGGAGCAATAGAAAGCTGAGAATGCAGGTGTGATGACAGTTTCAAAGGTGGTGAGAAAGGAAAGGATGTACGGGTTGGGGAAAGAGCTAGAGTCAAGTGGTTAATAGATATGAGTATTGACATTGCATTTAAATTCCTGGAGGTTGTAGCTATCAGGAAAGCAAGAATATAGGAGTGAGTTCCACAGGCAGGAAGTGCGAGAGAAGAAGCTGCAGGAGTAGAATTGTCGTCCGCATTTGGCTAACCTAACTGAGAATGGGTGGGACCCGGTTGCCAATCTGGTTGTACAAGTAAACACCTGTTGAGGAGGCACCAGTGACTTAAGTTCGTCAGAGCAGAAGCCATGAAAGTATTTATAGAACAGACAAAGGGAGCCCACATTTCATTGGTGGGGAAGTGGCTGTAGTCGAGCTGCCAAGTCAGTACCTATCACATTACTGATTCTCCTTTGAAGCCTGTCGAGAACACTGAGGTGAACGGCAGGGGCGCCTGACCATATATGGCAGCAGTACTCCATGCACAGATGAATGGTTGACTTGTATATATGCAGGATGGGTTCAGGGGGAAAAAACATCCTGGCCCGACACAGTGACCCAACCTTCTTAGCAGTGGATTTAGCTCTGGACTCAATATAGTGATTCCATTTGAGATCAGAAGAGAGGGTAAGACCGAGGAGGTGCAGTGTATTGCTCTCAGGGAGAATCGCTTGGTCCATGCTTATGGGAGGCAGGAGAGGTTGCCTGTGATGATTGACAGACAACAGTTTGGTCTTAGACGCATTGAAATTGACAAGCCACTTCTTGCCCCAATTCACCACAGAGTGTAGATCCCATTAAAGATACAATGGGACATAAGATAAGGATGTGTCTTTTCACTAGATCTATTCAACTTGTACAGCAATACTGTTATGAGGACCCTAGAAGTTATACCAGGACTTACCATGAGTGGTTACAATCTGTACAACATAAGATATGTAGATGATACAGTGCTGATAGGAGACATGGAAAGAAAACTACAAGACCTCCTAAAGAAGGTAGCTGAATAAAGTCGATAGAAAGGACTACAAAAAAAAGAACTATGAGAAATCAAATGCATGGTAATCAGCAAACAGAGGAGCCCAAAATGCTAATTGCAGATAGGGCATACTAAAATCAAACAAAAATTTAAATACCAGGGAATAGAGGGAAAGTGCGACACTGAGATCTGAAGGCAAATTGGCATGGCGAATGACACATTCCAGAAGCTGAGTAGAGTATTGAGAGACAGGAAAATTTTGCTAGAAACAAAGAAGAGAATACTGGACTGCTATGTGATGTCTCTTTTTCAGTATTGCAGTGAATGCTAGATGATCTCATCAAAGATGAAGAAAAAACTTGAAGTAACTGAAATATGGTTCTATAGAAGGATGCTGCAAATATCATGGATTGAGCATGTAAGCAATGATAAGGTTTTGGAAAGGATGGAAATGAGAAATAAATTAATACTGAGCATCAGGAAAAGACAGCTTCTGGGACAAGAAAAGACAGTTCCTGGAACATGTAATAAGGAAGGAGGGCTTGGAGAATCTGATACTCGCAAATAAGATAGAGAGAAAGAGAGACAGGGGAAAGCAGTGGGTAACATATTTGACGGGCCTGAGCAAGTGGATGGCAGAGCAGAGTCTGGGTTGGGTAAGAGGAGAAAGCATGCTAAGAGCCACCAGGGATAGGAAGACGTGGAGGACTATGATTGCCTACGTTCAGAAGGGATATGGCACACAGAAGAAAAAGAAGTAGCTCTGGCTTTCAGATGCAGTCCTATATAGATAGGAATGCTACTGGCAAGGTACATTTGCTTCTTTGATCCCACTTTGATTCTGGAACTCTCTCACATGCATGTGCCTATCACACACAAAATCAAGCTCATTTCTTATAACTTGTTTTAAAGTTTCTTTCATTTGTTAGAATTGTCAACACAAGTAATAACTTTTGATAATACATGCTATATTGTTTGTTTTATATTTATTGCTTTGTGTACTCATTTTTACCTTGATATACATTGAGTCCACTAATATTTTCCAGAAGCCCATAAATATTTCCTCTCCAAAGTGTTGATTTCCGCAATGTAATAGTGACTGATATTTACCCAAACATACTAGCATCCCACAGCATCATCATTGTAGCACACCACAGAGTAAAACTGGAAGAAATTTAAAAGCTGTAAAAATATCCTGGCCACACCAAAGAAATGAAAGAATTTAGGAACAGGAAAAAGTCATTGTAGAGTATTAGGATTGTTCTGACGAAGTTTGTAAATCATCTGAATGAATAGAAACTTTAAAGATAAAATAAATTTTTTTTCCAGACAACGACATTACAGAAATAAGCTAGAATAATGAGGAGTATAAAAAGAAATCTAGACTCATGAGAATGAGAATGTTGGATATATAGATAAACTAGCAGTATAGCCCGGTGTTGCTTGGGTGTAATGAAAGCTTTAAAACGAATCCATGGTCCTGTAGCTCAGACTCTTTTGATGTTGGCACAAAAGACTAAAAAGCAATAGTTGTTTCCAGTTAAAGCAAAACCATAGACTGAAAGAAAAATGAATGGATGGAAGTCAATTTTGATTTCTTGTTATCGATATCAAATTAGTTTTTTTCGTTGTAAACTGAATTTTAAAGGCTAAATAAGTCCTCTGAGTAAATGGTATCACAGCTGAGACTGAGAACTACAATTATACCTACTTAGAGCCAAAGCCAAAGCAAAAACTAAAATAAAAGAACTGAAAAAATACTGACATACAGGCAGATAAACAGACACACACACAAATATCTTGCCTTTTATATATATTATGAATTTTCTGCACTATTGTAGGAACTGCAACCTTGAAACTTCTGAATATCGTTTCTTATGTCTTTGTCTATGAGTGTATCAAATTTGATTAAAATCAGGCCACTCCTTCTATAACCTGATTTTTTTGATTATCGATTTCTGATATTTATCGGGGGTACCTCGACACAAAACCTAGCTAAGAACACTCACAAACTTTTATAGTACAACTGTGTAAATTTTCAAGAAAATTGGTTCAGCCATTTCGGATTCTATAGATAATGGACACACACACACAGAGACAAAGTTTCATTTATAAATAAGTTTAGATAAACTTCCACCCCAAGCAGTTTCTCACAGACCACAAATGGAAAATGTAGGACCCCATATTGGATTGTAAAGTGACAATTAATTGGTTATGAGTAACTGATAAAATACCAGCATGAATAAAATGTTAAGTAATGAAAATTCAAGCTTCATATTATCATTAGTAATGACACGACCAACTTTCTTACAGCTAATAAGCTTAAATAGTATGGAGAGTTCTGGAGTATTGAAAAGATTTGTCATTTGATTGTTAGTAAAATCTACTTGTTTCTACTGACGTGAAAGCTCAATGCATACAAATAATAATAAGCTAGAATATTGTGGAGATTTCTGGAGTATTGAAGAGATTTACTGTCACTTGATCTCCAGTAAAATCTACTTGTTAGGACTGGGATGAACACTCAGTTAAGTGCCATACGTGATACACGCTTGGGAAAGCATGTCTCTCTTGGTTCATAACTGACTAGACAGAAGATTTTCCTGCAGTAGGTCGCTGTTTCTTTCTGTAGTAGACTGGTTGCCAACCAAGGCTGTAGGGCCCAGTTTGTTCTGTTATTTAGCCTATGGCTTGTGGAGAATAGATGGATCCATACCATTCCAAAGGTTATTTGCACAAAAGCAGATGTAATAAATCCAACTGGAATTTGAGCTAGACTCACCAACTTCTCATTCAAAGCCAATGTCTATTACACCACAATGCACAATGTATACAAATAATAATAAGCTACAATAGTGTTCTGAAGTACTGAAGCGATTTGATGTCACTTGGTCTCTAGTAAAAAGTATTTGTTACTACTGAGGTGAGTAGCTCAGATTATACAAATAATAATAAGCTAGAATAGTGTTCTGGAGTACTGAAGATATTTGATGTCACTTGAACTCTAGTAAAAGCTATTTGTTACTACTGAGGTAAGTAGCTCAAATTATACAAATAATAATAAGCTAGAATAGTGTTCTGGAGTACTGAAGAGATTTGATGTCACTTGAACTCTAGTAAAGCTATTTGTTACTACTGAGGTAAGTAGCTCAAATTATACAAATAATAATAAGCTAGAATAGTGTTCTGGAGTACTGAAGATATTTGATGTCACTTTAACTCTAGTAAAGCTATTTGTTACTACTGAGGTAAGTAGCTCAAATTATACAAATAATAATAAGCTAGAATAGTGTTCTGGAGTACTGAAGATATTTGATGTCACTTGAACTCTAGTAAAAGCTATTTGTTACTACTGAGGTGAGTAGCTCAGATTATACAAATAATAATAAGGTAGAATAGTGTGGAAAGTTCTGCAGTATTGAAGATATTTGCTGTCTTTTGATCTCCAGTAAAAGTTACTGCTGAGGTAAAAACATGAGTACACATAATAAAAACATTGAATTCTGCAAAGAAGGATTATTGATAATGTCATTTGTTTCCCAGGCTAAAAGAAACCTGAAATTCATTGTAAGGTGTTATTAAAGGAACAATGGAGAGGCACCTGGAGGCTTTAAATGAGAACATTGATTGAGGAGGAGTGAGGTGGTTGTTCTTTATCTGCATCATTAGATCCGTCAGTGTTTAGGGAATTTGTGGAGTTCAACACTTGGGGTTGACAAACCGATGGAAAAGCTGACACCAAGCAGGTAACTGTCTCGAAATTACAAAATTGGATGAACTGCAAAAGTCACTTTAATCTGAGAACAGTCCTGAGGCAAAGATTCATAAAATACAAAGGTCTCACTGACTGATGTTGGCCCATGTCAAAACAGATATTTTGTATTTCTGTCAGAAAAGAGTGAGCATTAAAGAATAATGTATGCCCATTAATGATATTCTTCTTCTTTAATTTGTCTTGTCTTTTCAGGACGTGGGCAATAATGATTCTCCACAACTTCCTCTCCTTTGTAGCTTTTTGTAATATTTTCCCCCTTACTATCACTTTAGTCTATGCTCTGCCATCATTTACACTATCTCATTAATTTTATTTTACAAATGTTCACTTAATACAAGGCTCAAGAACACCTCAAGGTATAAAGTTATTATGTAAACTTATATTAGCATAGATAGAAATAAGCATTAGGAGTATAGAACTGAAGCATACATTAGAAGGAACAGGGAACCCAATCCTAAACAACAAACAAAGGATAAACCTCTACTCCTCTTCAAAAGAGGAGTGTAAACCTGACAATAACTGAATGTTTCCCTTCTTTTTGTTACCATTTTTTAAAACTTCCTTGTTGCTCACATGATTCATCCATTCTCAGCATTCTTCTGTAGAACCAGATAATTGTTTTCTTAAGCCACTTCTTCATTTGTGAGTAAAATTCCAAGTATTCACAGACATGTTACAAGAATGGTATTATATAGCAGTTCAGTATTCCTTTCTTTCTTTCTAATGAACTTTTCCTGATTCTTAATACTTCGTCTAGTTTCTCAAAGGCAACTTTCATGTTTCAATTAGGATGACAAATATATATATATATATATATATATGTATGAATTCTTTGAACATTATTTTTTATCGATACTCGTATTTAAGTAGATATTCTCTTTTTAATTAAACAGTATTATATATTTATATCTACTGGCCTCATTATTTACGATAAATTTTTATTACGAAAATGTGTGCCATTCGGCAGGATTCAAACCTGCAACCCCTATCTACATCGACAGAAGGCCATTCATGGTCGAGCTGTCTAAGACATTTCCAGATCAAATGGTAGCTTCCCCTATGTAGATATCAAAATTATCCCTAAAATAAAATTAATATTATATCACAATGAATACAAATCCAATTATATTAAAACTATTTATTAAAAAATATTTAATAAAAATTTCAATAGATAAAACTCAAAATATTAGGATATCAAAAATTATTTATCACTTATTTTATATTATATTTTATTTATTTATAAAATTATTTCACTAAAATTCCAAAGATTTTCAAAGATATTAATTGAAAATTCCAGTTGATTCTAATCTATTGGGTTGTCCAGAATGTCATGCCAATTTTTACAAGAAATTAAAATACAAAACAAAATTATACCATTAAATATTTATTCAACTGAATATGAACTATTTTGCTGCACAGCTTTTCTGAAGTTTTTCTTCAATTTAAAGATTCCATCTTCCTAGAATATATTAAAACTATTTATTAAAAAAATATTTATTAAAAAAATATTTCATTAAGACAAATAAATTTCCCAGAATTTTGGTGGTTTCTCTGCAAAAATCTCAAAAAGGTGTTTTTTATGTCATCCAAAGTATTCAAATTTTTACCACTGAAATTATTGTGCAAGGACCTAAATAAATGAAAATCCAAAGGAGCAATGTCTGGTAAATATGGCAGGTGGGGTAACACATTTCAGCTAAGCAGCAACAATTTTTGCCAGCTCACCAAGGAAACATAAGGTCTAGAATTATCCTGATTGAAAACAACACCTTTCCTGTTTGCCAGTTCTGGGCATTTTTCTTGAATTTTTACCTTTAATTTGTCTAGTTGCAAGCAGCCTTTGAATTTACTTAGGTCTTCCGATATGCTTTACCACTGTTTTATATTTCATTTATTATATCTGCAATCTTATCAATGACAAAATCATCTATTACAATTCTATCTAGTGAAGCTGCTTTTATTTTCAGATCAATTTTGCCAGTGCTGATTCCACTTCAGATTTTTATATTTCTAATCCTTTGATAATCTGTGAAACATAAGTATACATTTTAATGCTCTTTCTGATAATTCTGGGGCTAAACCTGTATTGCCTCTGTATTTGCATATCCATTTAAGCAGCAGTTTCACTACCACAGCCTTTCCTTTAAACCTCTATAAAAATTGTAATACAAAAAGCTATAAGAGAAAAATATAAAATAATTTCTTTTATTTCTTTCTGAATGATCAGAACTTTGATCTAACATCATCTTCATTGAAAAATTTTATTTCATTTCATCTTTCTCTACCTTTTAATAAATTTTCTGGTCAAGCATCCATAGATAATTATATGCTCACATTACATAGCTTCAACCTCATTTTTGAAGATATCATCAGTGAAGGTGATGGTTTGGTAAGTCAAGAAAAAAGAAAATTTTTATATATCTCTACAGTAATGAAAGGACTGCATTTTCTTTGATGTCGTCCGTTTCTGCACAAATTAGAAGTAAGTAAAAGATCAAACAGTCCCTTGGAAATGGTGGCTAATTTTATTAAGTCAATCTCTCCCAGCACTTTTGCCCTTTTAAATCACATCATATCTTTAGGTTACAAGTGAAGTTAGCACACTTGTGTGTGCCTGTATTTATGCATATATTGTAAGTTGTCTATTTATGTGTGAGCATAAGCATGAGATGTATCAAAGCATGTGTTCCCATATGTGTACACGTGTCTATGTATCTGACTTCAATATGTCATTTACTGCCTGTGCTAATTGCCAGCTAAATATATAGTCAAATGATTGCTTTTATAGAGTTGCATCATAGAATTGATTGCTTCATCAGCAAGACAAGAAAAAGACATTGAAATTTAAAATCTATTAAATAGAAATAAATCATCTCCATTAGTTTATTGCATACATTGGAATAGAGGAGTGACAAATGCAAAGTCAGCAATGGATATCATAAACGCAGTGTGAAAGGCTTAATGGTTAACATTGTTGAAAATGGAATTGGTAAGCCATAGTTTAATTTTCAGCTGAGGCCATTTGTGTTCATTTTTTATATTAATGCCCTAGAAAAAGGCATGAATCCACTTCTTCCTCCAGATATTCACAAAAGAAGCCAGGTAGAATAGGTTTTCTAGCTTTGGTTGGAAGCCAGACAAGTCAAAGGTCATCTCTGAAATTAAAACTGTGGCAAAGACAAAAAGTTCTACTAACTTTGCTCATAACAAAATCTAGTAATAATTAAAAGAAAAGTAGATTGTGGAGAGTCACAATCACCTCAATCCGTCTTGTACATTTATAAGGCTACCATTAATCTATGCATTGAATATTTTGCTACATCAGGTCTGGTGCTTTTGTTATGTATCTAAGAGATTCTTGACAAATTGTTGTCTGTTCATGCATGTCTGTTTCAATCTCATTATCATAACATAGTTTTCATGGTAATTGTTCAACAGGAGATGGAAAGTGCGGCACAGATGTCTGAAGGCGAATTGGCATGGCAAAGGACGTGTTCCAGAAGCTGAGTAAAGTACTAACACACAGGAATATTTCACTATAAACAAAGAAAAGAGTGCTGGATTGCTATGTGATGTCAGTTCTTCAATACGGCAGTAAATGCTGGACAATATCATAAAAAATGAGGACAAAACTGGAAGCAGCAGAAATGTGGTTCTACAGAAGGATGCTGCAGATATCATGGACTGAGCATGCAAGTAACAATGAGGTGTTGGAAAGAATGGCAACAAAAAGAAAATTAATACTGAGCATCAGGAAGAGACAACTGAAGTTCCTGGGACACGCAATGAGGAAGGAGAGCTTGGAGAACTTGATACTGACTGGCCAGATAGAAGGAAAGAGAGATAGAGGAAGGTAGAGGATAACATATTTTCAGGGCCTGATTTGGTGGATGACGGAACGGGGATTGCCAGGAGTAACAGGAGCAAACATACTAAGAGCAACAAGGGATAGGGAGACGTGGAGAACCATCACCGCCTATGTCCTGAAGGGACAGGGCAGATAAGAGAGAACTTGACTTAAGGACAGAAAGTGTGACACTGAAATCTGAAGTTGCATTGGGTTAGCGAAAGTTCCTTTCCAAGAGCTAACCAAAGTATAAAGAAACAGAAAAATTTCAATAGAAACAAAATGTATACTAAACTGCTATGTAATATAAGTCTTCCTATATGGCAATGAATTCTGGACAATCTCCTCATAGAACAACATTTCTGTTAATTTGTTTTATTTGGTTCTACAGAAGGATGCTGAGAATTCCATAGACCAAACATGCAAGCAACGATTAAGTTTTAAAGACAATGGAAGCAAAAAGGATACTTATACTTAACATCATAAAGAGAAAAGAGGGCTTGGAAGATCTGATACTCACAGAGAAGACTGAAGGCAAGAGAGACAGAGGAAAAGTACACATAACCTACCGAACAATCTTGAGTAAATGGATGACATAATACGATCTAGGAGATATAACAAAAAGACATAATTTGTAAAGAGCTACAAAGGACAGGAAATTGTGGAGAACCATTCACTAAATGTATTCTATTCTAATATTTTCTTTTCTTGCACTTCTAACCTGTGGAACTCTTCCAGCTACTTGCTTTCCTGTCAACTACAATCTACAAAAATTAAACGCAATGTCAGTCATCATCAAATATATTTTGAAATTCAAATTATTCTGAATCTATTCAAGACAAATTAGAATTCTTCTTTCATAATTAATTTCAATGGCTAGAAGGAAGCACAGTAAATGGTTGTCCAAATGTTAGGATAGTTTTCAATACAGAGCAATTTTCAACCATCATTTATTGACTTTAACATCATTAAAAATTGATGTAGAAAAAGAAAATATATCTGACATCAACCAAGCATACTAAGAAGAACAATAAAAAGCAATTAAAAAACAATTATGTACCTACGTCATTTAAAAAATACGAATTCAGCAAATTAAAAGAATCACTCATACAGAAAAAATATCAAATTGCACTAAAATTCATATAAATACAGAAAAACATTGGAAAGCAGCAGCAGATAAACAGGACACCTGAAGATTGAAAATATCATAATAATACCTTCAAAAAACTTAAAAGTCAGTATGACTGAAACAATACTGCTCAGTTAAGTGAAAAACCTCTTCACATTACTTCCATAAGGTTGTTACAAAAATAATGGATGCTCAAAGGGTTGTATTTTGAAAAGTAATTTTAACATTGGATTCACAGTATGTATTATATGAAATTTGCTATACATAATAATTTATGTGTACTTTTTATATTTTTAATTTATTTTCAAACAGAAATATTCTTGAGGCATAGAAGCCCTTAAATATGAACATGGCAAAATCTTCATTTACTTTCCTTGCATCAGTTTAAACTTGGGCCCAGTGCCTCCAAATCTTCTGCCAATATTAACAAAGCATGGAAGATGGGTCCACAAGTGATCAGACAGTACAAAGATGGTTCTAGAAATTCTTTACTGGTGATGAGAGCCTTGAAAATGAAGAAGGTAGAGGACGGTCATGCAGCCTTGACAATGAACAATTGCAAGCAGTTGTTTAGCAAAACTCACCTCAAAGTTTCAGAACAATGTCTCAGATGCTTAGTGTCAGCACTGCAACAGTCTCACATAATTTAAAGATTATTGGCAAGGTGAAAAAGATTTTTAAATGGGTTCCTCATGATCTCAGTGAAAATAAAAAACTTAGGCAATTTGAAGTGTGCTCAATGCTCTTTCTGCATAACTCTAATGATCTCTTTCTTGACCAAATAGTCACTTGCTATGAGTCACTTTTATGTTATCCTTTATGATAACCATAAATGATCAGGTCAATGGCTTGATCTTAATGAGTCCCACAAACATTTCTCAAAGCCAAAGTTGCATCATCAAAAGATTATGGTAACTGTCTGGTTGTCAGCAGTTGGCGTTATCCATTACAGTTTTCTGGAAGCCAATCAGAGCATGAATGCAGAGCTTTACTGCAATCAACTTGCTGAAATGCATGCATGCCTACAAAACATGAGACCTGCATTAGTGAATTGACGTGGTTCAATTCTGCTCCATAATAATGTGCAGGCACATGTTGCAAGAATGACCTTGCAAAAACTCACAGATACAGATACAAAAGTTTACCTGATCTTTCACTCACTTATTATCATTTTTAAACACTTAAGCATATTTTTAAATTATAAAACCTTTAGGTCTAAATCAGAGGTGAACTCTGCTTTTAAAGATTTCATTACATCACAGCCAATAACTTTTTATCAACAAAAAATAAATAATCTCATTGATCAATGGATGGCAGAGATGCATAGATGCTCAAGTCTTCAGCATTTCTACAGTACAGTTAATTTTTTAAGAATAAAATGATTTCTCTGAAATTGACTAATATATTTGAAATAACCTAATATATATTTATATACATACACACAGTGAGCCCCCCCCCCCACATATTCGCAGAGGGTATGACGGTAAACTGCCAGATGCAGTTTACCATCATACCCAGAATTGGGAGGTTGTGAGGAGCATGAAACCACTTCTTAATTTCTGTTCTTTCCAGGTCCACCCTGACCTGGAGTGGTAGCACCTGTTAGGGTTCCAGCTATGAGCAAATAGTTAACCCCAAAACTGAGATTAAACACTATGAATGTCTAAAAATAGATTTTTATAGAAATATATACATAAAAATAGCCTTCTATAGCAAAATGTACATTTTTGAAGGACAAAAATTTTTGTTAATATACATTTTTGAAGGAAAAAATTATTACCAGCAATACAATTTTTAATACAAAATTAGAAGACATCTTTAGTTTTCTGAAATAAAAAAATTAGAAAATTTTTTTTCTCAAAACCCAACAAAATCAACCTTCTCACAGTAACCAAGCATTAAAAATAATACCTTTAAACTCCACCTTTTTGGCATTAAATAACCCACAGAGGTTCATATGCAGTTAAACAAAATTCAAAATCAGACACGAAAAGTGCTGATATATACCTCTTTTGTTGTTACTCCCCACATCCACCATATGTCTTAAACAGTCATCCTCAACACTTTAGAAACATTTCATACCCTTTTTAAAACATTTTTGGAAAATAGTACTGTATTAGTGACCATACACTTAGCATAAATTTTCTTTTATACATACAATAACCATTTTTAATTCTGTATAGATCAATCCAACCACTGAATATACGATATAAAATATATGTAACAAGACATTTTTTTTCATCATTTCACATCAAGCAAGACAGAACTGTCACTGGTGTGCAGGGGGTTACATAAGAGGTGAGTGATGAGAAAGAAAACAAGTTAAAGGGGATATCAGAGAATGAGTAAGAGAAGGATGAGAACACTGGTGTAAAGAGGCTGCATAAAATTCTGTATAAATTTTAAAACATTTTTTAAACAAAACTATGATGGTACTACAGACTTAACATAAATTTCCTTCCATATGTACAAATAACCATTTTATTTTATGCATACATAGGTACAACTATTAAAAATATTAAGATATGTATGTGTACAGCAGTAACAGACAAAAACAAAAATACTTATTAATAAATATATTAGGTAAAATGTAAAGCATATGGGTACCATCTGATCACTAGTCAATGGCATTGAATATTGAGGCAAACACGCACCCACACACACATCCAAATGTGTGAAATCATGAATGCTGAAATGCAAATACACAGGGGCTCACTATATATAAAACTAAGTAATTAAATAATATATATATATATATATATATATATATATATATATATTTATTATTTAATTACATAGTTTTGGGTTATAAAATTAGACAATTACACAGTTATATTAAAAGTGTTCAGTACAATTATATTGTAAACTCTTGAGTATTTTTCAATTGTAAATGAGTTATTACACAACCTAGATTTCTACCATGTGGTGTTTTATTGTAAATTGCCTGAAGACACCACATGGTAAAAACATAGGTTGCGTAATAACACGTTTACAAATGAAAAAAAAATATATATGTGTGTGTCTGTATGTAAGCAGCATATCTTCATTCAAGCATGTTTTGTTAAATAATTTAAGTATATTAGATCTATTTATTTCATTTTAATCCTCTAGTATGCATGGATCAATTTCTTTTTGTCAGCTGCACATTATAGTAGAGTCAGTTGAGCACTATCTGTGAGAAAAGAAGCACCATGTTGAGATACCCACCACTAGAAATTTGGAAACAGCATGCTGTACTGCTTAGCATTCTTGCCAAAAGCTCTAACATAAACATTTCAAAGTGTTTGCGTGTCAGTTTGAGGACAATGCAGAGGATTCAGAAAGAGCTTGATTAGTTTAATGGTGATTACAAAAGTTATGGAAGCTTAGAAAACTAACTCTAATTGATCTGATAAGAAAAGAATTCCCAAATTTGTTGGTGAGGGTCTTAGACTCAACATGGAAGCCAACATAATGCCTTAAGGAGGTATTACTGCTCGAAGACTCTACATCTGGCAAAAGGACTCTGCATCATGTCACGCAAGCAGAAGAACACAGTCATGACTTTCAGACAATTTCTGTGACCTCATCACCCTTTATATCTGGTCAGCTAACTCCCCAGACTGCAACTTCTTTGATTATTATTTATGACATGCAACTGAGTGAAAGACATCTAGTAACACCAAAGACGAACTAAAGGCAAGGATTATGGCAGCATTCATCAACTTAAACATAGAGACCAGCCAGAAGAGTTGCAGGAGATTCCAAATTAGTCTGGAGTCCTTGGTTGAAACCATTAGTGGTTTTATTGAATAAATTTACTCTTTCATATTTCAAAATATTTTTGCTTAATTTTAACAAATATATTTGTTAACATGAGATGTCAGTGTTATTTTCATTTTTGTGTAATTTAGATTACAATTTATCCATTGCACCCTGTATAAATGTGTGTGTGTGTGTGTGTGTGTGTGTGTGTGTAATACAGGGAACAATAGTACATCACAGTGCTGAACATGTGCTAGCAATGAACACTAATTATTTATTAGTTGACAATGAAATTCCACTTAGAAAGCTGGAAGTTAATTTCCCATTTATTTTGTATCTAATTACCTATATTAAATGCAATTGTTTCTCTCTCTCTCTCTCTCTCTCTCTCTCTCTCTCTCTCTCTCTCTCTCTAATTACTAAGCTTAGCTTACCCAAACACATGACTAAATGGGGCCAGAAAGAATGTGATGCTCTAATTTTCAAAGTGGAGAGGGCAAGAACTTCATAGGAAGATTTTCAAGCTTCTGCCTTTAAAATGTGACTTTGAAGACCTGGTTTTCATGTAGACAAACACTGGCTCTGTCACCAATAGATTATAGCTAACTATCTCAACCACCAAGAAAAAATTTAATTGTGTTTCTCTATAGAAAAAAAACTTTAAGAAAACAGATTGTAAATAAAAATCAAATCAAATTAATCATATATATATATATATATATATATATATATATACTGTTTTAGTGCAAAGAATTTGTCACTTTAACTGAGCAGTTCATGCCAATTTCAAAGTTTCATGTTGATACTGCAGAAAAACCTAGCAATGATGAGTAAAAATGTCATAACGGTATCCTCACAAAACTCTGAAGATAGCATGAAGCTGCTCAGTTAAAGTGACAAATTCTTTGCACTAAAACTATCAACACTTTATCACCACCCCAATATTGAATACTTTCTGATAAAAAACCTGCTTGCTAAAGTGCTTTTTATCAGTAAAACTACTAAAAAAGCAACAATTTAGGCACCTAAAAACTATCACAACTCAACTCAACAATATATATATATATATATATATACGAGAAAAAATCGCAAGATCGCCAAGACCTACCGCGGTTTCGCACAACGGCTCGTCAGGGCCGTTGTGCAAAACCGCGGTAGGTCTTGGCGATCTTGCGATTTTTTCTCGTGTGTTTTTGCTCTACGTAACTGCCTCTTAGTTAATCCTTTTTGGTTAGTTTAGTATCGAGCACTTTTTTTCTTTGTGGTTTGTTCCGTTTGAGGGTTTTTTTCTTTGCTGTGAAGTGCTGTATGTATTGTCGGTGCTCCGCAGTTTTCTTTTTTTTCCCCTCGTTGTCCAAAGCTTTATAGCCGAGGGCGATAACGGAGTTAGATTCTGCCGGTTATTCGTGGTTCTTAAAAATTACTTGTGTAACATTTTAAGTTTTGAATACGTACAGAGTCAATTTTATTATTATATATATATATATATATAGTATATTGAGAAGAAATATCCATCAAGCTTTCTATTTTTATCTAATTAATAATTAATAATTTATATTAATTAAATAAAATCTTTTGGATTATCCTCTCCATCTTTACTGGTTTGCCATTCTATCCTATATATATATATATATATATATATATATATATATATATATATATATATATATATATATAAAACATTATTGATTAAGCAATGTTTTATACTGCCTTTAAACATATCATCTAATCTAACAATGATTTTTAATGTTAAGAGTGATGCAGGTTCAATCCTGCTGGAGGGCACATTTTTCTTTAATAATATTTTTCAGCATATGTATACATGGTTTCTCTCTGTCTTTTCTACAAACATTTTCATGCAAACTGTTCTGATACACATTTTTCCCTGTTGTATCAACTACATGAATTTAAGTATGCTACTAGAGTTGCATCTAGTTCCCACCTTTTTTTCTGCTGAAATAGTTAAATGTAACTATCCCTTCTACTTAAACAGTTTCTTATCTCACACTTCCTGTTTGTCAAACTCACTTCCATTTATTTTCTTCCCTGATAACTACAATCTTCAAAACTTTTAATGCAATATCAGTCACCTTCTATCTTCTTGAATTCCATTCATCCTTTGTCCTTCCTTCAATTTTACGTCTACTCAGTATTTTCTCTCACTTTACTCACTGTAATCCCCTCCAAACTAGCTGCACTCTCCCCTTGCTTAGGATGAATTGATTAGTTTATGATATTTCTAAATGAACTTCAAAGAAAATTCAGATTTTTGTATATAGACTTATTCGACCACATATATAGCATTTTCCCACTTAACTTACCATTTTTGAGGTAGACTTATAGTTCTATCTTTCAAGAACTTTGCATCTTTCTGGGTTAAGAACTGTTCTAAATGTTTTGTAGGCTTTCTGAGAATTGAAGTTCTTCTCATTAAGAGAATTTTGTAGGATCAAAATAAATAGGAATCCAAGTTGCAAGGTCAGACAAGTTCTGCAGGTATAATATGACATCCCAGTTAAGCTTTGACAATAATTTTTTCCAAGTTTGTAAATTGAGGTTTGCCATTGTTCTGATGAAAGATAACACCTTTTCAGTTAGCCAATTCCAGATATTGTTCATCGAAAGCTACCTTTAATCAGTTCAATTGGGAACGGTATTTTGTTTGAATTCAACATACGATTTTGCCAAAAGAGTTAATAATCCACAATTCTGCCAGATATGCAGCATCACTTTCCTGAGAAAAAGACATTTGTTTTTGTTTTTCTCTAGAAAAAATTGCTTTAAACAATCCATGTTTCATCACCTGTGAACATTCTTTTAAAAAAAAAGGTTGTTTTAGTTGCATTTAAGTAGGGAATCACAGATGGAAAAGTTTTCCACTAACATTTTATCTGTTAAATTGCAAGGCACCCACAAATCATATCTAAGTGTTTTCAAATACCTTACAGCATTCATATAAGATATTTTTAATATCTCAGTTATGTCTTATATCATATGACCTACATTATTTTTAACCTATATTTTGATTTGTTCATCATCAGCTATGGGCCGACCAGAACATTATAGGTCTTCCATACTAAAACATCCACTTCTGAATCAAGCAAACTACTTAAGAACAAAAGCTATGAAAGCTATAGCACTTTCTCAGACCGCCTGCAGTCTCTCTCTCACCAGCGTGACGTGGCTTCCCTATGTCTCTTCTATAAATACTTTCACGGCTTCTGCTCCGATGAACTTAGATCACTGGTGCCCCCTAGGTACGAATTTGCACAAGATACTAGATTAGATCCCACCCTTTTACAGTGAAACCGATAAAATGCAACCACAACTTCTACTCCAACAGTTTCTTTTCTCGCACTTCCCGACTGTGGAATTCTCTTCCACATGATTGCTTCCCCGACGGCTACAATCTCCAGGAGTTTAAATGTAAGGTCAATAGACACCTCCTAACACACTAACTCACTTCCATTCTTTCAAACACTCTTCCCATCCACCCAAACCCCAGCCTCCGTATCCATACCCATCTATCACCCCCCCTTCTGACATTTCCTATATCTAACCACTCTTTCTCTTTACCTTCCCCTATTTAGCCCCAAGCGCAATAGTGGTAATGGAATGTCTTGCTTGGGGTGAAATGATTATAAAAAATAAAAATGAAAATATATCTTTGCTGTTTGTACATTAATTGTCCTGCAGGGAACTTGCAATAGCCTGCTGTTTCTGGTACTACTACTACTATATTTACTGCTGCTGCTGTTGTTGCTGTTGAAGATGATGATGATCTTTTCTCTGTAAATACAACCATGTATCATTGATTTTTCCCTCTCTTTTTAAGAAAGACATCTTACTAAAAATTAATTAGTATATTTTTAAATGAAACAAGAGACTGAAACATTTTTTAGAAGGCATATTTATTCAAAATATTTAGAACTGAATTTATATATTATAAAAGAGATTTGTATGTAGGGAAAATTCCAAGACAATGAATCTTCTTACAAGAGTCAAAAAAATTCAAGCCAGATCTTGATTTTATTGCAAAAAGAAATCTAAAAATAGAATCTTTTTAATCATAATGAATACATACTTTTTTTAAATAAATTTTCATGATTGAATTTATATATTTATTTTAACTTTGATTTTTTTATGTTTGCTTTGTTTCTTTAAAATTTTAGAAAAAGAATTACACTATGTTTTCCAGGTACAAATGGTCTGTTGAATTATTTATTTTTTATTGCATTTTTCTTACAAAAATAAGAGTGAATGTATTTGAATTAATTGGCGATCTGAAAACTAACCCTTATTGATATTTATTGTTTTTTTATTTTATACATATTGTCATATTCCTGCCTCAACGACAACCATCAAGATGCTTACATGTCAATTCAGGAATATTTACATTTCCACATCTACGGACAGATACGAGTTATCTGTCTTAGATCATGACAAATGAACAATGATAAACAAAAATAATAAAATAAGATTGCTGTTCAATTGATATAATTGAATGGCAATCTTCCCAGGTCTGCTTCAATATCAACACAAGCGCTGACCAACAATTCAAGGATGACCGACAAGACAAGACGATTTTGATATAAAATTTTAATAAGTAATGAAATATTAAAATAAGAAAAAATATTCAAGTATGAATAAGAATGTCCAATGACCTGAACCTCAAAACTTATATTCTGCTACCCAACATAGTCAAAATAACAATTTATAACACATATCAACAAATATGAATGAATACAGGAAAATGAAAGAGATTAACACAAAGTAAAATGGGGAGAACCATATAATTCATAAACATGTGGTATGGTGTATGTGGTAACATAATATTCATGGAAGCGTATGCGTGTTCTAACATGGGTCTAATAATATAATAACTTATTTTTATATTAGTTCCTTCTCTCTTATTTTACTGTCTTTCTTTTCTGTTCTCTCTTCATCCTCTTTCTTTATACAACTTCAGACTCAAATGCAGTCCACTTGAAATGTATGTAATTATGACTGTCTCTATTTTCTTTCAGTTGACTGTTGTGCTTTCAGCATGCAAATGTTCTGAAATATCTGCACTCTTCTTTTATTCAAACAAGCGTGATATTTTCTGTACTCGAGCAATTCTGCTTTTTCTTATCTTCAAAATATCTTCCTTTATATGTCGACTTCTCTGTGTTGCTATCTCTCTTTCTTTTCTTTTCTTTTCTTAATAAACAACTTAGCTTCACTTTCTTTCTCTTCTTTGAACAAACAGGAATCAGCGTACAAATAACATTACAGCTTCTTCTCATCTTTGTTGCTTTCTTTCTTTCTTTTCTTAATAAACAACTCGGCTTCACTTTCTTTCTCTTCTTTCAACAAATAGGAATCAGCATACAAATAACATTAGAGCTTCTTCTCTTATCTTCATCGCTATATTTCTTTCTTCCTTGATAAAAACAATTCAGCCTCGTCTTCTTGTTTTAACGAATAAGAATTTATAAGTTTGTTTTTTTCTTATCCAAAGTTGCTTAAGATGAATTGGTCAAATTAGGCTATTATCTCAAATGCATTTCCCTTCATTCATCATTTATCAGCAACCAGCAAATGCAACTTGTTCATTCAAGATTCGATCTGAAACTGACTTCCAAACTTTGCTTTCCACGTGATTTGTTTTTGGCACAAATTCTAGCTCCTGCTGTTTCATGACCTCCATGTCTAGCTTCTGTTTATTTCCTGTCTAGACATTTGTTACTAAGGGTATCTGGGTCAACCAACCTTGACCTGCTATCCCAAAACTAACTCTAGGCTCCCACGTGATCATCTCCTTGTCACCATGCGGAAACTAATCTCAATATATGTGTAGGTGTGTGTGTGGCTATCTATATCCATAACAATAAATATATATATATATATATATATACTCTATTGTTATGCATGGGATTTTTTTCTATTTAATAATTCTTAAGTAAACAACAAGAATTAAACAATAAATAATAAACATTTGAAATAACATGAAGAGTTTAAAATTAATAATAACCATAGAAATTCACATAAACTATGACTATTATGTTTCTTATAGTGTTTATTTATTTGTTACCCAAGTCAGGTAGTTTGATTCCATGCCATAGATCATGAATCCCAGATCTGCTTGCTTCTTCAACTTTTGTACTGATCACTTTTCAACAAATTTGATTTTTAATGAAATGGAATTGCAAGTTCCACCTTTTACATTTTGGTATTTTTATCCCATAGCTAAGAGATAGTGATAGGAATTTTTCTTTTGATTTTGCATTTAGTCTTTTCTTTCTCAGACTGGTTACTAGCTGAAGTAAACATCCCAGTTTTCCCTGTTATTGAACACATGGCTGAATAAGGTAGAGAAGAGTTGGACTCATACTTTTCTTGAGCTACACTAAGAATAGTTTTGTCCAATACCAGAAGATAATACAAAATCAAAATATGAAATGTAAGAACTCAAATCATGTTCTGAAATAGCCTCAGCAGATCTAGATGCTCTTAAGGATATAATATATGGCATCAAACTCTAAACTATCAGCTATATAAAACTGCTTTTAAAATCAATGATTAGAAATGGCTTCCTGAAAATGAATCCTGTACATCTAAAAGAAGGTTTTTATCAGGTCTCATAGACTGGTGCTACAGATTTTACTTTTACAAAATAATAGAAAGTGTAGATTTCCAAAAGCAGCAACAACCAAAAATGTATGGTACATGTAACTTGAGGAGAAAATAATGGTATAATCAAGATATTGATTTTCTACAGTACTTCAAACAAAAGTTAAAAAGAAAACTCTAATCAATACTAGAATGAGCAATAACAGCTAATGAATTTAATATACTCATGAAAAATTGTTTTAAGAGAAAGATTTTTTAAATTACAACTAATTGCTAAATGTTCGGTCAATGAACACCAACTATTTACTGTATAGAAACGGTTATCCATACCATTTCCATTACAATTTGTATAAAGTGAACACAAATTAACCTAGCCAGAGTTTAAATTTGATTTACCAATTCTATTTTCTATACTATACCATACATCCACTTAGACCACCAAAAAAAACATTTTCTTTTTAACCAATTCATCCCAAGCCAATGCTACTAAGACACAAGGGGCTACTCAAAGGGAAATGGATAAAAAAATTTTTTAAAAGAACAAAAACCTGAACTTAAATAATAAACAAAAGATAAACGTTAAGAAAATTGAGAGAAAGAAACATTAATAAATACATTGATGTTAAAAATATAAAGTTGAAATATACTTTAAAAAGAATGAGAAAACCACATCCTGACCAGGAAAGGATTAACTTTTATTCCAATTCAAAAGACCAGGAAGGACTGTAAACTGGGTGAATGATGAACCTATCTACTCATCTTGTGAAAAAAATTATTTTTTTTTTCAAAACACCTTAACATATTCCTGGATATCGTTAATTTCTTTTTGTAATCAAAATTGTTATCTACTACCATTCACAATCTGAGATCTGAGTTCAAATTCCAGTTAAATTTGTTGAATTCACTTACGTGCAAATATCCTTCGGAAAGGTATTAATCCATTGCTTCTCTCTCCAGCCATGGATTAAATAGCACTACAGATTGGGGCCTATAGGTTTTGTTGGCAACTGGTCTACCACAGAAAGTAATGGTAACCTACTACAAAAAATCTTCGGATCAGTCAGTCATGTCTCTTTTGAGACATGATCGCCAAACGTGTATCACATATGGCACTTAACTGACTAACCATTCACAGAATTCTGTCTGTCTGTTATCATTGGAGAGTGAATTAAACACAAGGGAAAGAGGCAGATGCAAGACTATGAAGAAGAAAAATGAGGAACAACAACAACTGACAAAATTAATTTTGCATGTTCATTTTTTTTAAAACCTAAAATTATTAAACATTTATTATTATTAAATGCCAATGTTACATATTTATTATATCAAAACTTTATTAAGATATATTATTACACATTCATTATTAAACTTCATTATTAAAAATTTATTATTATTAGAACTCTTTATTATTAAAAGTCATTATTACTTATTTTCTTTTATTAATACTCATTGTAGTTATATTTCAATATTAATAAGAGAACACAGTTTTATATAATGAGGAAACCTATATATTAATGATATTTATTATGCTAATCATTGCTCAGATTTCAACACTGTCTTCTGTAGGAAAATATAAATGATTTCAGTCACAAGGCAGGCTTCTGTGACATTTACTAAGCCTGACTTAGCATAGCACTAAGCCAAATAGAAGATGAGGGAGATTGTATTGTTGCAGTTTACCTGTCTAACTAAGCATTTGAAATCCTTTTGCAGGAATACTTGCCTACCAGAGGCCTTCTCTTAATGTCTGATTGGTGGTATTGTATCAGGCAGTGCAAAGGAAAAAGGACAAACCTGCTCTCTCAGAAGTAATTTAGCTCAACATTGCAAATTTCTGTAAAAGCAAAAATCAAAGTCATATTTTTAAATTGCCTTATCAAATTGAGACTCTCATATAGATTTCATACATGGTGTCAAACTGAGTCAGAACTATCTAAACTGTCAGCTCTATACAACTACTTTCTAAGATCAAAGGTGAAAAAAAGCTTTGAGTGGGTGAATATAAGAGTCTTGGCAAAGATCACCCTTTTTTTAACATTATGACATTATAAACAATCCCTATAGAATCACAAACAAAAAACTGTACCAAATAATAGTAAATCAAAGAGAAAATAATGGCATAATCAAGATATTAACATTCTACACTACTTCAAATAAAAGGTTAGAAAGAAAACTCCGTCATTACCAGAAAGAGCAATAACAGCTACTGTACTTGAAAAACCTTTTTTTAAGAGAAAGATTTTATAAATTTCAACTGAAAACAGTACTGGTTTTTCACTCAATGAATTTCAAATTTTTCCTTGTAGGGAAATGACTAATATTACTATTACCATTCTCCTCTCTCTGTTTAATCGCATGTTAACAGCATGGCAAGTCATGTCACTTTTCCTCTCCAGAGAGCCTTCTTAGGCTCCAGGTAAACCATGTGTCATATACAATGCACTATACTATCTCCTATTTGAAAAAAATCTCATGTGACCACAATATCGCCAAAACAGCCTATGACATAAATAAAGTAAATCTCTATTTTATGTGTAAGTGACCAGCCAAGAGTCCTAATTTAACACCCTGTGACTTTTATTTTTGGGGTTGGTTAAAGTAACAAGTCAACTATACTTAACCAAGACTATAAAAGAACTTGAAGTGCAAATACAATAAATTATGCCTTCTATACCACATGAATTCCTGGTGAAAACAGTTGATGCCATTCCTAAGCAGCTCAAGAAGCTGGTAGCAAAACTTGGTGCCCATATTGAAAAAGTTTTCACTGATTTTCATGAAAAGTAATGTTTTATCAACAAAAATTAGTTAGAAACATGTCATTGAAAGTATTGTCTAAACCAATCTCTGCATGTTTTTTCCAACAGTGCATGATCTCCATAAGTCTCAATAAGAGTTATGTGTGGTTCAGCTGCAGATTTATTTTGAATAAAGTAGTACAATAAAATTCCCTGCAAATACATTTTCTTTGGCACAAAATTCAATACGTTTAATGCTATGAAAAGCAAATTTTTTACACTTCAGTGAAATGACATATGCTGAATATTAAGCTTGCTTATAATACTTCCATATAGATGCATTACCAGCTGAAAATACACTCATGCAGTTCTAGGAATGCCATCTGTTGGAGAAATAGCAAGAATTTCTTCAAGGTCCTAATAAACCTCATGCTATATGCTTTTCTCTCATATTCATTTCTCATAAAGATTACAGTTAATAAATAAATTATAAATATTTTTAAATAGGGAGTTACTTTTCAATCAGCCTTTTATTCTTGCTTTCCTGATGGCTACAACCTCCAGAAATTTAAATGCAATGTCAATACTCATCTATTAACCACTGTACTCTAGCTCTCTCCCCACTCCCGTATATCCTTCCCTTTCTCTCCACCTATGTATCTGTCATCGCACCTGCATTCTCAGCTTTCTATTGCTCCTTTCTAACTAGTTTGTACTCCTCACTCTCTTCTAATTAATTTTTTTATTGTAGCTCATCAGTGGCATTTCCGCCTTGCTCGGGGTGAAATGATTACAAAATATATATATATATATATATATATATATATATATATATATATAACATTTAATATCTCATTTCAACAAATGGAACAATGCCACTGCAAATTAACTCCTCTAACAAACATGGTTTTTCTAATACCTTTTATGTATGCTTTTACATGTACTAAAATCTCACCTCTCCCACTGATAGGAAATACATCTCAGCCACACAAGAATTATAGAAGAAATAAATAATAAAACAATGTGTGAATTAAAAAGAAAAGTTTATGGTTTTAAAATTTAAAAAAACTCATACCATGAAGAAAAGGAAAAAAAAAGATTCTCGGTTTTTTATTACGCAGACAAATATTTTAATAAGCATTGAATTGTGGCCTACTGCATTCCAAAGACATTAATTAATACCATTCCATATAACTCTTGAGTAATCTGAGATGCAATCAAGCAAGAAACTTTCAAAGGTTTTGAAGAAATTATCAGACCAAAACAAAGAATGTAATTATATTTGTTATTTTCTGTTTTAATTTCTGGGATGAAGGTTAAAGCATTGGTTCATTAATTTGGTTGTGTAGTAATTTTGAGTTCAATTTTTCGGCTGGGTAGACCCGGGACATGCACTGAGGAAGAAGGACTTGGGGAACCTGATACTAACAGGCCAGATAGAAGGAAAAAGACACAGGGGAAAGCAATGGATAACATATTTGAAGGACCTAATCAGGTAGATGAAGGAACAAGGGTTGCATAGTGTAACAGGAGAAGGCGTGCTCAGAGCCACCAGGGATAGAGAAACGTGGAAAGCCATGATCGCCTACGTCCTGAAGGGACAGGGCACATAGAAGAAGAAGTACAGACCCAAACTCAGTGGAAGTTTAGTAATTACTGAGCTGTAATAAAATTAACAGAATGACATATCCCTAGACATGAACAGTAGAACAAAGAACAGTCTACCGCTGTGGATTACGTGAAGTATTCAGCTTTAAATTCCTCTGAAGGTTATTTAGAGTGACAAACAACGAACAAAGGTGACAGAGTATAATAACCAAAGGGTTGTGATTATGACAACAAAAATAAGGACATTAGGCAAACTGTAAATAATGTATATTTTTAAAATATAATTAAAAGCATTCTGTAAAAAAAATAATTTATAAAATGAAAATGATAAACAGATTAAAATGAAGAATTTTATTTAAGTGCCGTGCCTCTTTTGAACATAGTCGATAATGGCTCTGCACATCTTCTTGTTCATTGTAATTCTTAATATATTTTATATTTTTATTTCTCCTAAACCCTGCTCTGCATTTTCTTAAGCCCATCAAGTATGTCATGCACTATTTTACTCCTTCCTTTTATCCACTCTGTGTGTATCAAATTTTCCAAGCTCTCTTTCCTCATTTCATGTCCCAGAAACTTCAACTGTCTCTTCCTGATGTTAAGAATAAGTTTTCTTTTCGTTTCCATTCTCTCCAAAACCTTGTCATTGTTCACATTACCCTTAGCATCCTTCTGTAGAACCACACTTTGGTTGCTTCGAGTCTCTCCTTCATCTTTGGCAAGATTGTCCAGCATTTACTGCCATATAGAAAAACAGATATCACATAACAGTCCAGTACTCTTTTCTTTGTTTCCAACAAAAATTTCCTGTCTCTCTTAGTTTTTGGAATGCATCCTTTGCCATCCTAATATGCTTTCATATCTCAGTGATGCACATTCCACCCTTTGTTAGCACACCTCCCAGATTAGATGGATAAAAGAATATATATATTATATCTCTCTCTCTCTCTCTCTCTCTCTCTCTCTCTCTCTCTTTCATCTCATTCTCTTTCTCCATATATATGCATGTGTGTGTGTATTGGAGATTATAATGCTCTCCAGAACTTATTTCACCCAAGCTTTTAATTCTATCTAGAACCATCTTCAGGGGAAGGCACCAGTAGTAAAAGTCTGCTTCACAATGTACTTCACAAGATGCCTACTATACATAGGTGAATTGTGAAGATGGCATTTACCACTGGTTCTTTCTCCTGAAGATGATTCTAGACAGAATTGGAAGCTGAGGAGAAAAGAATAAAATTCTGAAGAACATCATAATCTCCAAAACAGGTGGATCCAAAAGTAGGCATTCAGCAATGAAAAACAAATCATGCACATGAAACATTGCATCGATTACCTAGTTATCAATTCATCTTCTGTATGACTCTTTTTGCAGCCACCTATATACGCACACACACACACACATATATTATATTAAATATTATATATTATATTAAATCTATATATATAAAATGCAATCTGTGAGTCTGTGTATGACTGTTCCCTATGCACACCAACATTTTTTAAGCTACACCATTCAAACTTTCTAGGGACACAGATCTACAGGGAAGCAAGGTCGGAACATACCTTTTGAGTTTAAGTTCAGCAATTTTCCCTTTCACACTTTTTGGCCAATGGAGTTGATTGTTTACATTTGCTTCGTAAAACATCTAAGATCTAAGATAGTTGCTAAATTATGTCACAGAAATCAAATCACACGTGTCAATCGGGACTAAAATAATTTTTTATTAAAAAAAAAATGGGCCTTTATATTTAATTTTTATTCCAACGTTTTAAAAATTTATTTGGTTAACAAAAAAATGTGAATATTTTTCCCCGTTATTTTGAAACTATTTGTGTGGCATTAACATATTTTTTTCCTCTAAAATTAAATGTCTTCATCTTTAAAAATTCTTCAAAAATTTCTGAACTGAGAACATAATGGTTTTTATATTTTTAATTTCCATAAAACAAAATAAATAATTTTTATTTTTATGTTAAATTCATTTAGTCAACAAAAAATGTAAATATTTTCCCCCATAATTTTGAAACGAAAACAAACGCAATGTTGTTTACAATGTCATGCAAAACATCACATTTAGGCAAAACAAAAGAAAATAGATTTTTTATGAGAATTTTTGAACAATTTTTTAAAACAGTTTTTATATAAATATTATTTTATATCACCAAGTTTTAAAGGAATTCATCCATTTAATATTATAAACATTATTGTATCAAGATATTTGATGTTTGTGTAAGTATTGTAAACATTGCATTCTAAGTAATTTAGCAGCCATTTTTGATTTAAGTAACAGGCACTCACACTAGGTGTGCTCAGTTTTTGTAGGTTTTTTTTCACATGCCTCCTAAAAAAGAGCTCGATTAACACATATGACCTCTAAAGCTGCGACAGTCAGGGCAACATTGTCTTCTCCTACTACTAAAATATTCTGAGTTGCACAGGCAATGCCGGGCTATGATGCTAGTGTTATATCTAATCTAAATCTAAACTTATTTATAAATGAAACTTTGTCTGTGTGTGTGTGTCTCTGTGTGTGTGTGTATCCGTTACCTATAGACTCCAAAACAGCTGAACCGATTTTCTTGAAAATTTACACAATTGTACTATAAGTGTCTGCAAGTGTTCTTAGCTAAGTTTTGTGTCAAGGTACTCCCGATAAATATCAAAAATCGATAATTGAAAAAATCAGGTTATAGAAGGAATGGTCCGATTTTAATCAAATTTGATACACTCATAGACAAAGACATAAGAAACGATATTCAGAAATTTCAACATTGCAGTTCTTACAATAGTGCAGAAAATCGATAATATATATATATATAAAAGGCAAGATGTTTGTGTGTGTGTGTCTGTTTATCTGCCTGTATATCTGTATTTTTTTCAGCCCTTTTATTTTAGGTTTTGCTTCGGGTTTGGCTCTAAGTAAGTATAATTGTAGTTCTTAGTCTCAGCCATGATACCATTTACTCAGAGGACTTATTTAGCCTTCAACATTCAGTTTACGACGAAAAAACTTATTTGATATCGATACTAGGAAATCAAAATTTGACTTACATCCATTCATTCTTCTTTCAGTCTACAGTTTCACTTTAACTGGAAACATCTATTGCTTTTTAGTCTTTCGTGTCAACGTCCAAAGAGTCTGAACTCCAGGACCATGGATTAGTTTTAAAGCTTTCATTACACCTGAGCAATGCCAGGCTATACTGCTAGTATAAGTAAAACCAGATCTGGCAAGTGAGAACAGCATAATGGTGTCCTCAAAAAATAGTTGGCATGAACCTGCTCAGTTAAAGTGACAAACATTTTGTGCTTTCCAACAATCTATCCTATCCACACCTCAATATTGAGCACTTTACGATACAAAAACTTGCTTATCAAAATAAATTTTATCAGTAGAACCACTTAAAGAACAACAACCTTGGTGCTAAACATTATCACAGTTAAACACTATATATAGATAATTTCTGGTTGACATCTTTATCTATTACTTCGATATACTTACATAAATTTTCTTCCTACATCTATTTCATGAAATGCACTGCTGCAAAATACCAACCCAATATGATGCTCCCATTCCAGTGATTCATGGTTAAAATGGTGTTCTTTGTCTTGCAAGCACCCCACATTTTACTTTACATATAACAATGGTCATGACACTCAAACTCTTCAATATTTATTTTATAAGACCAGAGAATCTTTTTTTCAAATATTAAGATCTTTTTTACCATTTGCAAGTTCAAACCATGAATTGTTTTTTACAGAAACATTTTGGAGCAGAGGCGTCTTTCTTGACAAGAAGCTTTTCAGGTTATGGTAATATAATACTATTTACAAAAGATATAGGTATTTTTGTACTTGTTTCCTCCACTATCTTCACAAGGACATTTCCTGTTAGTTGGGGACTGATTTAACTTTTTTCCAATAAAGAACATTAAATTCAAGGAGGAGATTGACTGTATGTCTTTCTTGAATGATGTGACAGCTGCACAGCACCAAATGAACTATTGTTTGTACACACGAATGTGATGCACTCAAAAATTAATCTGTCTCATGAAGGTTTAAAACTTTTTCTGAGGGTCTTGCTAATTTTGTTGTTCTTCTCATGAAGACAATCAAAGGAACCCTGAGTTGAAAGTTAGGCCTTAAAATACATCCACAAATACACATCCAATTAACTTCAGTCAGTCAGTTATGTGCTATACGTGATACACGCTTGGGCGATCATGTCTCGAAAGAGACATGACTGACTGGGCAGAAGATTATCCCGCAGTAGGTTGGCATTGCTTTCTGCGGTAGACTGGTTACCGATCAGGGCTATAGAACCCAATCTGTCCTGTTATTTAACCCATGACTGTAAAGAATAGACGGATTAATACCTTTCCCAAGGGTATTTGCGCGTAAGTGAATGCAATGAATTCAGCTAGAATTTGAACTCGGCTTCCCAATTTCTCGTTCTGAGCCAATATCCAATGCAACACAATGCACATCCAATTAACTTACATAACATTAATTAGCTAATGATGATATCATTGTTGTGAAGTCAGGTGGAGAGGCTCATCACTTGTTCCCTGTTTAGGATATGGTTTCCGGTTTTCACTTTTCCATTCTTTTCACTCTTTTCTTTTTTTCTTTTCAATTGGAGCAGATAGACTAAACTATTGCTCAGTTCATACTCCACCCATGTCTGTTGAACAGGTGAAGAGGCTCATCCCTCATTCCCTGTTTAGGATGTGGTTTCCGGTTTTCTCTTTTCCAATCTTTTCACTCTTAAGTAGCTCGCTGCACATCAGTGGCATTACCACCTTGCTCGGGGTGATATGATTAAAAAGAAACATGTGTGGTTTAAGATTTGGAGCTTGAATGCCCCTTACTCAGTAGTAGAAAAACTATACATGCAAATCTATGTGCCCCTATGTAAATGAGGCAAGACTTACTTCTGTATCACTACAAATCATTTTCTGAAATATTCCTAGCTGTTTAAAGAGACAGTCAAGTATTTACACTTCTGAGCCATTATTTTTGTGCAAATGAACATGATACATCTGAAGCCATTTGAAAATTGCTCCCAAGGATGAACATGACTTGTGGAGACAGTCAAGATTTTTCTGAAGTTTTGGCAGATCTCTTCTGACTTTTGCATGATGTCAGTCAAAGTTGAAAGGTAGGCCATTGGTATGTACAGTTCCATATCACACACGCGCACACACACACACACACACACACACACACACACACACACACACACACACACACACATATATATGCGGCATAGATATAGAAGAATCCAAAAGAGTATCCTGTACATAAAGTGGTGGGATAACTCTCTAGGAGACCTCTAAATATATATGTATATAATGTATCTGTCTTAATTTATATTTATATATATATATATATATGTGTGTGTGTGTGTGTGTGTGTGTGTGTGTGTATGAATATATATATATATATATATATATTAGTCATCCACATACAAGCCTGTTTCGCTGTATCACAGCTCATCAGTGTGGCTAGACACTTCCACTCGCCTCTCGCCAGGATCGAAACTCGACCAATTTGGTGTCAGTCAGAGTCGCTACCCCCAAGCCATCGATGCATGGTATCAGAGAAGGGAAATTTTAACGTGTTGTATATCATCAGTCTTTACACACACCAGTCACCGAGAGAGCTCAATTCATTTCTGAAGAGTCACGCATATAGCTGAAGTGGAAACTGTTTTTAAAATTTTCTTCTCCAGAGAGCTCAATCATAATGAGAGCATAATATATTAGTCATCCACATACAAGCCTGTTTCGCTGTATCACAGCTCATCAGTGTGGCTAGATGCATCCACTCACCTCTGGCCAGGATCGAAACTCGACCAATTTGGTGTCAGTCGGAGTCGCTACCCCCTAAGCCATCAACACATGTTGTATATTAGCAGTGTTTACACACACCAGTCACCAAGAGAACTCAATATATCAATAAGTTTGTAACATGTTACAAGTATTAAATGAATTTTACTCTATAATATTCACTGAATGTAACTAACAGGGAAACATTTTATTAATTAGAAGGAAAGAGATTAGATTGAAAAAAATCTTTGATTACGTGTACTGACCTTGTTCAGCTTAATGCTTGTGCTAGTATGAAATCACATGTCATCATGACTGAAGCCTTGAGTGTACTAGCTGTGTTCAACTACTGATCATTTCAGATTATGCACTCTCTGCCAGAAACTCTAACTAGAGTTGATTCAACATAGCTGCAGTATAAACCACAGGTTGGCTTTCTAAAGTTTGAAAACCTGCAAATGTGTTTTATCAGGCATCTGCAGCAGGGATGAGCTAGCCATCAAAGTAAACCCCATAAACACCTAAGCCTGATAAAGGCCTACTCTCTGTCTCTGTCTCTCTCTCTGTCTCCATATATATGTATATATATATATATATATATATATATAAGGAATTAAGGTATATTGTTTATAATCCAACTATTTATCATTATATTAAATGTTATTCATGGATACGTATGTTTGAGTAGAAGCCTTCTAGGCTTGTAGATTTAATTTACAGTGTTTAAAATGCTAATCAGGTATGTGAATCTACTATATATATGTGTGTGTGTGTGTGTACTTATGTATGTATGTGAGTGTGTGTGAGTGTGCCCACATTGTTACGCAGTAATCAATGAAGAGATAGCTCTCTTCTGACAAGAGGACACAATCATCATATATATATATATATATATATATATATATCAATTAGACTCTCATACCCTGATCAAGCACTCTAGAAGAAAGGTAGACTTTGAAAAATAGTAGCCACTCTAGCGTGTACGCATCGCTCATTTCAGTAAAAATGAAATTTGAGCTATTGGGCACGTAATATGATATGCGTTAAAAAGACTGCCTTCTTCCACCAAACACCCCGTGGCCCAGGGGTAGAGTTGCTGACTGATGCCAAATCGGTCGGGTTTGGAGCTTGGGTTGTATAGTAATTGGAGTCTAACCGTACTGATGAGCTGTGATACAGCGAAACAGATCTGTCTGCAGATGACAATAATATATATATGTAGTCAGACAGAGAGACAGAGTGATACAAATGAAAAAGGAGGAAAGAAATAGTGAGATAAACATTTACAACATGAGAGTTTAACAGGAAAGAGATAGAAAATTATGAGAGGGTTAAGTGAAAAGAAATAATGAAATTTTAAGCCTAGAATGATCATTGCTACGAAGAAAAGAAACAGGCTTGGTTAATCCTGGGGACTGTAAGCATACATAAATGCAAAACCCGTGATAAGAGGGGAAGCATTCACTGAAAAGAGGATGCATGAAAATTAGAGCTGGGCAGTTATGACACCCACCTTCAGGAATTTCGACAAAGCATATACGCTGTGGGTAAGTTATGTATATAATAATGGCTAGATGACAGTGAAACCATAGAAACAGGAATGGACAAATAAACATTGGAAAGGAAATAGGAAGATATAAATTATTTTCGGTCCATCCTAGCAGATAAATGGTACATAATTGCAGCACAGTAGGTGATTATAATAATAATAATAATAATAATAATACAGCAAATCTGTCATGATCACTGATTCTACTTCTCCCACTTCTGCCCTATAGCCTTCAATAATAATAATAATTACAGTAAGACTGCCAGAAATTTCTGGTCTGAAATATACATGTCAATAAAAATAATGGTTTTGAAATAGAATTTTAGTTTCCTAGCAAATAAAATACTTTGTTTTTCATAGGTTCTGATCCTGATGGCATTAGGTAGACTCACAATAGTCAATAAAATGTATTCATACATATATATATAAAGGCTGTTGACTTGTTAATCAAGTTAGATTATATCTAACACTTTAAAGTATAAGCTAATTCAGCTATTGCATTGATAATTTACACAGGTACACAAATCATTTCACCTCAAGCAAGGCAGTAAAGCTGTAGTGAACAAAACAAATTCTAAATTTAAAAATTCAAATCTGACTCATTGATTTTGTTAAAAAAAAACAAATTTTCTGGAATTTACAAAATCTGCACACAAAACTCGTGAAATTTCACATCTTGATGTGAAATATTTCTTGTCCAATAGCAAACTAGGAAACACAAAAAACATTTAGATAATCTTTAATTATCAAAAAAACAAAAAAAAACAAATCCCTTTTACGGACCTTTTTTGTGAGTTTTGTGTGCAAAGTTTGTAAATTCCAGAAAATTTGTTTTTTGTTCTTTTTTCTAACAAAATCAGTGAGTCAGATTTGAATTCTTAAATTTAGAATTTGTTTTGTTCACTACATAAAGCTACTAAGAAACAACAGGTTAATAATTGTGAAAGCCCAACTCTCCCCCTATGTATATCCTAACTCGTCTATCGCCCTGTGTAACCCCCTGCGCTATAGTGGCAGTGGAAAGCCTTGCTTGGAGTGACGTGATTTAAAAAAAAAAAAAAAGAATAAGCAAAAAGAGAAACATTATTAAGGAGCAAAAAAAAAACGAACAGGAATCAAGAAGACAGTGGATAACTGTTGACACTGCATTTAAATTTTCCAAGATTAAAGTCAGCTGGAAAGCATGGGGCTGGAAGAGAATTCCTCAAGTGAGAAGTCAAAAAAAAAAGAAACTGTTCACATAGAACTAATAGTTCCATCTAGCCACTTCAACTATGAATTGATGAGGCATTCTTGCCAATCTTGTATGGCGCTTAAAATTCTTAAAGTCTTGATACCATAGTGTAGAATTCATAGGAACAATTATTACGAAAGTATTTATAGAAATGTTACAGGGAAGCTACATTATAGCAATCGGAAAGTAACCGAAGCTGAGATGACAGGTTTAGTCAGTCAGTTAAGTGCCATATGTTATACACATTTGGGTGATCATGTCTCAAAAGAGACATGACTGACAGGGCAGAAGATTATCCTGCAGTAGTTTGCCATTATATTCTGCAGTAGACTGGTTGCCAGCCAAGGCTATAAAATCCAATTTATCCTGTTATTTAACCCATAACTGGAGGAAGAGGCAGATTAATATCTTTCCCAAGGGTACTTGCACATAAGTGAATGCAAGGAATTCAATGTTACTGCACTTAAATTCAAAAGGTCTAGGTACTATAGTCAATAGATCTTGAAAGTATCTATGGAAAATGCACAGGGAAGCTATGTTATAGTGGTGGAAAAATGGCTGAAGCTGAGACATCAAGTCAGGACTAATAATATTGCTGATTCCTCTTTAGATTTTATCAAGAATTTCTAAATATATAGCAGGACTATATGTGGTGGCAATAATTCATTTATTTCATTCATATTATATGCAGCATCTATTACTAACATACATCAAAACATGCTACAAAATTAAAAGTAAATGACAAATATTATCTTCTTCTATGTGTCATGTCCCTTCAAGATGTAGGAAATCATGGCTCTCCACAATGTCCTGTTCTTTGTAACTCTTAATAAAATCCATCTTTTTGTTATTTCTCTTAAACCTTGTTTCACATTGTAAGTTATGCATTGCTTTCCACTGTCCATCTTACCATCAATACATCCTTTGAGTATCAATTTTTCCAATCCCTTTTTCCTCATTATGTTCCATATAAATTTCAACTATCTCTTTCTGATGTCAATTATAAGTATCCTTTTTGTTTCCATTCTCTCTAAAACTTTGTCCTTGCTCACATATTTGCTCACGTATTCTCAGAATCGTTCTGTAGAACCACATTTTGCTTTACTTCAAATCTGTTCTTCATCTGTAAGGAGTTTTTTCAGCATTCACTGCCATGTAGGAGGACTGATATTTCAAAATTCAAACAAAATTGAGGAATATTTCATTTTTCATGTTAAATTTTGCCTTGTTTGAAAATATGAATGATTTTTTATTTGATTATAAGTTATTTACTTGATGCAACTATAAGTCCATCCTTTAAAGAAAACAAGGTTGTATCATATTTTTCTATAAGTGAGCTACTAGACTAGCAACTAGGTCCCACCCTTTTAGAGTGAAACTGATAAAATGTAACTGCAGTTTCTATTCTAGCAGCTTCTTTTCTCATACTTACCACCTGTCAAATTCCCTTCTGTATATATGTATATTTGCTTCCCCGACAGCTACAATCTCCAAGAATTTAAATGCCAGGTCAATAGTCATCTCCTATCTCACTGACTTGCATCCTTTCTCTCAAGCTTTTTCCTCCATCCACTCCACTCCCATCACACCAATATTCTCATCCTTCTGTTACCCTCTTCCTGACACTCCCTATAACTTGCCTCTCTTTCTCATCACTTCCCCCTATGTAATCCCCTGCTCAACAGTGGCAGTAAAATTGCCTTGTTTAGGCTGAAATGATTTTTAAAAAAAGAGAGAGACGATCATAAACTTTGATGCCTGAAAGTAAAAAAATTCAAGAATATTTTTTTTTTTTATCATTTCACCCCAAGCAATGCATTCCACTGCCACTATTGCCCATGGGGCTACATAGGGGAAGGTAAAGAGAAGAAGTGGTTAGACATAGGGAATGTCAGGAGGAAGGTGACAGATGAGTAAGGATACTGAGGATGAGGGTTGGGCAGATGGGAAGAGTGTTTGATAGAATGGGAGCAGGTTAGTGTGTTAGGAGGTGTCTATTGACCTTACATTTAAACTCCTGGAGATTGTAGCCATTGGGGAAGCAATCATGAGGAAAGGAAATTCCACAGTCGGGAAGTGCGAGGAAAGAAACTGTTGGAGTAGAAGTTGCGGTTACATTTTATCGGTTTCACTGTAAAAGGGTGAAATATTAATATTTCATAAATATTAAATATTAAATATAAATGTTAAGTTAAATTTTGACTGGATTTTAAAGATCTGCCAAAACCTTTTGAAAGTCATATAAAATTATGAAAAGTTTCTAAATAAGTTTTAATTTTCAAGGAAATAACATGTTTTATTCATGACTGAAACTGATGAGATATTGAATGAAAAGTGGTCCTGGGCAGAACAGTAAACTGCATCTGGCAGCTAAGCCTCTGATTGGGAGATTGCAAAGAGCATGGAACCACCTCTTGTTCCTAGATGCACCCTGACCCAGAGTGGTAGCACCTGTTAGAGTCCCAGCTATGGGTAAATAGTTAACTCCCAAACTAGGCTCAAAATACTAGGAAAGTATAAAAATACATTTTTATAGAAATATATACATAAAAATAGACTTTTATAGAAAAATATACATTTTGAAAGAAAAATATTACCAACAATACATTTTTGAAGGAAAAAAAATTATTCTCAGCAAAGTATTTTTGAATACAAAACTAGAAGACATTTTCATTTTTCTAAAATAAAAAATAATAAAAACAAAAAATTTTCATTAAAATCTGACTAAATCAACTTTCTCACTATAACCAAACATTAAAAAAAATAACTTAAAACTCCACCTTTTGGCATTAAATAACCCACAGAGGCTGATATGCTGTTAAACAAAACTCAAACTGAACTGACACTGAACTGAATGAAAAGCACTTAAATGTTGTATATTTACAGATCTACCATGTAATGAAAAATATCAGCTAGCATTCTTAGGCAGATATAGATATATCTATAATGGAAACTTTTACATTTTCTTATTTCATCGCACAATTAAGCCTCAGATATGATACTGCTATTTCTAAATTTTTTGATTATTTTGCTTGTTGTCTTTATAACTTTACCCTATATATGCTATATTTTTTCAATATGTTTCTTTTAAATTCCATGTTTTTTTGGAATGGACATGATCATGGCACTCCACAGATTCATCATCATCATTTATTCATCACACCCAGATGGTGCATAGGGCAGCAACTTTTTGTTGCTGTTTCTGTAACAAACTGTCTTTTTACAGGACAGGGTTGTTAGCCCTGCACCAAACCCCCAAACCTAGAGAACTGGTGAACCATTCTTGCTCCTTACGTTTACAGCACCTGGTATTCCCAAATGGTCACCTATTTAAGTACTGACAAGGCTCGATGTTGTTTAACTTTGGTGATCAGATGGGAATTGGTGTATTCAACACGATATAGCTGTAGACACTCAACAGATTACCATTTCCTTATTATTTGTAACATCTTGGGTGATACCTATAGGCTTAGAAGGCTGAAGCATAAGACCTCCAATTCTAGGGGCCCTTTAGCCAAAGTATAAAATATTTTTGACAGTAAAAGACCCTACTTACACATGCTCTCATAGTGCAATGTAGACCCTAAACAATCCTTCAGTAATTTTCCTTACATTCTATTTCAGAATAATTCTGTCTTTAGATGATAACTTGATGTTAGTATTGATTTCTTCATAGATTTTTTAAATTTTAACATTATGCATATTTTCAATCACATACAATAATATTGCACATGCTTTGGAGGAAGAATTGTCAATTGTGGAATTTTAAACAGCTGTCATCATACTTGGCTTTACTCAAATTGTTTAATTTAACACTCTTCCAATTCCCTCTCCTTGTAAAAAAAAGGGGGAATTTGGAGGGGCATCACAAGTGGAATAGCCTAGGGCCTCTCTTCATCTAAATCCAGTTTGGGGTGCCTTCATTGTTTTGAATGCAGAATGCAGAATTATTGTGGCCAGTAGTGTATGCCCTACCATTGTGATACTGAGATCTCTTTTTTCTGAAGTATCATATTATGTGCGTTCCTTTGAAAGTCACTTGCTTTATTTTGTATGTTAATGTTAATAATAATAGTAAAGATAATATATTTATATTTTAATTGTGAACCAGTTGTATTATCTCATTTAGTCTCCTTAAATTATTTCATTGTCCTAGTTATAAATAAAATAATAATTTTTCATCAACGATTTTACTTTGACAACAGGTTAGTCAAAAGTTTCCTTAGAAATTTCTCCTGCACATTTTAGTTACATCAAATCATTGTTCAAATACATATATATATACCTAAGTAGAAGTAAGAACTAATGGAATGAAATTCCACAGTTCATAGGATTTACTTTTTTACAGAGCTGAATATGTAGTAGAGCAATATTTGTAATAATATTCTTATTATTTATAATGAAAACATTTTTTGCTACACAAGAGTTGTCATGTTTCAGTGCTATATTCAGCACCTCCTCAGGTGATATACAGTTGCAAATGTTAGGAAATTATATATAAAGAAATTTGAAACTATTGCCTCCTTATTCTAGTGGGTATGGCTAGATATACCAATAGAAAGTTAATGATGGATAATGGCATGGGGTTGGAAAGTGAAATTGCAGAGGTCACTGCAACATCATAAAGTTAAATGATATATAGGGAAATGGAATTTCTTTCAAAAAAGTGTTATGGTAATAATTTTTTCTTCAAAAATGTATATTTTTCTATAAAAGTCTATTTTTATATACATATTTCTGTAAAGGTGTATTTTTATTCTTACATAGTGTTTTGACCCCAGTTTGGGGGTTAACTATTTACCCATAGCTGGGACCCTAACAGGTGCTACCATTCCGGGTCAGGGTGGACCTAGGAACAACAGCAATTAAGAGGTGGTTTCATGCTCCTCACAACCTCCCAATCAGAGGTCTTGCTGCTGGATGCAGTTTACTGTCATGCCCAGGACCTTCTTACATTTTGCATATGAAATGAAACATTTACCAATCCAATACCTACGTTGTTGTCTGCTTAGTTTGAAACAGTTAAGAAAGTTGATGCTTGCCAATAGAACAATAATGAAGACAATCTTACAGGATCTGTCAAACATGGTTCATTAGGCCACTTGTAGCTGACCAGTGGCCAAGCTAGAGCAGGCGGCTAAAGTTGGTTACTGGCCAGAACATTTCCCCATGCACATTTACCATAATCTTGGAATTGTCGATCAGCACAGAAGGATGCTGCCAAATATACGTCTGTTTGACCACAGCATGTGGCTAACAGCTTATACATAACACATAGATTACTGGAAAGCAAAGCCAACCCCCGGACATAAACTCATAGATGCAGATCAGCCCTCAAATTTCATGATGGTGGTGCATTTTGATCATTATCCCCTCAGCTGTTTATATCTCTCAATATTTTCTTTCTTTACTGAGATTTTATTTTATGTTTGGTTGCAGTTGTTTACTGCAGCAACAGCATTTCTGATGTACCTACCCGGGCCCTCGGTGAACCTGGATATGACATGCCTAATATCAGCAGAAACAACAAATATGGCACTTTGTACAAATAAGAATGATAAGACTAAACTCTTTCCATCTCAGTACATTTTGCTTCTGTTTCCGTTTGAGACACATTCAGTTTAAATTTAGTTTATCTTGCCAAAATCTGTTTTTCTTCTCCCTTTATTATGCACATAACCTCTCTCTCTCTCTCTCTCTCTCTCTCTCTCTCTCTCTCTATCAGCATTTCAAATGTTTATATTTCCTTTTGTATAATTATTAGTTATCTCCACAGTTTCATTTACTTTCCTTTCTCTACCAACTCTCAAACATAATTTGTAAGTTTCCATCTGAATTTCTGGGATATAGACTTATCCTTGTTTACACTATTTACATTCAGACTACTGTCCTCATCTTTGTTGTTATTATCACCTGATCAGCTTCTGTCTGAGTTTCTGAAATGAAGTATTATCATTGTTTATACTATTTACATTCAGACTACTGTCCTCATCTTTGTTGTTATTATCACCTGATCAGCTCCAGTTTGAATTTCTGGGATAAGGAATTATCATTGTTTACACTATTTATATTTGGACTATTGTCCTCATCTTTCTTGTTATTATCACCTGATCAGCTTATGTCTGAATTTCTGGGATGAGGAATTATCATTGTTTACACTATTTATATTTGGACTATTGTCCTCATCTTTCTTGTTATTATCACCTGATCAGCTCCAGTTTGAATTTCTGGGATAAGGAATTATAATTGTTTACACTATTTACATTCAGACTATTGTCCTCATCTTTGTTTTTGTTTTTTTTTACCTGTACAGCTTCTGTCTGAGTTTCTGGAATGAGGTATTATCATTGTTTACACTATTTACATTCTGACTATTGTCCTCATCTTTGTTGTTATTATCACCTGATCAGCACCAGTTTGAATTTCTGGGATAAGGAATTATAATTGTTTACACTATTTACATTCAGACTATTGTCCTCATCTTTGTTTTTTTTTTTTTTTTACCTGTACAGCTTCTGTCTGAGTTTCTGGAATGAGGTATTATCGTTGTTTACACTATTTACATTCTGACTATTGTCCTCATCTTTGTTGTTATTATCATCTGATCAGCTTCAGTTTGAATTTCTGGGATGAGGAATTATCATTGTTTACACAATTTATGTTTGGACTATTGTCTTAATCATTGTTGTTATCATCACCCAATCAGATATTGGAATAACCTATGGTTAATTAATAATACGAGTAGATCATTTCACCTATTGTATTGTTTACACTCCTTCGGCATCTTTTCAATATGTGTATGGTTTTATTCTTTGTTTCTTGTTTGGGATTGAATTTCTGGTTCCTTCTTTTAAAATCTTCTAATTTTCTTTCCCCCAGTAATCTTTGTGTCTTAGTGACATTATTGCCTTGCTTTGAATGAAATAATTTTTTTTAAATCCTAAAATACTTTTTTTTAATCATTTCACGCTAAATAAGGTGATAATTTCATTATGTCAACGGTTACTGAGAGTAAAAAAGAATTAGAAAAAATTTTTATGAGAAGAAAGGAAAATAAAAGAACAGGCTTCAGGAAGACAAAAGATGGTGATTCATGTTGGATTTAAATTTTAGAAAATTGCAGGTGGCAGGGAAGCAAAAAACCAGAAGGGAGTTCCACAGGTGAGAAATGTGAAAAGAAAATATTAGGACATAACTTTCCTTCTAGTTATTTTAATAACAAACTGATGAGACCTAGTTGCCAATCTAGTATTATGCATATATTCAAGTTGTCAAACTACCAAAAAGGAGAGCACATTGAAACAATTGCCATGAAAATTTTTATAGAAAAGGCAGAGGGAAGTTGTTTGTTTTGATTTCACAGGTAAAAACATTGTTCATCTTGTCATTATTTTTTGTGAGTAATGTTTATGAAAAATATCTTTGATTTGCTTCTTATAATGAACACTGAAGAGGATATAATTTTAAAAAGGTTTTATAAATAGACTTGTTTTCTTTTTTTATAGTAATATTGATCCATTACAAGGCCCAAGAGTCACTCAAAATAGAGAGTTACTTTGTGGTGTTGCATGAGAATAAGAAAAGGCAAGAAGTTATGTTCATTAGGCTATGAAAGAAAGATAATGGTTAAACCTAGACATACCGAGAGTCTGTTTCACAAAACATCTATTCTTGTGAAGAACTTATTTCTTACTAAGTGAATATATATGGAATGAGAAGGATTTATTCTTGTTTACATGGCATGATAGGTTTTTGTTTCAAAGTTCAGAATTGAGGGAACCAAGTAATGTAACTCATCAGAACACATACTATAGAAATAGTTATAGAGTAACGAGAGATTTACAATGTTTTCTTCTGTAAGAAAGTGTTTGTTGAGCTTCATCAAAAATTTGATACAGAGACATTACTTGAATTTCTCAGTCATTACAAAGATTACAGAGTCGTTATAATACAATATTACAAATGTGATGCATCATCAGAGGGATAGAGGTTGCATTTGTGATGATTAGGTGTTGGAGAGGATGAAAACGAGAAAAAAACTCATACTTAACATCAGGAATAAACAGATGAGGTTCCTGAGACATGTAATGAGAAAGGAGGACCTGGGGAATTTAATACTCACTGGATAGATAGAAGAAAAGAGAAAGAGGAGAAAGCAGTGCGAGACATGCTCAATAGGCCTGAGCAAATGGCTGGCAGAGCAGGGTTCGGGAGAGATACCAAGAGGAAAAATACTGAGGGTGACAAGAGACAGGGGCAAATGCAAGTTCATGATCACCTATGTTCTGAAGGAATATGGCACATGGAGAAGAATTAAAAAATTTAAAGTTTTGGCTTTTTAGGGGCTTGGGTTTGTTACTAATAAAAAAAATAATACCACAGTGCCACTATCCATCCTTTTCTTCATTGTTTTTTTTCCTTTCCTTTATGTGAAATAGATTTACTGATAAAGAAATATTAAGGATACCATAGTTTTAAATGAAATGGAAACAAAATAAAAACTTATACTTAACAAGGAAGAGGCAGTTGAAATTTCTGGGACACGTAATGAGGCAAGAGGGCTTAAAAAATCTGATACTCACAGGACAGGCTGAAGGAAAGAGGGACAGATGAAAGCAGTATGTAGCATACTTGATACAAAGAAATTTTTTTCTCATCATGAACACTGAAGAGAATATAATTTTTAACCATGGCTTTCTACAATATTCCCTTCTTTGTTGCTGCCAACTATTTACACAAGTTTGTTTAGTAGATTATTCACTGCGTTCTTTCAGTATAATTTAATTTTATATTTAAACAAACTACATTGATGTAAATGAATAGTAGAATAGGTTTTGGGATAAATAACAAAAGGATAAAACTTATTAAGAGCTACAAAGGACAGAAAGATGTAAAGGGCCATGATTGCCTAGGTCTTAAAGGCATAAAAAATTACCAAAAAGTGAACAAGAAACCTCTCAACTTAAAATCCTATGTGCTACCCACTGAAGTCTACTAAAGAATGCCATTGTTGACAGGTTTCTTGTCAGCTGAAAAGGTATAAAGTGTCTTACTAATGGCAAAAAGTTAGTGAAAACAATCCTTCTTCCTTATCTCTTTTTCTACTCACGTCAGCACTTAAGCTCTCCCAGCTTCTAATTGTACAAAATGATGGAGTGATCCCACCTCTTTCCTCTTCACACCAGTTGGCCCCCTCCTGGTCAACTGATGATATCTATAATACAAGTGAGTATACAAGCAAGTTAATGAGGAAGTAAGACAAGTTAACATCTTTGTTAGCAACAGTAAACAGGTAAGTGTAGATGGATAGATTGCTGTATGATTCCAGGAGTCAGAGGGAAAGGGAAAGAAACACTTGAGAAGTAATCTTTATTTATTTATTTTGAAAAGATGTTATCTAATTTAAAAACAAAAACAACTTTAAAACTTATTGATGCTTTCTTTTAGTGTACTTCACATCAAAAAACAAATCTAACTTCTTTTTTAATCAGCACCACTTCAAGCACTGCAGTAAAGTCACTAAAATACAAGTTTGCATTAGAAAACTAACTCTTTATTATTCTCAAATAAAACCATCTTCTTCTTCTTCTTCCCCATCTCCCTATCCCTTGTAGCAATTAGCACCCATTCTCTTATTAGCCTCCTAAGCTCTGTTCTGCCATCTATTTGCTCAAGCCCATCAAGTATGCCATGCATTGCTTTCTTCTCTATCTGTCCAGTGAGTATCAGATTCTCCAAACCCTCCTTCCCCATAACATGTCCCAGAAACTTCAGCTGTCTTTACCTGATATTAAGTATAAGTTTCCTTTTCATTTCCATACTCACCGAAACCTCATGTTTGAACCATGGTATCCTCAGCATCCTTCTGTAGAACCATACTTTAGCTACCTTAAATCTTTCTTTCATGTATTTCTATATTTACAAGTATTTTCATTTTTATATTATAGCTTATTAAATGTGTGTACACATCTAAAGACAATGTAAGAGATGAGAATGATTTAAGAAAATAAAAAATAGCATTTGAAAATGTTAAACAATAGTTTGACATTGTTATCAAACACTGTTTTTCTTCCTGTTTTTTCTTAAGTCATACTCTTTTTTTAAGTATTATTTTTACCTCTGCTAAGGTAAAGGAATTGTATTCGGGTCACTGTTTTTCATCTTCAGCTCAGCCACTTCTCCTTCTACTGATTTGACTCAACCTCTCTTTCTTTTTCTTAATCCTGTCCAAAGCCCAATGCTGCACCATCTCCTCCGATGTCTCTGCTTCTCCTTATCTCTTTGTTTGTTTTCTCATGGAGGATAGCCAATTTTGTTTCTGCTCTGACATCTCTTCCTCTCTTTGTCTCTTTATTTGGCCTTTCATGGGGGTCGTCCGATACTCCTTCTGTTCCTATGTCTCTTCCTCTCTTTGTCTCTTCATTTGGTTTCTCATGGAAGCCAGCTGCTACTTTTTCTGCTCCTTTGACTCAACTTCTCAACTTTCTTAATCCTGTCCAAAGCTTGACATTGTTCTGTCTGTTTGGCTCTTTTTTTTTGCCTCTGCTGCTCTTTCCTGCTACTGTCTAAGGCATGTTGAATCTCTGCAGTCTTGGGTAACTTCTGCTGATGGAAATACTTTATGAATTCGGCATTGATTTCAGCACATCTCTCTCTTATACATGCTGTAAAATTTAAAATATTTGATAAGAATGCACTGAATTATCTTTTCTATTTGATAGGTTACTTTTACAAAAGATGACTCATCAAAAAGCAGCTGCAGAAAATTTAGTAACAGTAATGACTAATTTATCATTATAAGAATTGGTAATAACAGTAAGTATTCAGAGTACTTCAATATTGCCAAATTGACTAAAAATTTCTCAACTTAGATTCATATTTACCTTTTGATCTCTCAGATGAATTGATGCATACACAACTTCACTCACTTCATTTAATTTTCCAATGACAGGCAGATTTATTTCTCCCTATTTTTGAATTAATTATACTTTGACTGCTGCTCTTAGTGAATACTTTGAGTGCAAATGAGACAGACAGACCTGTTGTTAACTTTCAGAGTTCATTTTAAGTATTCATTTAATTTTGAAACTGGTCAAGTTCTTTTTTTGTATTTTCACTCTTGAGAGCAGTCAAGTTCATTGCAGTTATTCTCATTTTAATAATCATCCCTTGCTAATCGCTGAGATGACATTGATATTGCCCTGGTGTAGGTTTGCACTCTTTGAGTGCTCTTGTTATTATTATTATTTTATTTAATATAGACCACTACTCCAGAACTAGTATATTATTATTGTATATTAATATATGTATTATTTTCCCTTTTACTAGCTTATGACAAAGCATAGGTTATGGACACGTCTAATTATGATTCAACTATATTATCATATATGTGTATATTTACACCAGAGAGTATCAAAAGTATTTTTTAATTTTACAAGCATTTATGAAAAACCATATTTTATGGGCACCACTAAAGTCAATCTAACACTCATCTATATTATTTTTAAGTGTATCAAAGGTATTATTATTATTATTATATTACAACCTTTTACTCCAAATATTATTCCATGTATACCTTTAATGACTATCTATGATCTCACTATATTCTTATTAATATCATGATTAATATTACTTAGAGTCGTATCTTCTTTTTCAAATTTGAATTCAGGTATTCAGATCAAGTATTGAATTCATGGCAGTTTGGTAGAGATTATTTTAAAATGGGTTTCAAAGCCAGAATTTATAAGGTAGGAGATATTGAAACAATATCTGACCATGCTATCTAAAACTGATTTAAGCATTTTTGGTATAAGGACCTAGCATTTTAAATAAAAGCCCAAAACTAGTAACAAATTGCTGCTTAAAATGCAAGGCAGAGAAGAATCAAGCCAATGACATTTGAAAACTTTCAGAAATTAATCATTGAAAGCTATCATATGTAGAGAATAATATAAACATATATCTTCAGTACATTTGCCATCATAACTTTCCATAATTTCCTTTTTTTGTTGCTTTTAGAAAGGCTTGTCTTTTTGTGATCCTCTTGATCCCTATTCTGCCTGCAATTTACACAAGTTTATTTGGTAATTGAATTTCTTTAAAATGTCTTTTAGGTGTGAAATTTTTTCAACCTTATTTTCTTTATAATGTGTTTTAGAAATGTCTACTTTTACTTTTTGGTTATATGTATACTTTTTGTTAACATTTTCTTTAAAACTTCAACCTTGCCTTGAATATTGCTGCCACATCTGGCCTATTGCTTCTGTTTTATATTTGAAGATCTTTGATAAACTCCAAAGAAGAATCTGTAATGTTATTGATCCTGACCTGGCATCTCAGCTTCAGCCACTTTCCCATCCCAATAATGTAGCTTCTCTGTCCCTATCTATAAATACTTTCATGGTAATTTTTATGATGAAATTTCCTCTATGGTACCTAGAATTTCTGAATTTAAGCACAGTACTAGATTGTTTTGGATTGAGAAATAAGAGAACCAAGTTTGAATTCGAGTTGAATTTGTTGCATTAACTTGGGAAAGGTATCAATCCATCTCTTTCCTCCAGTTATGGGTTAAATAATAAGACAGGTTGGGTTCTATAGCCTTGGATAGCAACCAGTCTACCACAGAAAGCAATGGCAACCTACTGTGGGATAATCTTCTGCCCAGTCAGTCATGTCTCTTTTGAGACATGATCGCCCAAAGCATGTATCATGTATGAAATGTTTAATTTCAAATCAAGTTTGGTAGTTTTGGCCCATCTAGAGCCTGAGTATTTTGTCAATTGGTGTTGGACAAATGAAAGATAATAAAAATATAAATGCTTTGTTTCATTCAAAATAAAAATAGCTGTTTGGTTAATAGTGTATCAAGGACAACAGATTTTGTGTTTACATTTTAGCTCTAAGAAGGCATGATAAAGATAAAAGAATAATTATAACTGATAAAGAAACCACTTGAGAGATATGTTCTTGTCTCTGTATTTAAGACTTTATAAGGGCTTGATAGTTGTCAGGCTTAGCTCAGTAGCAAAATTATTTTGTGATATTGAAGTCTTTTGTACTATTTATATTTCCTCTCTTTCTTTGTCCCCAACTATTTCTTTTTGTTTTTTCGTTTTTTCTCTTCATCTTTAGTTTGAGTGGATGATAAACAAACAAAATCTCTCAAGTCTTTCAGTGTAGATAAGAATGATAGAGATACAATATGAGGTAGAAAGAAGAAACCATGTAATCTGTCATGGATTTGAAAGTTCTTAGCAGACTGATATGAGAAAAGACTAATCCCCCATTCTTAAAACCACTTTTCTTTTAACCTGCTAACAGACATTAATGTTTGCTTGATAAAGAAATAAATTTCTGTGTGTATAAAATATTTTCAACATGATTGCAAGGATAAAGATCACTATAGACTTAAATTTAAAAATCTACTTGATTGTCATTTAGCCACCTTAATGAATAAATGTACTAGTAAAGCTTCTCTAATTCTGAGGTCATCCAGAGTTCAAATACTAGCTTAGTTAGTGCAGAAATGTACACCTTTTCAGGGAGAGACAGGAAAATTTGGCAGTAAGAAGTTCAGAAAAATCTCTAGGAAAAACATTAGATATGACAGGCTGGATGCTAATCTCTTGGAGAGTAACACAATGTGCCTCCTTGATGTCACTTTTTCAACCGACCTGAAGTGGAATAGCAACATTGAATCAATAGCTGCATCTGCCACTTGGAAATTTGGGACACTGTGCTGTACCAGAAAGATTTTCTCGTCAGAATCCATTTTGCACATTTATAAATTTACCATTCATTCATGCATTAAATATTGTTGCCATATCTGGTTTTATTTAAATTTCTATTCATCAGATTCTTGACAAAAATCCGAAAAAGGATCTGCAATATAATCAATCCTGACCTGGCATCTCAACTTCAGTCATTATCTTACCAATGTGACATGGCCTCCCTCTATCTTTTCTACAAATATTTTCATGGCAACTACTCTAACAATTTTTTATCCTGATGCCTTGCCACATGAATTTAAGCATGTTGCTAGACTGGCATCTAGATCCCACCTTTTTGCCATTGAAATAGTTAAATGTAACTACCATTTCTACTCCAACAGCTTCATTTCTTGCTCTTCCCGCTTGTGGATTTTTTTTCTGATTACTTGCTTCCCTGATAGCTACAATCTCCAAAAATTTAAATGCAATGTCAATTGCCATCTTCTATCTTCTTAAATCCTGTTAATCTTCTAGCCTTTTTTCAATTACCCCTGTAACTCTTGGTATACTAATATATTGGGGTGAAATGATTAAAAACAAAATCAATGAAGGAATCAAATAACAGTTTGAATATTCCCAGAAGGTTAAGAAAATATGAAAGACACTTGAAGAAGGTCAGTAAGTACAATAGTCTAAACAAACAAAAAAAAATTCAAAGATGAAATTTGTCAAAGAATCTATGTATAGCAGTAATCACACCACATCTCATAATATTATGATAAAGAAAATAAAGTTGAAGAATCTGGTCAAAAAGAATTAATACATAATAGTCATATTTCATTATATTGGGATAATGACAACAAAGATAAGATAATTCCTTAGAGCAGTGGTTCCCTAACTTTATTTCTGTCTTTTCCCCTTACACCCAGTTCAACCATCCAGATTTCCCGTTTCATTTGTATGAGAGAAAGAGCAGTTAAAACACACAGAGACTATTTACTAATAATTTTTTTAAATGTATAAATATTCTGATAAACTTATAGTTACAGAGTAAAGTGGATAGAGAGCAGTTAATAAAAACTAAGCATAGCCATAGAAAGCAGTTAATAACAAATAAAAGAACTTTAGTTTGCAATAGGCTCTTTCTCTCTCCCTCTCTCCCTCTCTCTATCTCTCTCTCAGACATGAGAAAATCAATCTGAGATTTTTTTATTTAGTAGGTAGTGTAATTATTTTCCCCCTAGGGGAAAATTTTCCCCAGTTTGGGAATTGCTGGCTTAGAATATAATCAGTCAATAATAATAACCAGACCACATCTCATATTGAGATAAAGAAAGTAAAGGTGAGGAAACTGTTCGTAAAGAAGCATTGTTTTGTTTTGAAAACTGGAGCTATAAAAAAAACTCAATGCTTCCATCAATCTCAAGAGATCATGTGTCTGAAACTGGGTGATCTTCTCCAAGTTACATGTTTGTGCAAGATTTTATGAGAGATCAACTGTTACAAATGTTTCATGTCTTCTCTCTCTACAAATAATTTCAATTGATCTTAAATACTTTTTCATCAAGTCAGTAATGAGCATTTAATATTTAATGGAGAAAAATTTTACTTCACCAAAAAATAATTCTACTGATTTTCAGTCAATATTCATATCCTAACAATAAATAAAGTGTTCAAGAGAAACATCATTGGCTAAAGATAATAGACCAAACATGTAACAGATCATTGGTGCCTTGATCTTCTGTGACAGAAAAATGATTACTTTTTTGTGAGAAATACATCACACATTAGGAATCAATCACCTTTCATAAAGTCATTCATATCACCAGTGCTTTGTCCATAGGTGCAGCAGAATAGAAAAGAAAACCTTCCAAATGCTGAAAAAAAAAGTATTAATTTTGTTAGAAACAAAGAAAAGAGTGTCCAACCTCTATATAATATCAATCCTCTTATATGGCAGTAAATGTTGGACAATCTATTAACAGATGAAGACGAGACTTCACAACAGGGATGTAGTTCTACAGGAGGATGCTGAGAATATTATGAATGAAACATGATCAATGAGCAAGTAAAATGGGAGTAAAAAAAAGTTACTTGTACTTAGAATCAGTTGAAATTTCTAAGACATATAAGAAGAATTTCAACCGTAAAAGAATAAGACTTCACCATCAATCTAGTACTGTGCTTAAATTCATTTAGGCATCAAAGTGAGAAGTTCATCAGAACAATTACCATTAAAGTATTGATAGAAAAAGCATAAGCAAGCTGTATTACAGAGGTGGGAAAGAATGACTAAAGCCTGGATGACAGGTCAGAACCAATAACATTGCAGTTTCTTCTTTGTATTTTATTTAGAATCTCTAAATACATAGCAGAAGCACCAGACCAGATGTGGCAGCAATATTCAATGCAAGGACAATTTGACCTTATTGAACCAATCAGACTTATTGTTATTATTATCATTATAGGCATAAAATAGGTAAGTGAAAAATTCCATTAATATATTTGTCAATTACTTGTTAATTGTCACTAAAATAAATATTGTAAGAAATTGTGATACATTATTGGATCTTTTAATATCAGTATATGCTCACCATATTTAACTTTATGAATTTAATTTTCAGTTCCAAAATCATGTTCATTAAATAGCAATTCCAGGTCAGACAAGAAATCTTTGTGTTATTTTAATAGCACAAGCACAGGAAATTTTTTCAACCCAAATTTTTAAAGCTCACTATCTAAGAGATATTGTTTTAAAATATTTGCTCATTCACCTAATCCTTTTTGCTTATAAAAAGATGCTAATATATTTATGTGGTTTAAGAAAGAACAGACAGTAGTATATATATTATGTATTTTAGGAAAGATGACACGAGTGTATTTGTGCAGTTTGAGGAAGAAAATGTAGAAATGTATTTATATGGTTTAGAAAGAAAAGACTGCAGTGTATTTATGTAATTTGGAAGAAAAAACATGAATGTATTTGTGTGGTTTGCAGACAAAAAACACAAGGTTATTTGTGTGGTTTGAGGATAAAGTACCCTAGTGTATTTCTGTGGCTTGAGAACAGATGGTTTTGTATTCATGCAGTTCAAAAGGAAAACATGAATGTATTTGTGTTGATTGAGGAGAGAAGATACAAGTGGATTAGTTAGGCATGGGAAGAAAAGGCCCTGGTGTATTTATAGGGTTTGAGGAGAAATTGTGTTAGTGTATTTATATAGTTTCAAGAGAAAAAAAACCTCAGTGTATTTTGAGGAGAAAAGACACTATTGTATTTCAGTGCTTTGAGGAGAAATGACACAAGTGTAGTCATTTGGCTTGGGAAGAAAAGACCCACAAATATTTATGTGGTTTGAGGACAAATGACACTAACATGTTTTTTTTTCTACAGTAAGGTTTACCCTGTACAAGGCCTGGGGACCACTTGAGGTAGTGTGTTATGCTATGAGGCAGTTTATATGGATAGGAGGGGAAGATAATGGTTAACTCTAGACTTAAACAGGTTAAGATAGGAGTGGTCAGGGAAACATCCTCTTGACTGCTTGTTTCATAAGGAAACGGTTCCTGGTAAGGAGCTGTTTGAGCAGAACTTATTTCTTGCCAATAGAATATGCTGGAAACTTTGGTGGTTTGCTACTGTGTAACCATGGCAGGTCAGAGCCGTTAAGGTTTAGGGTTTGAGTTTGAGTTTGATTAACAGCATATCAAACTCTGTGGGTTATTTTAATGCCAAAAAAAAAGGTGGGGTTTTACGTGATTTTTTTTGTTAATGTTCGGTTGTAGTAAAAAAGGTTGATTTAGTCAGATTTTGATGAAAAGTATTTTGTTTTTATTCTTTTTTATTTTAGAAAACTGAAAAGTCTATTTTTATGTATATATTTCTCTAAAAGTGTATTTTTATACTTTTGTAGTGTTTTGACCCCACTTTGGGTTTTAACTATTTAACCAATAGCTGGGACCATAACAGGTGCTACCACTTTGGGTCAGGGTGGACCTGAAAACAACAGCAATTAAGAGGTGGTTCTATGCTCCTCACAACCTCCCAATCAGAGGCCTTGCTGCCAGATGCAGTTTATTGTCATTCTCAGGACCATGAAGGTTAGACCAAGCAGAACTAAGGATTTATAGTTTGATCTAGAACTTTCCATAGAAGTAGTGATAGAGCAATTGGAGACTCGCCACATCCAGTCTGTGAGAGAGAGGTTAGAGGGTGGAAAATAATTCTTCTCCAACAAGGACTCGGAGACACTTTTGGATTAGGGGGTGGGAGTAGCATTATTCGGAAATATATGCACGCACATACACAGAAAATTTGTTTAATATATTTTTCTACTTCTCACTTATTTATTGATGCTAAATAAACACCGATAAGCAATAGACAAACCAAATAAAACTGAGATGATCAAAAAACAACAACACTATCATTTCAGTGCTTAACAAACATTATGACTTTCACAGCTGCAAACATAAAACAGTGTCAGTAGAATTACATCTGATAGAATGTAAATCCTTGTTCCCTTTGTGACTGATATAGCAATTTGCTGTTTGTTATGTAAATAAACAAATATTTCAAGCAATTCTTTTACATTATAACATGCTTTTTATATCATTTCATGCCTACTATATATTTAATTTCAGTTTCTCTTCCCTAAGCAGAAATGTAGCCATCTGACAGATTGTGAGTCACTCTCTTCCAATAATTCTTTAGTACAGATGCTTTATTTTTATAGATAGATTGGGTTGGTTGATTTGAAGATATATCAACCTTTGTTGGGTCATTTGATGTCAAAATTTGTTTTTTTTTGTTTTTTTTTTAATATAAGAATACAAACATCTCATTTTTTTGACTCAGTTTACCCCAAGCAAGGTGATAAAGCCATTAAGATGCAAATGGCTACTTAGAGTGCTATAGAATAAGAAAAATTTAGAAGGAAGCAGAAACCCAACTCTAAACAAGAAACAAAGGATAAACCCCAACTCCTGTTCAAACAACCCAAGAAGAGAGTAAACCAAGCATTTTGTAAACCTATCTACTTCTTCTTCTTCTATGTGCCCTGTCCCTTCAGGACGTAGGTGATCATGGCTTTCCACGTTTCCCTATCCCTGGTGGCTCTGAGCACGCTTTCTCCTGTTACACTGTGCAATCCTCGTTCTGTCATCCACCTGATTAGGTCCTTCAAATATGTTATCCGTTGTTTCCCGTCTCTTTTTCCCTCTATCTGGCCTGTTACTATCAGGTTCTCCAGGTCCTCCTTCCTCATTGCGTGTCCCAGGAACTTCAGTTATCTCTTCCTGATGCTCAGTATTAATTTTCTTTTCATTTCCATTATTTCCAAGACCTCATCATTGCTCACATGCTCGATCCATGATATCTGCGGCATCCTTCTGTAGAACCACATTTCAGTTGCTTCAAGTTTTTCCTTCATCTTTGATGGTATTGTCCAGCATTCACTGCCATATTGAAGGACAGACATCACATAGGAATCCAGTAGTCTCTTCTTTGTTTCTAGCAAAATTTTCCTGTTTACTTAATACCTTACTCAACTTCTGGAATGCTTCCTTTGCCATGCCAATTTGCCTTTGGATCTCTGTGTTGCACTTTCCATCTTCTGTTATAAGGCTTCCCAGGTATTTAAATTTTTGTACTTGCTTGATTATGGTATCCTCGACCTGTATTTGGCATTTTGGGCTGCCCTTTTTACTGAAAAATATTGATAAATAGTAAATAAATTAATATGTATTTGTTGTATAACCATAGCATCAGGAAGAGACAGCTGAAGTTCCTGGGACATGCAATGAGGAAGGAGGGCCTGGAGAACCTGATACTAACAGGCCAGATAGAGGGAAAAAGAGACAGGGGAAAGCAATGGATAACGTATTTGAAGGACCTAATCAGGTAGATGACAGAATGAGGATTGCACAGTGTAACAGGAGAAGGCATGCTCAGAGCCACCAGGGATGGGGAAACACGGAAAGCCATGATCGCCTACATCCTGAAGGAACAGGGCATATAGAAGAAGAAGTAAATAAATAGTAAATGAAGTTTCAAATTTTATATATTTGAAGTATAAAGCTGAAGTAGAATTTAGAAGAAACCAGAAACTCAATCCGAAATAAAATACAAAGGATAAATTTCTGCTCCTGTTAAAAAGACTGCAGATGGTGATAACAAACATATCTACTCCTATTAAAAGTTATTTCAGGAATGGGTAAATATTAGTAGTTTATGTGTTTATCTATAATCATTTACTTTGAACAGGGATAAGTATTTATTAGTCACTTATCAGTTCTTCAATACGACAGTGAATGCTGGGCAATATCATCGAAAATGAGGACAAAACTGGAAGCAGCGGAAATGTGGTTCTATAGAAGGACGCTGCGGATAACATGGACTGAGCATGCAAGCAATGATGAGGTATTGGAAAGAATGGCAACAAAAAGGAAATTAATACTGAGCATCAGGAAGGGACAACTGAAGTTCCTGGGACATGCAATAAGGAAAGAGAGCTTGGAGAACCTGATACTGACTGGTCAGATAGAAGGAAAAAGAGACAGAGGAAGGCAGCGGATAACATATTTGCAGAGCCTGATCAGGTGGATGACGGAACAGGGTTTGCGAGGTGTGACAGGAGCAAACATAGTAAGAGCCACAAGGGATAGGGAGACATGGAGAACCATGAACGCCTACGCCCTGAAAGGACAGGGCACATAGAAGAAGAAGAATATTTGAATCTGTAAGCATTTATTTGGTATAGAGACAATATTGGTCATTTATTTTTCTAGTCTACATGCATTTACTTTATTCAGGGATAAGTAAATACTGGTATTATATATTTAAGTCTATAAGCATTCATTTGATAGGAAGTTCCTTTGGAGTGGTTTCTTACACTTTCAGAATAAGACCTTTTGGATTTTGATAAATATGTCTGACATGACAGATGCATGGTCATCAAATGGCAAATTTAAGTCAGGAAACTTGTAACTAACTGATTTATAGCGAAATTGACTTGCTGCAAGAAACAGGAAACCAATCAGTATTTGTTGATATGATTTGCATTTAATTTGATAAATGATATTTTTCAGACCAATATGAGACTATCACCCAGCAAATATAGGTGATTCAATAAACAAATGAGGCAGATAATATATTTTTACTTAAGCTTAACATATATATATACACAAACATACATATATATATATATATAGTCTTCTGCAGACAGATCTGTTTTGCTGTATCACAGCTCATCAGTAATGAACACATATTATCCTATGTTTATAGCACAACTTGAAGATTCCATTAATATATACTTAATAGCTGTGTTATATTACATTGAGCACTGTTTTATTAGCACCAGAAAAATATTTATGTTTGTGTATATTTACTGATATATATATATATATATATATATATATATATATATATATTGTCATCTGCACAACAGATATCAATTATCAACATTCTATCAATGCTCCAATAATCGAGCACTTGACAATAAAAATCTGATTTCAAAATACCTTTTATGAGTAAGACTTCTGAAAAAACAGCAATCTTTGCATTGATCATTATCATAAGTCAACACTATATATATATATATATATACATATATATATTTTGATATTTTACAAATAATAAAATATAATATATTACATAATATCTTTGTATTTCATAGCATAAAAGATACAGTATTCTCAATGAAAAACTACTGGATTTAACCATCACTAATATTATAAGCAAACTGTTCAAAACATTATACAAGCATTTTAGCTACACTGGTCACAATCCTAAAAGTTAGCATTGCAAACTATCTTGAAAAGTAGAAGGGATGTTGGGATAAATATCTGCAATCATAAGGGAGGTACGTTGAGGTAGACTAAGTTACCATAGCCCTAAACCCATATCCAAATTAATTGAACCAAAATAATGTCTTTCTAGGATCTTTCACACTTTCCCTGATCACATATACATCAACTCTTGGTGTTATTTTGCTCTCTGACTGCATTTATCTTTACATTTTGGACTGAATCTGGTTTGTTTCTTTGCTTTGATAAAACAACAAACAGTTGAAAGGCTGACACCAACAATATCAATGATCTCTTTGTAAGGCTTGCCAGTGTGTTTTTGCAGCATTACAATTTTTGTACATTTTCTTTGAGTAACATTCATTACAAATAATGGCTGTAGGACAACTAATCAACAGCTTAGACAATAGTGTCTGGGCATGATAAAAATCTGATGCCTTCACGGATGGCACAATATTTTTCAGGGTCAAACAAATTTCATCATACATAAAAATTTTATAGAGTCATATTACTGCACACGACTGCAAAAGACCAAATCTGAGGAAAAAGTAGAAATCGATTACACTCTGTCACTCTAGTGGGTCTAAAACTGACCATATAGTGAAAGAAAGGAAAATAAAGCATTTGTTTCAGTTAATTTGCACAAGGGTATGTTGGTTATTTTTTTTCATTTATATTAAATAGCTGAATGTTTTCTTTATAAACTTTGAATGAACTTTTTTAGTTTTCAACTCCTACAGAAGGTATTGAAGGTACTGAAAGCAGGAAAAAAGGATTAACTATGAACTGCAAGAAGACAAAATGCATGGTTGTTAGTAAAAGGATGTTCCCAAAATACAAATTATAAATTGGAGATACCAAAATCAAGCAAATATGAAAATCTAAATAACTGGGATGTGTTTAAACAGAGAATGGAAAGTGTGACACTGAAATCTGAAGGCATATTAGTGTAGCTAAAAATGCATTTCAAAAACTTAGCAGAGTACTAAGAAATAGAAGTCAGTCAGTTAAGTGCCATACATGAGGCATGCTTTGGATGATCCTGTCTCAAAAGAGACATGACTGACTGGGCAGAAGATTAATCCCACAGTAGCTTGTCATTGCTTTCTGCAGTAGATCAGTTACCAGCCAAGGCTTCAGAAACCAGTCTGTCCTGCCATTTAACTCATAGCTGGAGGGAGAAGAGATAGAGTATATGACATTATTATATTAAGTATCATTAGTGGGGGACCAATTTATAACTTCATAACAATAGAAAACCGATCCCCCACTTTATACCCAGTAGAAGCTTTATTTGTTTCCAACTATTATGTTCAGTTAAGTGCCATACGTGATACACGCTTTGAGCAATCATGTCTCAAAAGAGACATGATTGACTGAGCAGAAGATTATCCCACAGTAGGTTGCCATTACTTTCTGTGGTAGACTGGTTGCCAGCCAAGGCTATGGGACCCAATCTGTCCTATTATTTAATTCATAACTGGAGGGAAGAGATGGATTAATAGCTTTCCCAAGGGTATTTGTGTGTAAGTGAATACAAAGAATTCAACTGGAATTCAAACTCAGTACCCCCATTTGTTGTTCCGAGTCGATATCCACTGCACAACAACACACACCCAAGAAATAGAAATCTTTGCTAAAAACAAGAAAAAGAGAAATAAACTGCGATGTGCTATTTGTCTTGCTGTATGGTAGTGAGAAGAGAACAATCTCCACAAAGATGAAAAAGAGAGTTAAAGCAGCAGGAATATGGTCCTACAGAAGAATGCCGAGAATGCCATGAACTAAACATGTGAGAAAGGGCACATGAGGAAAGAGGACATATGAGAGGCAAGAAGGACAGAGGAAAACAATGCCTAACCTACCTAGCAAGACTTGATAAATAGATGGCAAAACAAGGTTTAGAAGAGATAAGAAAGAATTTACTATGAGCTACAAAAGACAGCAAATTGTGGAGAGACATGATCGCCAACATCCTGAAGGGATACAGCATATAAAAGATATAGATAAGTTTGCCTATCAGCCTGTTCATACTCCTTCTCCATCTTTTGAAAGGGAGCAAAGGTTTATCCCTTGTTTCCGCCTTAGGATTGGATCACATTGTATTTTGAAAAAATATTTTATTCTAAAATCTAACTGATATATTTTTTTCCAGTCATTAAGACAAAAATGATTCTTGTTAAAAGAGAGCTATAAAAAAGAAGTATTTAACTACAAGTATTGATAAAATGATGTCTTTGATGAATATATAATTGCTGGAAATTTTCTTTGATATCGCTCTCAGTATCAAGCCCCCAAAATACAATCTTTGTTCTAGAATTCCAATAATTGAATCTGTGTAATTTCTTTTGATTGATCTGTTACTTCTTTTAAAACTTTTGGTAATTTTTTTTATTGTGTCCAATAATTCAATGATTTTAAAATACTTTGTATCTTATTTCCTCAACAAGTTATGAGAAAGATATCACATCTTTCTCATAACTTGTTGAGGAAATCAACACCTTGTTGCAAGGCATAGACATTTTTCAGTAGACATTTAATGGCTTCTGTTACAAACATGGAACCTCAACATGATGTAATAGCCAATTTTTCTCAGTATAACAATTACAACTGAGTAGTGAATTCAATCCACACTGGGTGTCCCATACTTTTAGCCTTGTGCCACATATGAGTAATGCTTAGAACATTGCCATTTGTCCTGCAAAGAATATTTGGCAAACAAAAACATGAAATTTAAACAAACAATTAATGCATGTATTAACAAAAAGAAATGACCTTAATGTGTGTGCAGAGTTGAAAGAAAAAGAAACAGAAAATTTATTAAAAACTTTAGCTATTAAGAAAGTGATTATTTGGATGCATGACATTTTTTTTCACAGCAAGTTTCAGTCTGTACCAGGCCTTGGTGCCACTCAAGGTAGAGGGTTACATTAAGAGGTAGTTTATACAGATAGGTTGGGAAGATAACAGTTAACTCTCTTGAACAGGTTAAAATTGTCATGATCAGGGAAACATCCTTCTGGGAATCTCTTCCACAGAGCAGTGTTTCATGGGAAGAAGTCTTGGAGAAACTTATTTCTCACCAATGAAATATTTAGAGAATGTGGGTGGTTTGTAAAAGGCATGGATGCATGCATGCGTGTGTGTGTGTGTGTGTGTATACATGTGCAAGAGTTCAGTCAGTGAATGGAGGAGAAATGTCTGCTAATATGAATTTCCTCATTCATATCTGCTACATCTTGAAGAAAGAGGAAGAAAATGTTTGTCTTTTTATAGACTTAAGCAGTTCCACCTAATGGGCGTTTGATGAAACTAAGTGCAGTAATCCACAACTCACAGAAACTGTACAGATCTGAAATTAAAAAAAATAAATACAATAATAATACTATATATTTATTTATAATCTTGCACAACTAATTATGTAATTGTAACCAGTAAGAAACCTGTTGTGGCAGACAGACATAATCTCGCTGCTGACCTTGAACGGGATCTACACTCTGTAGTGAAGTGGGGCAAGAAGTGGCTTGTCAACTTCAATGCGTCTAAGACCAAGCTGTTGTCTGTCAACCATCACAGGCAACCTCTCCTGCCTCTCATAAGCATGGACCAAGCGATTCTCCCTGAGAGCAACACACTACACCACATCGGCCTTACCCTCTCCTCAGACCTGAAATGGAACCACTATATTGATTCCATAGATAAATCTACTGCTAAGAAGGTTGGGTCACTATGTCGATCCAGGATGTTTTTTTTGCCTGAATCCATCCTGCATATATACAAGTCAACCATCCATCTGTGCATGGAGTACTGCTGCCATTTATGGTCAGGCGCCCCTGCCGTTCTCCTCAGTGTTCTTGACAGGCTCCAAAAGAGAGTTTGTAATGTGATAGACACTGATCTGGTGGCTTGACTGCAGCCACTTCCCCACTGTCGAAATGTTGCCTCCCTTTAGTCTGTTCTATAAATACTTTCATGGCTTCTGCTCGGAAGAACTTAAGTCACTGGTGCCTTCTCAACAGGTGTTTACTCGTGCAACCAGATTGGCAACTGGGTTCCACCCATTCACAGTTAGGTTAGCCAAATGCAGACAACAATTCTACTCCTGCAGCTTCTTCTCTCGCACTTCCCACCTGTGGAACTCACTCCCATATTCTTGCTTTTCTGACGGCTACAACCTCCAGAAATTTGAATGCAATGTCAATACTCATCTATTAACCACTGGACTCTAGCTCTCTCCCCACCCCTGTATATCCTTCCCTTTCTCTCCACCTATGTATCTGTCATCGCACCTGCATTCTCAGCTTTCTATTGCTCCTTTCTAACTAGTTTGTACTCCTCACTCTTTTCTAATTAATCTTTTTACAGTTATGTAGCCCCCAGCACATCAGTGGCATTTCTGCCTTGCTCGGGGTGAAATGATTAAAAAAAAAAATTACACAACTAATTAAGTAATTACAAATATCGCCAATAGAAATAAATATGCAGTTCTTACCTGCAGAAATCTCTTCCAGTTTCTTGTTTCCGAGCTACCTACAATCTTCAAAAATTTAATTGCAACATCAGTTGGCATCTTCTATTTTCCAGAAACCTGTGCTTTTATTGTCCTTTCTCTTCACACATTCTCTTTCACTGTTAGCTCACCTGGCATCTGAGTGGCATTATCTTTGTTTGAGGTGAAATGATTAAAAAAAGTTATTCCAAAATTTTTACCAGTATCATTTGCCTTACACAAATTCTATTGGAAAACTAACTTAATAAAATCTGTAATATTTTTGCCTGTTGGCAAGATGTGCATGATGCACATAATTCTTTGATGGTTTTATCCATGTTAGGCCAGTAAAACCTAGCCTTAATCATTTTTATAGATGATTTTATACCTGGGTGTGACATTGAATGCAAACTATCGAAGATGGATTTTCTTAGTGTGCATGGTACAAAAGGTCTGGGGTATGACGTTAATGTCTACCAACACAATTACAGACCGTCCATCTGCATACCTTCAAGAGATGCTTTCTATAGCTAAAAGGATAGGTGTCGGCGAAGAAATTGTTCTTCACAAATTTCTACAGGCATTACCCGCAACAATTTCCCCAGTCATTGCCTCCCAAAAAGAACTAAATTGTAGGAATGAACCAAAATGACCTCAAGTCAGATACTACTACCATGCAGAGAATACATTGTTTCTTTTACCCTCTCTGTCTCTAAATAACTCCCAAGAACTAAGATACCCAAATCTATTCCCTTTTCTTTCTCTGCTACTATTTCTGTTTCCCGTACTCTCTCTATCTCCCTGACCCATGCTTGACCAAAAGGATTGGCCAGTCCCTCTCTGGCTTCTAAGCAGGCAACATGTGTTCTGTTGCCAGCAGACACTTAACAAGAAAGTATGTAAAAATAAGAAAATAAAATATTCCTCTCAACGCTAATATTTGTATCCACTTCTTTGTCAATTATACCCACAAAGATACCAAATATTACAATACCAATATGGGTACAGATATAGGGATATAAATATGCAGTGGAATACATATAAATGTAAATTTGTTTGCATATAATATGTATGCAAATGTAGAAAAAATAGTTTATTGCATTATTTATCTATACACATAGGAAGCATTTACTTCAAAATTACACTACATATTGGTTTCATCTTTACAATAGTTAATATGTATATATACAGGTTGCAATGGATAAATTGTCATCTAAATAACAAAAAAAAATAACATTGATGTTTTATTTTAAGAGATATATTTACCCAAATTGCATAAAAATATTTTGAAAGAGTAAATTTATTCAATAAAAACACCATTTAGCTAATTTAGCTACAATGTACTAACATGTGCATTCTTAAATACCTGGTGCACTCTAAATATACTATATAACTCACAAAAGAGTACACTGACTTTTTTTTAAATTGATTAACTTTTGTAAAAATTAGAAATAACTTCAATCAATATATTCAACACTAAAAATTGCTGTCTATATACAGTTAAAAATATTTCAGATTTAAGTCATAGCATTCCAAAAGTTTCCTTTTGAATAAAGTATGTTTGGACTAAGTTTAATAAAAACCATAATATGTCTCTTTGGTTTGTGATTTTATTTAACAGACCAATGCATTACATTTGCAAAACAAATGAACAACTTCTTTTTACTTTTTGTTTTCTATTCCCTATGTGAAAAAATTGTTTTTATGGCACAAAACATTCAAAATGTCTGCCATTTCTATCAACATAAACTTGGATGCTTACTCACATTAATACCTTTACTTTCTTTATTACATCTTTTAACAAGTCTATTTCAGCTGTGAAATGTTAAATAAATTTCACGGGGCTATGGAAAACAATTCTGTGTTGAATAAAATAAACATGCTCAAAATATGTCTATTTTCCAAAAGTTACTCAGTTTTAAAAATGGATGTACTTTTTATGGGTTATATGATATACATATACAGGTTGCTATGGATAAATTGTCAGCTAGATTCTGCAAAAATGAAAATAACACTAAAATTTAATTTTTATTGTTAGCTGTAACTAATTTTGATTGCATTTTTGTGTGCATATAAATAAATACTTACTTTGCAGTCTGAGCACTAATTCAAATAAACATATAAATAAAATAAATGTAATATAAACTTTAAATAAATAAATAAATTTTATAAAAACTAGAAGCATAAGCACATAAAACTAAACAATAATAAATAAAAATTTCATTATAAATCTAACTTTCTAAAATTAATACTTATAATAATTATAACAACATCAAACCAAACAAGAAAAATGAAATAATAACCTAATGAAGAGACATATATGTGTGTAAGTGTGCACATGCATGTATGTGTGCATGTACACATATATATAAGTGTGCATGTATATGTGCATATATACATAAGCATTTGACATTCAAACATTAAAAAAGATGACACATCTAGGAACAGTAACAATAATGCATAGCGTTTCTAAAAGAAAAAGGAAAAAAAAAGGAAATAAAGAGAAAAAGCTAAAAAGTGAACACAAGGCAAAAAGACAAATGACCATGACACCCTACATGTACGAACATCTGCAAAAACTGGAAGCACATGCACAGGCAAACATCCACACAGATAGACACATAGCGGCACCTGCATAAATGCATGCATGAATACAAAACAATACAGAAAAACTTAGACAAACAATATAAACACAAAACTTGAAAAATATTAATAGCAAACTGCTGATCACCCCTAAACAACAAACAGATAGATTGCCTAAGAAAGTTAGGATGCTGAAGCTAATATCAATCAACTGAATGACAAAATTTTACTTATATTAATCTTATTAATACTCTGTCTTTGATACTGAGCACTTTATTACAAAGTCTGCTTGCCTTAAATGCCTTTCCTATAAGTATTCCACTGACTGTCAACATTTTTACAACCTTTCACATTGCTACTATATATACATTGATTATTTAATTACTTAGTTCCTGGTCATAAAAAGATTAGACCAGTGCACATTTATATTAAAAAGTGTTCAACACAATTCTATTGTAGAACTTTTGAATATTTTCCAATTTTAAATGAGTTATTACGTGACTAGGTTTCTACCATGTGTGGTGTCTTCAGGTGATTTGCAATAACTGATTTCACCATTTACCATTTTCTTTAAGAGTGCTTTGTACATTCAAAAAATCACTGCCACGTGAGCATAAAAAAAAAACACTGTTACGTAAGCATTCTTAAAGAAAGTCATTTATAATTGGAAAATATATATAATATATTATATATATTAATAATTATACATATTATCCTATGTTTAAGGCATGACTTGGAGTTTCATGCATTATGCAATCATCAGGTGCATATTGAACTGAGCTTTTCTTGATTTGAATTAGTTATTAGCATTCCTTGCTTTAAGTTCATTATAAACAATAAATCAGATGTGCAAATATTTTTATTTATTTAATGCACAATTAAGTTAGGATAATACTAAAACCTAAAAATGGAATAGGATACTAAAATTGTGGTAGAAAAAAACAGAAGAAATCTATAATTTAAGGTCCATTATTACTAAACTCATGGTGCAAGCGATGCAACTAGTTTGTTTACATTTACATTAAAAAAAATTTTTTAAATTAAAATATTAACTTAAAAGAATAAGGATAATGAATATATGCATGTATTCACAGAAACATACAAAGCTGAAGACTGATTATTTTTCAATTTGAATTATAATTATGATAGTAAAATTTAGTTAGAATTAAACTGGAACAAAAATAAGTTATAGAGAACAGAAATCGTGGGGACAAAAAAAGAAGGAAAGAAAGAAAAAGAGGGAATAAGACTTTGAAGGGGATTTCAAAAATATATCTATAAAAAGTAAAATATATATCTATATATATATACATATATATATTTAGTGTATCGAGGCAGCAGATAATTTTCTAAACATATACTGTTAAATATAAGAGACAATGAATGTCTATTATGTTTAATCATGAGAAGTTCTAAACATCGTATTGTGGCTTTAATTTCAGGTGAAAATAAAGACAAAAATTCTCCAACATTTTGATAATTTTTTTATTATGGTGGATGCTTTTATGCTAACATCCTTGTAACCTCTCTGACGATGGCTCATGTGAGCCAAAAACTTAGAACCAACTTAATAAAAAAATATCCAAATTTTGGAGAACTTTTGTCTATATTTTCGCCTGAAATTAAAGCCAAAATACGATGTTTAGAATGGCTCATGATTAAACATAATAGACATTCATTGTCTCTTATATTTAACAGTATATGTTTAGAAAAAAAATATATATATGTATATATAATAGATATTAAAAATTTATAATCCCTGCATAAAAGATATATAAAAATATATAATAGTAAAAAAGAAATATAATACACACACACACACACACACACACACACACACATATATATATATATACATATATATATATACATATATACATATATATGTGTGTATATATATATATATATATACACATGAAATACATACATATAATATACACATAAAATATATAATGCAAATATATATGTAGCACTATTTTGGTTGCTTGTAATTAATAATAAGGGCTTTTGAATATAAAAAATGATATACTGATTGATTATCATGGAAAGAGTTGAAGATATCAAAAGCAATATACTGATAGACAATTCACTCCCAGAGAATTCACTCAGTTAAGTGCCATACGTGAAACACGTTTGGGTGATCATGTCTCGAAAGAGACATGACTGACTGGGCAGAAGATTATCTCACAGTAGGTTGCCATTGTTTTCTGCAGTAGACTGGTTGCCAGCCAAATCTGTAGAACCCAATATGTCCTATTATTTAGCCCATAACTGAAAGGAAGAGATGGATTAATACCTTTCCCAAGGGTATTTGCACGTAAAATAAAAATTCTAAAATGAATCAAATCGCCAACTAAGAATCATATTTAATTTGTACAATAGGTGAGGTATTTACAATTGATTGATAAACCTAATAAAAAATTCTAAATGTCAGTTAAGAGGAGAAAAGGTTACTTAAGGAATGTTTTGATGAGAACCAAAGAACCAAAGAGCCAGCTGTTTTCTATCTGATTCCGGATGGCAAGGAAATATAAAACTGGCTTGGTGAATCTCTCTTTAGAGGTATCAGATATGAAAATAATGGATACCTGACTAATTTGTTTTTATAAAAACAAATGGCAAAATTTTGACATGCTATTTAATGATTATCACTCGAATGTATGCTACAAGATTTTGCCTGTGAAACTGTTCCTGGGTTGTCGGGGAAAAGGCCATTAGTTAATTCAACTTTCAGACTAGAAAGAAGAAGAAGAAAAAAATTACCTTCTTCTTCTTCTTCTTCTTCTTCTTCTTCTATGTGCCCTGTCCCTTCAGGATGTAGGCGATCATGGCTTTCTACATTTCCCTATCCCTGGTGGCTCTTAGCACGCCTTCTCCTGTTACACCATGCAACCCTCGTTCCATCATCCACCTGATTAGGTCCTTCAAATATGTTATCCATTGCTTTCCCTGTCTCTTTTTCCCTCTATCTGGCCTGTTAGTATCAGGTTCTCCAAGCCTTCCTTACTCACTGCATGTCCCAGGAACATCATCTGTCTCTTCCTGATGCTCAGTATTAATTTCTTTTTCATTTCCATCATTTCCAAAACCTCATCATTGCTCACATGCTCAATCCATGATATTCGCAGCATCCTTACTGGTGTCAATTCTTGTATGAGGTGATGGCTATAGTTTTTTTATTCCAAGAAAAATTAAGAAAGAAGAAGGAGCTACCTACAGCCACAGCACAGTATTGGTGGAAGATGCTGAGAGGAGTGGGAAGAAGCTATGGGCAAAGTAATGCTTACAACCATCACCTGAGATAAAAAGGGGACTTCCAAATTGGGAAATAATTTCTCTGGACCAAAGCCAATAAAGATAACAGGTTGGAGAAATAACAATTCCCTAAATGCATCACACACCCCCACACCAGTTTTTTGGCAAACACCAATAAATACAAATGCACAAAACAAATGAAGACGAAGACAGCAGAGAGAGTGTCTATGACAATTTCAGCTGCTGCGGGTAAGCCATTGCTTGTGACTAACTGCTGAAGTGAAACTCTGACATCAGCCTTGAGCCAAAATTACCATATCAGCTAAACAAATTGCACTAAATCCACAAGCAAAAAACTGTCTGTTGATTCAAAGTAGAACTTGGAGTTGCTGTCCAAAAGTATGCTAGCTTTGTAAACTATGAATTTGGTCATACACTGACCATTAAATGGGTAGGTCATGTTTTTTCATCATTTACAATTAGTTTTAGTCATGTTACTGTAATTGTTAGTAGAGTTACTATTATTGTTTTTTTGACCTGATGCAAAAGAGACAAAAAACAATGCCAATATATGGAATGGAATACAGAAACTACACAAGGAAATAAGAAGCAAATGTAGACAGGCTAAAGAAAGATGGTTCAGTGACAAATGTGCTGAAGTAGAGAGACTGAACAACAAATAATGGTGATATGCACAAACAAATAAAGGAAAAACTAACAGGACAAAAGACCTGCTCAGCAACAGGATGTATAAAAGCAAAGGATGGTACATTCATACTAGAATAAGAAAAAATACTTCAGAGATGAGATGAGTATATTGCTGATCTCTTCCACCACAAGAGAGAGCAACCAACAATACATAAAAATATGGATGAACCAGAAATATTAAAAACCAAAGTGGAATTAGCAGTGGCCAAATTGAACAGAAATAAAGCAGCAGGACCTGATGGGATTGTAATAATGATGTCGATGCCCTTAGAAGACTTTGGCATAGACAGGCACACAGAAATAATAAACAAGATCTACAACAGAGGACATATGGATAGGAAGTGAATTCAGCAGGTATACAAAAATAGAAAGGGGCATAAGACAAGGATGTGTTTCTCACTGGATCTATTCAACTTATACAGCAAAACAATTGTGAGAGAAATAAAATCCTTTCCAGGATGCATTATTGGTGACCACAAATTCAACAATGTCAGATATCCAGATGACACAGTGCTAATAGCAGACACAGAAAGGAGACTGCAGGACCTTCTACAGAAGGTAGCAACAGAAATTGAGAAGAAGGACTAAGCATAAACTTTAAGAAAACTTAAATATAGTTATCAGCAGACCCTAAAAATACCAACTACAGGTCAGAGAAACTAAAATAAAACAAGTAAGGAAATTTAAATATCTCGGAAGTGTTCTAACAGAGGATACAAAGTGTGACATTGAGATTCAAAAATGCATTGGCATGGCCAAGGATGCATTTCCAAAGCTAACCAGAGTACTTAAAGACAGAAAAATCTCATTGGAAACAAAGAAGAGAGTGCTGGATTGCTATATGATATCTGTTCTAGCAGTGAGGCTTGAGGCAGCAGAAATGGAGTTTTAGATGGACTGAGAACTTGATTAACAACAAGGTGTTGGAGAGAATGCAAACAAGAGAAATTGCATAATTAATATAAGGAAGAGACAGATGAGGTTTCTGGGACATGTAATGAGGAAGAAGAACCTGGAGAATTTAATACTCACAGAACAGATAGAAGAAAAGAGAGACAGGAAAAGCAGTGCAAGACCTACTTGATAGGTCTGAGCAAATGAATGGCAGAGAAGAAACATCATTTGGAAGAAACATCAAGAGGAAAAATTTTGAGAGCAACAAGAGACAGAGCCAAATGGAAGTCCATGATCTCCCACGTCCTGAAGGAACACGACACATGAAGAAGAACAAGCAAGATATATTTATCAGAGTTCTTTACACAACTATAACTAATCTTGACATCGTTTTTATTGAAAATCTTTTTGAGTGCAGGGGAATAGTTGAAATGTTTGCGGATAAAATTTAAGAAAATTTTACTGATGTTGCTTATCAAAACCAACATGAGTAAAAAGTGTAAAAGGTGGGTTAAACAATATACTATTACATTTGTGAGATTTTGGTATATATTTGACTTCTTTGCTTTTATCAAAGTATTCTAAACTAATATTGTGATTACTTTTATCTAAGACCTTAATATATTTAATTTTACTGTTATCAAAAACAGCCTTATTACTAGAGTTGCAATATAATCTAAATTGGATAGATTTATAAATATGGTTTAGTATTTTATGTTGGTGGTTAAAATCTTTGTGGGCATATTTGTGGTTGTAAGAATCATTAGTATATGGTTTGTATATTTTATTATTAAGGTCGAATGTTACATCAAGGAAGCTGATCACTTTAGCATTAATGGTGGTAGTGATTTTAAATTTGTGGTCTTGAAAAAATTTTATTAGGTCCTTTCTTTGTTGGCCGGTTTATTGTGGGCTTGTATTTCTTAAAAGGATTAACCTGTTGTCTCGGTATAATCAGGTATTTTTTCATATGTACATATTTCAAGGACTCATTGACTCACTAAAAGGCAGTTGAATTTTTTAGGGTAGTTAATGAGGAAAAAGGGATTAGAAAATTTGATACTCACATGATATATTGAAGGCAAGGGGAACAGTAAAAAACAGAGTATAACGTGCCCATCGAACTTGTGTAAATGAGTTGGCAGAACAAGGATTAGGAGAGATAGCAAAAAGACAAACTACTGAAAGCTATAACGGACAGGAAATTATGGAGAGTCATGATATATATATATATATATATATATATATATATATATATATATACATATACATATATATATATATATATATATATATAGGGTAATTAAAAAGTAAGTCTCCATTTTAAAATACTTATAATTTATTTATTAACTATAATTTTTTCAAGAAGTCAGTATGAAAGGAAGTCATTTAGCATCAGGTTTTATTTAAAATTCAGTATAGGAAACAGATTTTGCTAACAGATTCTTGAGCTACTTAGGAATTGCATTAACTGATTTTACTGAGAACTCTTGTAGTATGGAAGAGATAACTTATTGTATTTACCCTTTAAATTCTTCTAAAGTCAATATTTTTGGTATAATAGACTTGCTCCTTTAACCAACTCCAAGGAAAAAAGTCACAGATTATTAAGTAAGGTCACTTACTGGTTGGACACTCATGGATAAAATAGAGAGATACTTCTCAATCACTCAGTATAAAAAAGTGGTCACTGAAGTGAACACCAAGTGACTATATTTTTATCATATTATATATATATATATATATATATATATATACCCCCACTATTACAAATTAGCAATCATAAAAAATCTACTACATCGTGCAAAAACCAACTCGTCTACAAAACACATCTTCCACAGTGAACTAAAAAACATAAAACAGACACTCATCAACAATAATTTTCCTAACTACATAGTTGATGAACAAATACGACATTTCCTTACAAACCTGAACACGAAAAAACAACACATGGTAATAGCCCAACCAACCCCAAATATATCACTCTCTTATATTGTAGTCAAATGCACACCAACTACCAACTAGATGAAAATATCCTAAAAAACTTATAAACACTAATATCTCCCCAACAGACCCCAACAAAAGAATTAAATTTATCATATATTACGCTAAATCCACAACATACAACTTAATCGTCCGCAACGACTCCTCCCCCACCGTTAGCGATTTGCAAAAAAACAATGTAGTGTATAAATTCACATGCCCCTTTTGAGAATATATCTCAAACAAACTAAATAATACCTACATTGGACATACTACTAACTCGCTTTCGCAGAGACTTACATTGCACTTAAATGAAAATTCTAACATATTCCGACATTTAAAACACCACAGCTATCAACACACACTTCTTAGGAAAACACTTGTTGAAAATACGCATATACTTAGACAAGAAAATAATAAACGAAAACTTAAAATTCTAGAAGCTATCTACATCAAACAGTTTAAACCTAGCCTAAATAAAATAAATTTCGACATCTCCACTAACATACTTCAATGCCTATAATGGAAGGGAGAGGTCAAAGTTATTATACTTACCCCCTACACCATAGTAGTAGCAGTTCCCAGGCCAATCCCCTCATGCCACTATACACTCAATTGACCAAAAACCCACTACCACCATTCCTTCTTGGCCTACAGCCATGTGCTACACAAAAAATGGACCTGTCTAATTTTCTCTGTATAACTCCACTCTGTTAATAATAATTTAAATGTTCTATGTTCACTGAACATTAAATGTTCATCCTTATGTAAGCCGAAAGCTCAGACCTGATAAAAAAATCAACAATTATTGGGATTTCTTGTCATCTTTCCATGACAACACTATCAAGCTAATCAGCTCATACGAATGGATCTTACACAAAATAAATAGACAGAACTTGTCTATATTATTCAATGAAACCTGTATATATATATATATATATATATATATATATGCATGTGTGTGTGTGTGTGTGCAAGTTTCATTAAAAATGTCAGACAAAATTATAAATTACAAAATATTGCACAATAAGAATTGGTGATAATAAAAGTGCTCCTTGCAAAATAACAGTTAAAATTTATACAATTAATATCATCCATTTTTTCCTCACCACTGATGAAAACAATCTATATTTATTATTAATACTACAAATAAATGTATAATTATTATTAATATTATGAATAAGTCTAAATAAATGTATATTTATTAGAAATAGGGTATGATCGCAATATATAATCAAGTATATAATATCAAAATTGACTGTTAAGGAAACGGTGACAACGTATAAATAAAATCATCAGTTAAGATTGAAATTTAGTAATGATGGAAATCACTACCCTTGCTAACTTATCTGTGAAACTTGCTCATTAACCATCACTATACAATCTATTGTGCTGTGAGTATTGAAATATATGTTTTTCTTTTTCTATATGTAATATCACTTCAGAATGTTAGCAATCATGACTCTCCACAGCTGCCTGTTTTTATAACTCCCAATAATTTTGTCTTTCCGCCATCTTTCTGAAACCCTGCTCTGTGATCCATTCATTTAAGCTCTTCAGGTAGGTTGTGCATCATTTTCTCTGTCTCTCTTGCCTTCAATCTGTCCAGTGAATACCAAATAATGGGTATTAGATGCTTAAAATTCAACTATTTTTTCATGATAATATCACAAGTTAAATTTATTAAATAAATGCAGAAAAAAAATTTAATTCCTTTTAATTATTAGATATTGACAGGCACACTACTACAAAATACATATGGAGTGGAGAGGCTAAATCAGATTTAAAAGGGTGTTAGAGAGATATGTTAAATTTTAAAGTTTCCTGATTTTTATCTGAGCTTCTCATAAAAGAATTTTTTTAGTAGTGCAGGACACAGGCAATCATGGCTCTCTAAAATTTCCTATCTTGTGTGGCTCTTAGCAGTTTTTCTCTCTCTGCTCATTCCCTATTCTGCCATCCATTTGATCAAGCTCATCAGGTAAGCAGCTCACTGCCTTCCCTTGTCTCTCTTATCCTCAATTTTCCCCATGAGAGTTAAGTTTTCTAAGCCCTCCTTCCTCGTTCTGTGTCCAAAGAATTTCAGTTGTCTTTTCTTGATTCTGAGTATAAGGCTAACAGTTTCTTTTCTCACACTTTGCTTGAGTAACTCTCTTCTGGCTTCATGCTTTCAAATCAACTTTAATCTTCAAAATTTGAATGCAATGTCAATCATTATCTACTCTCTTTTTGATTCAACTCTCTTCTTTTATTGTTCTCACTTCTTAATAATCTTCCTCTTTTTTCTTATTCTTTTCACACACCGTGTGTCTTAATGGCTTTACAGTCTTGCTTGAAATGATTTTTAAAAAGTGAAAATTTTATTTTTCTGTTGACATTTTCTTTAGGACTTCCTCATTGCTTACTCACTCGGTTCATGGAATTTTCAGTATTTTTCTGTAGAATCACATTTCTTGCCTCTAGTTTTTTCCCTTCATCTTTAGGGAAATTGTCCAATATTTATTGCCATATAAAAGGATGGATACCACATAACAATCCAGCACACTTTTCTTTTGTTTCTAATGACCATTTTTCCATTCCTCAGCAGTTTGCCCAGCTTTTGGAATGTTTCTTTCTCTAGTCCAATATATGTTTGGATCTCTGTGTCGCATTTTCCACCCTCTGTTAAAACAATTCCCAGATATTTGAACTTTTGCACCTGCTTGATGTTTATATTTTTTGAGTTTTTTGAGTTTGAGTTTTGTTTAACAACATATCAACCTCTGTGGGTTATTTAATGCCAAAAAGGTACAGTTTTAAGGGGTTTTTTTTAATGTTTGGTTATAGTAAGAATGTTGATTTAGTCAGATTTTGATGAAATTTTTTATTTTAGAAAAAGAAAATATCTTCTAGTTTTGTATTCAAAAATGTATTGCTGTTAATAATTTTTTTTTTCTTTCAAAAATGTATGATGGTAATATTTTTTTCTTCAAAATTGTATTGTTGGTAATGTTTTTCATTCAAAAATGTATATTTTTCTATAAAAGTCTATTTTTATACTTTCATAGTGTTTTGAACACAGAGGGTTAACTATTTGCCCATAGCTGGGACCCTAATAGAACCCAATCTGTTCTGTTATTTAACCCATAACTAGAGGAAAGAGACAGATCAATACCTTTCCCAAGGGTATTTGCGTGAAAGTGAATGCAGGGAATTCAACTGGAATTCAAACTCAGCTCCCCAATTTCTCATTTTGAGATGATATCCACTGCACCACAATGCACATCCTTTTTACAATAGAAATGCATTAAAATCCATATGTGACAAATATATTGAAATTCTTTGAGAATTAAAAATGAATGATTTGTATATCTTTCTTGCAAAAATGACTAAGAAGTTGCCATAAGACTGAATAAACTTTATATATGCTAGCTATTTTTGTTGTTGCTTCCATTGAAAATTCTTAAGAAAAAAACAAAAATATTAGATTATAAAGGATATAGTTTTCCATTATATCCTATTTTAGTATTTATAATGAATGACAAAGTTACTTTGTACCAGAAAATATAATTCTGACTTTTCAATCTAAATTATCAGAAGTAAACAGCCTAATTTTCTGCCTTGAATTCAACATAAAGACAAGGATGATGAGCATTTATACATGTTTATTGCTTGAAGGGTAGCATAATAAAAAAAAGAGTAGTTAGTATATTGAACTAAAGAAGTTAATGCTCCTTACTGGCAAGTTCTTATCAAGGGAGATTACTAGGTAATAAAACACCCCTCTTTATTGAAAATTATTTGGTTCTCCTTTGTGTATGTGCCATGGCCTTACAGAACATAAGTGATCATGGCCCTCTACATCTCCTGTTACCAAACCCAGCTCCATCATTCACTGGCTCAAGCCTATCAAGTATGTTACAAATCGCTTTCTCCTGTTTCTATTTTCCTCCATCTGACCAGTGGCTATCAGATTCTCTAACCTCTTTCATCATTACAGGTCCCAGGAACTTTAATTATCTTTTCCTGATGTTAAATATTAATTTCCTTTTTTATTTCCATCTTCTCCAAAACTCATCATTGCTCACATACTCAATCAACGATATCTGCAGCATCCTTCTGTAGAACCACATTCCGGTTGCTTCAAGTATTTGTATCATCTTTTATGAGATTGATTAGTACATTTAATAAAAGTATATGAGAGTTAGCATCTTTGGTTTATCCTATGAGATGATGACATACTTGAAAGAAAGATAGCGTTATTGTTTTGTGAAAGTTTAATAGATCTTATCTTTATGGTGTTTTGATTGTTCTGTTAGCATGGCGTCGTCCAGTGCTTGTCCAGAGATGGATATTCTGTTATGTTTGTGGTAAAGGTAGGGTGCTTGTTGAGCAGGGTGCATTGTCTATTATTATCAGCATGTTCTTATCATCAGTGTTGAGATCGGATTCAGTCGACTCCAGGTTGACTGGCAGGTCTGAGGAATTATTAGTTCCTGCAATTGATGCTCCCATTATTGTGTTTTTATTAGGTACAATCTCAGATCTTTTTGGTTTTGTACAATGGATGTGCGTTGTGGAGCAGTGGATATCGGCTCAGAACGAGAAATCGGGGAACCGAGTTCTAATTCCAGTTGAATTCATTGCATTCGCTTACACACAAATACCCTTGGGAAAGGTATTAATCCATCTCTTCCCTCCAGTTATGGGTTAAATAACAGGACAGATTGGGTTCTATAGCCTTGGATAGCAACCAGTCTACTACAGAAAGCAATGGCAACCTACTGCAGGATAATCTTCTGCCCAGCCAGTCATGTCTCTTTCGAGACATGATCGCCCAAACGTGTTTCATGTATGGCACTTAACTGACTGACTGACTTTATAATTGCACCATAAAACATGGTCTTATGAAATTAAGAAATTTTTGGAATTCGAACTCGGCTTACCATTTTGTTTGTTATCTTGTTATCTTATCTAGCATTTCATGTAAATTATCAAAAATTGTAATCTTTAATTTTTTGTATTAACCTTTCATTTTGTAATTACTATTTTTCATCATAAAGTAAAAATAATACTGCTACAAAAAAAACTAAAACAAATCCAAGAATTCCTTAATTTTAAAACATCATGTTATATGGAGTATTTATAAAGTATTTTATTATTTGTTATCTATCTGCCGTGTTTCATATACATCCATATAAATTATCCAAAGTTGTAACATTCATTTAGTAGAGTTGTAATTTGATATAACCCCAAAGGATTTGATCTGCCGGTCTTGCAAACTGCAGTCTCCTTCTGTCATACTCCACAGATTTAATATCTATCAATTCAAGTAATCCTGAACAATTGTGTCACAATAACAAATAGAAATACTTGTTAAAACATGACAGTTCTAATTATTTCATTTGCAAACAACTGAGGTTCAAGGAATTGCTGCAGTATATGTAACATCAATTCCCATCTCTTGTCCACTTCACTCCAGTCCTGCTCTCATCTTTTCCCCATCACTTTGTGAATCTTGTTCTTTTCCTTTCTCACTTTACCCTTGCAATTGTCTTCACACTAGTATTCCCGCCTTTCTCTTGCCCTTTCCCTGACACCCCCTCTTTGCTCTCCTCCTGCTTAAACTTTCACTCTTCTCTTATGTAGCCCCCTGTGCACCAGAGGCAGTACCACCTTGCTTGGGGTGAAATAATTAAAAAAAAAAGAAATCCTGTAACTTTAGTGCTAGTAAAAGTAAAAATGGTTAATAAGTCTTTAATTTTGTCAAACCTATTTTAATATTAACCTTAAGCAAATCTTTTTCATTTTGATTTTCATTTGCTCAAATGTAACAATTACAGCGATTTATTTTTCTAGAATTGCTAGAATGTATAAGAAATATGGTATATCAGTAATGGTCATTAGCATATCAGCAGTAGACCTGGTGAAGCGAAACCCGTACTGTTTGTCAGAGAGAAGCCTGTTGGCCGTGAGATGCTGAATCACCTCAGCGTTGATAATGGCTTCGAAAACTTTGCCAAAGATCGGAAGGAGACTAATAGGACGGTAATTGGCGGGGTCTGAGGGTTCGCCAGAATTCTTAAATATAGTAACTACGCAGGAGGACTTCCAACAGGCAGGAAAGCAGGAAGCAGATAGGCAGAGGTTATAGCGTTTAGAGAGAACAGAGGAGAGTTCTGGGGCACATTTCTTCAGTACTATGACTGGGATTCCGTCACCGCCGCTCGCTTTGTGTGGGTCAAGTTGTGCAATTATCTTGGCGACCAGCGAGGGTGTAATGTGGACGTTATTTCGGGGTGAAACGCTTATAAAAAAAATTTAAAAAATTGTATATTTTCATTCTGAAGAAAGGTAAAAATAAAGAAAAACATGCATAACTGCATCATATCAGTCTTGTACACATTTATGACTCAGGTTGGTCATTTAAATCAAATCCTCAGTTATTCTAAATGTCAATTAATGAAGATTGATTTCAAGAAACACTATATCCATCATTTAGAAACTTTTTATTTTCAAGGTTGGAAGATAAAAAAAAACAAACCAAAATAGAAAATCCAAGAAATCCTCAATTTTATAAGACTGTAGCATATGAGATATTTATAAAGTCCCTAATCCATCGCAGAAAACAAAGGTGATTATCTCTCTATGGTTGAGATTAAATCACGTGACTACCACTTAGTGATGTCACTTCATATAGTGGTGAAAGTGGTTAGTCAGTCTACTTTCAGGTGTCACACATAGTAGTTGTTTCACTTGGGTTTCTTCCCAGAGTAGCCAGTTATCCCATGGTACAGGTTACAAGACCAATTATCACATTAGATAGCTTATAAACCTATGATGTTATTTCCATGTAGGAATATATCTTCCCTATATAAAGAAAGAAATTATCTCTGGCTCACAGTCTTCAATAAAAAGAAAGAAAATCACAGAAATCTTTAATTTTACAAGACTGTGGCATATGGGATAATTATAATGATCTTTATCTGATTTAATGAAACACATTTTGGGTATTATCCTATCTGCAGCATTTCATATATTTTCATATAAGTTATCCAATGCTGTAATCCTTTGGTCATTTAGTCATTTAAGTGCCATGTGTGATACACACTTTGGGCAATCATGTCTCGAAAGAGACATGACTGACTGGGAAGAAGATTATCCCATAGTAGGTTGCCATTAATTTCTGCGGTATAGAACCCAATCTGTTCTGTTATTTAACCCATAACTAGAGGGAAGAGATGGATTAATACCTTCCGCAAGGGTATTAGCGCGTAAGTGAATGCAGAGCATTCAACTGGTATTCAATCTTGGCTCTCCAATTTCTCATTCTGAGCTGATATCCACTACACCACAATGCACATCTATCAAGAAATGCTTACAGCACCTGGTATTCCCAAGCGGTCACTTGTCTAAGTACTGACCAGGCTCAATGTTGCTTAACTTCGGTGATTGAATAAGAACCAATATATTCAATGTGATATGACCGTGTATTTGGTACAGTTGTGATTTAATATAACCCCAAAAGATTTGATCTGCTGACCTTGTAAACTGTGATCTTTGATCATTATACTCCAAAGATTTGGTAACTATTTAGTTAATCCTGAAAAATCATGACATAAAGGAGTGCCACTTGTTGACACATGGCAGTGGTAATTTTCTCATCTCCAACCAACTAAGATTCAAGGAATAGCTGTAATATAAATGGAAGAAAAACTGATTCCAGTGTCAAAAAAGAAAAGTTGATCTTTAATGTCAGCAAAGATACATAAATCTTAGATAATATATCAAGAGAAACTGATTCAGTTACTTCAGTGTTAGTAACAAGTAAGGATTTCAAAAACACCCTGTATAATAAGAACAGAAAGATTATATTAATTTTGAATTTCAGCATTAAAGTTAAAATAAGTTTTTCACTGATCTCATAAGTCAGTCAGTTAAGTACCAAACATGATACACGCTTGGGCAATCATGTCTCTTTCGAGACATAACTGACTGGGCAGAAGATTATCCTGCAGTAGGGTGCCATTGCTTTCTGTGGTAGACTGGTTGCCAACCAAGGCTATAGAACCCAATCTATCCTGTTATTTAACCCATAACTGGAAGGAATAGACAGATTAATACTTTTCCCAAGGGTATTTGCACGTAAATGAATGCAATGAATTCAACTGGAATTCAAACTCAGCTCCCTGATGTCTCATTCCGAGCCAATATCCAGTGCACCACAATGCACATCCTATAAGATCTCATAAAAATATCAGATATTTAACTTTAGTGGATATAAAATCAGCTTGATCAAAGTTATATAAAAGTAATTTCTATATTAGCACTATTTATAAAAGATGTTCCCAAACTTTATGCTTGCTATTATGCTCAATCTAGATTTAGCTATAAATGCTGTGAAATACTTTAACAGGTATATTCTGAATATGAGGTAAGGCAAAAAGTATGTCACTTGATTTCTTTTCTTGCGGTTTAAACTGAATCATTCTTCAGTTATGGTAATGAGAGTTAGTAATATCTTGTCACATTGGTTTAACCCAGATAACAGGTGAGCTAAAGTAGAAAAGCTTTTTCAGCCATTTGTATTTCTCCCATTATGGACATTATTATATCCATGATATAATCGGAATGGAATGGCTCAAAAGAAACAGAATGTCAAATATGCTTTGCCCCCAAATAAAATTTTATGCTGCTAACTCACACACAAAATGACATATATACATATTTACACATGTTCCATCCAGAGAAAATATAATACATTTATACAATAAGCAGAGTGAAACAAGAAGAAAAAGATAGGGTTTTTCATATTATATAAACATTTTTCTCTGATTCTGGAGATTCTTTTGTGTTTCTGGAGAAGTCATATTTAGCATTCCAAATTCAAACAGCCGGATGTAGCTACTATGTTGATATTGAGGATATATTCAGTAAACTGGAAATGGTGAGTTGTAAGTTTTTCCAAAATTGAGGACTGTGAGCAGAGATAGTTTCTTTATATATATAGATATATTTCCAAAGATAAAAAGGTGCCAAAGTGACCAATGTGGCAACTGCACTTGTAAATTGTGCCACATGGCAGCTGGTTGCCCCGAGTGAGGAAACTGCTCTATGTTTGACTCCTGAAATCTGACTGACCAACTATTTTCACCACTGTATTAAGTGTCATCACTAAGCAGCCATAACGTGGCTTAATCTTCTTCACCAAAGGGAGATAATCACCTTTTCTCTCCCTAAAATGGATTAAACAGATAAGGAAATTTATAGACTTCCAATATCCCACAGTCTTTTAAAATTAAGGATTTCTTGGATTTTTTGTTTTATTTTTTCATTGTCAAAACTTCAAAAATGAAATTCTGTAAATGACGAAGCAACAGTTTTATTAATTGACATTTATAATAACTGAAGATCTTATTTAAATTACCACCCTGAGTCATAAAAGTATTCAAGACTGATATCATATAGTTATGGGTAAATCTTTTTCTTTTTGCCTTACTTCATAATAGAAATATACCTTTTAAAATATTTTATGGCATTGATAGCTAAGATCTGCATTAAACTTTCTTGTTTATTTTTTCATCTTCCAAATATCAAAATAAAAAAATGTTCTAAATGGTAAATTTAGTGTTTCTTGAAATCAATCTTCATTAATTAACATTGAGAGTAACTGAAGTTTTGATTTAAATCACCAAAACAAAGAAAAATACACATATACTCTAAAAGTATTCTAGACCTCTCTTTATGAAAAAATCTCTAATTATGACAACACAAGAAGTAAGAATTAAAACTAAACCAGCCAAACAAAAATTACCTAAACCCGTTAACATCTCTTTCTCAAATATCCATGGTATCTGTACCAATTTTTTCAGTGTTGAATCCTTCCTCCACATAAACTCACCTGACATCCTAGCTCTCTGTGAAACTAACCTTAACCCTTCTATCCCTTTCTTTGATTTCTATATCACTGGTTACCTTCTCCTCTTTAGGAAGGACTCCAATGTCCATATGCATGGAATTGGCATTCATGTCTATGAACATCTCCTGCTAGCTAGGGGGATTTCTCTAGAATCTCCAGATCATTTCTACATGTGTCTCTGTCTCTCTCTACTAAGCTTGGTTAGCTATCTTTTCTTTCTGCACCACTCCCCTGTTCCATACTAGACAGCATCTCAAACAATACAAACAAAGCCATTTCCTCTCATCCATTTGCTAACATATTTGTGTTTGGAGAATTTAATGCTCACCATGCCAAGTAGTTTGAAAACTCTGTCACAGATCTTGCTATCATCCATACAATGAACTTTTTAATCACTCAATCTCTTATGCAAATGGTGGATTTCTCCACACACTTTCCCAATAACCGTAATGAACTCAGCTCACTGCTAGATCTCTGTTTCACTTCTATCCCTGACTCTTGCCATGTTATGCAGCTTTTCCCTCTTGGCAACTCTGATCATACTGTGGTTTCTGTTAATATTTATTTCCACTGCCTCCCAGGGACTTCCTACCAGCAGTATATCTTACTACTACCAAAGAGCAGAGTGGGAGTCATTCTGTGATTTTCTGACATCCTTTGGAAGACAGTTTTTAGTCTTCTTGTTGAAGACTGTGCATCTGATGTCTCCAGTTAGGTTAAAGCTGGTATTAATGCTTTCATCCAAGCCTTAAACATAAACTCCATTCACCACCCCAGTTTTCCCCTGCTTGCTCAGACACTACTGCCAACAGGAGTCATGTCTTCCAGCTTTATCAAAACAATTCCTCTTACCATAATAGATGCCTTTTTGTCTCTGCTCATAATAATTGGAAGAGGATCCTAAATTATGCTAAGCTGTTTGCTGACAGAATGAATCAATGTATAGCATCCCACAAGTTTGGCTTCAAAGACTACCGGCCGCTCTGCAAAAGTGTGTTAAACAACAGCAAGCCTTCAATCCCTCCTTTGATCAATAAATTTGAAGTTCTCGTGGCTTCAATGCACAAGACTGAGTGTTTTGCTCACAGATTATCCACCAACTCTACATATGATTCATCTGGAATATCCGCACCCAACTTTCCACTTAGAACTGAGGCTCAATTGAGTGATGTTTACATAACCCCTTGCTGGTTTTTAAGATAATGTCAAACCTTGACTCGCATAAGGCAAGTAGAGATGATGGAATTCCTATCATCATCATGAAGAAATGTGCCACCTGAACTTTCCTCCGTACTCTCAAAACTCTACAACTACTGCTTCTCTACTTCTTGCTTTCCTGCCTGCTGGAAGTCCTTCTCTGTGGTTCCTATATTTAAGAATTTTGGAGAACTCTCAGACCCTTCTAATTATCCCCCTATCAGCTTCCTACCAATTTTTAGAAAAGTGTTCAAAGCTATTACCAATAATGAAGTGGTTCAAGATCTCTCAGCCCACAGCCTATTCTTTGACAAAATGTATGGCGTCTGCTTCACCAGGTCTGCTGCTGATTTCCTAATGACCATCACAGAGTATATATACCAGGCTCTCAATAAGAACAGCAAAGCTGGAGCTGTTGCCCTGTATATCTCCAAAGCATTTGACAGAGTCTGGCATGCTGGCCTTCTATGCAAGCTACAGGGCTTTGATATAACTAGATGCTTGTTTGATCTAATTCAACCATTCCTATCAAATTGTGTAATGAAGGTATTTTGAATGGATGTGCTTTCACATCCTATCATACAAATGCATGTGTCTCTCAAGGCTCTATTCTAAGTCCTATGCTTTTTCTGATTTTCATCAATGATCTCCCTGATGTAATCAGATCCCAAGTAGGCACCATTTACTCTCACCTTGATAAGAAATCTGCAAAGGCTGACAAAGAAAACTTCACTACAGATCTTGAAAAAGACCTTTAATCTGTGGTAGACTGGGATAAAAAATGACTCGTAAATTTGAATGCTTCTGAAAACAATGCTGCTATCCTATAAACATGATAGACAATCTCTACTTTTCCCGTCAGCATGGATCAGACTAGTCTCCCTGAAAGCAAAACCATGTGCCTCCTCAGCCTAACTCTCTCAGCTGACATCGAGTGAAATGACTACTTTGAATCAAATGCTAAATGTGCTCCTAAGAAAGTTGGTTCACTTTGTAGAGTCAAGAAGTTTTTCTCATCTGAATCCACTTACATATATACAAATCTACTATCTGCCCATGCATTGAATACTGCTGTGATGTCTGGTTGGGTACCCCTGCTATTCATCTCAGGATTCTCAACAAAATTCAGAGGAGAATCTGCAATATGGTTGATCTCGGCATGATAGGTCGACTCCAATCACTTTCTCACCAACCTAATGTAGCTTCCTCTGTCTCTTCTACAAATACTTTCATGGTTTCTGCTTCAACAATGTTAGCTACCTGTTGCTCCCTCTGCATGAATTTACTCAAGCTACTAGACTGGCAACTAGGTCCCATCCTTTTACAGTGAAACCAATCAAATTTAACAACAACTTCTACTCTATCAGCTTTTTTTCTCGCACTTCCCACTTGTGAATCTCCCTTCTGTATACTTGCTTCCCTGATAGCTACAATCTTCAAGAGTTTAAATGCAATGTCAATTGCTATCTCTTATCTCCTTGACTCCCATCCTTTCCTCGAGACTCCTTGTATTTTATTTTTCTCCCGTTCTATTCTGTTCTCATGCACCTCTCTTCCCACCACTCTTAACCATTATCCAACACCCCCCTGCAAACTATTCCTCTTTCTCTTCACTTTCTTATGTAACCCCTTGCACACCAGTGGCAGTACTACCTAGCTTGGGGTGAAACGGTTAAAAAATGTAACTGTATCATATTGGTCTTGTACACGTTTATGGCTCAGTCAATTCTTTCTTTTTGCCTTACTTCATAATGAGAATATACATTTTAAAATATATATTATAATATTATCTATAGTATTTCATATAGATTCTGGCAATTCTAGAAAGATAAATCACTACAACTGTCACATTTGAGCAAATGAACATCAAAATAAAACAGACTTGCTCATGGTTGATATTGGAATAAGTTTGACAAAATCAAAGATTTTAACAATTTTTTCTTTTGTTTGTACTAATATTACATAATCAGTTATTCCCTTGCATCTTGACTCAAGGGAGATAATCATTTTTTTGTCAATACATTCAATTAAAGAAATCAATTTATTACTCATAATTTTATGCATAGTGTCTTTAATTTCTAAGATAGTCACTGTGACGTCATAATCAGTGTCAATCAAAGAAACCATAAAATATAAGAAAACAAGTGAAAAATCGGAAAGAAATCTGTTTTTATTCAAAATAAGAGAAAAAGAAGCACTGGGCCATACAAAAGAAAGGAAAGCAAGAAAAAACAATGATGTGGAAAAAAAGAAAGAAAGAAAGAAAGAAAGAAAGAAAGAAAGATGAAGACAAAAAAGCAGACATGCATTAAATGATTTCTAAAGACAATGAATAAGATGTATTAGTGTGAAAAAGAAATAAAAGAAAGAGAAGAGTGAAAATAAAATATTATCACTTGGAAGCTAAGTAGGCAATAACTAAAATGTCAAAAATTCTTCTGCATGATTTAAGTGTCATTGAATGCATTCTGTATTATTCAGCTTGATTTACTAAGAAGGGGTTAAACAGAGCTTGTCAGTTTAGGCAATTTTGTTGGCCATAAATAAAAGTTTAAAAATAATAAACAAATGAATACAGTATACAATATGAACAGCTTGGGATGGTTTTGTTTGTTCAAAATATGATGGATACCTAGGAAGAGTTTCACAAAAGAAAAACATCATAAAACCTGTATAATCTTTGATGATTTAGGTTTTTGTAAAGACCAAACATGGGAAAATTGACACTTACCTCCCTTGGGATCAATGCCAGTTATTAAGAAGTTATAAAATTATTTCTTTTTATTGTGGTTCATGTACGAGTGAAAATAAAATCAGTCAGTCAGATTGAATGAAATATGATCTAAATATCACCCTGCTGTCAAAAACATGAGAAAAACATCTTTTTTACAATAAATAACTTAGAAAATTATCAATCATATTTGATTATAAAAAATTTATTGTTTTTTGTGCATTCAAGACAAAAAATCATTGATTCAAGTGCCCTTTCTTTCTGCTTTCCAGTTATGTTTTAATAAATTCTCTGGTTGTCTTTGGATGTCATAATGAAAAATTACACTGTTTTTTTTTTTTTTTAATCTAACGAAAACTATTTCAGGAAATACTTTTCAAATTTTCACTATCAACTACAGGAGTTTACTTTTTTTTTTTTTTTAATCATTTCACCCCGAGCAAGGCGGAAACGCCACTGATGTGCAGGGGGTTACATAAATGTAAAAAGATTAATTAGAAAAGAGTGAGGAGTACAAACTAGTTAGAAAGGAACAATAGAAAGCTGAGAAAGCAGGTGCGATGACAGATACATAGGTGGAGAGAAAGGGAAGGTTATACAGGGGTGGGGAGAGAGCTAGAGTCCAGTGGTTAGTAGATGAGTATTGACTTTGCATTTAAATTTCTGGAAGTTGTAGCCGTCAGGAAAGCAAGAATACGGGAGCGAGTTCCACAGGCGGGAAGTGCGAGAGAAGAAGCTGCAGGAGTAGAATTGTCGTCTGCATTTGGCTAACCTGACTGTGAATGGGTGGGACCCTGTTGCCAGTCTGGTTGCACGAGTAAACACCTGTTGAGGAGGCATCAGTGACTTAAGCTCGTCCGAGCAGAAGCCATGAAAGTATTTATAGAACAGACAAAGGGAGGCCACATTTCGACGATGGGGAAGTGGCTGCAGTCGAGTTGCCAGATCAGTACCTATCACATTACAGACTCTCCTTTGGAGCTTGTCAAGAACACTGAGGAGAACGGCACAATTACAACATAGCAAAGAATTGACTGTTTGTTTGGCACAGAATTACTAAATGAATAAACAAACCAATTTCTAAAGAATTATTTAACATGTTTAATCCAACATTTTTATTACTTCAAATGTTATTATAGTGGGTGCTTCTAAGTGAAATAGATGCCCTGTAGAAATCCATAACTTGGTTTTTCATGAAATGTGAAAATTCAGTGTCGGTATTCACTAAGATCAAGGGATTGCTCATAATTTGGCTGCTTAGAATAATCACACGATATTTATCAAAAGCATAAAATCCAGCAGAAAAAGACAACATAGTTTCAAATATTCATGAGGGGCACCTAAAAAAGTTGGTGGACAAACCCATGACACAAAAATTTGGTTCTATGTACAATAATACAAAAATATATTTAAAAATTTAATATGAGAATGAAAAGGGGAGGGGGATGAAATACCCTAAACAAACTAAAATATAACAAAATCTTCAAATTAAAATTAAAAAATGTTAGTAAAACACATCCACCCAACAAAACTCAAGAGTGGCTGCAGTATTCCACCAAACAGTGAAATCAAGTAGGCTACTCACTAAGGGAGAGGGGAGGGATAAAATAAATAATGGAATGGGAAAATCAAATACTGACCCAGTCATTATGGAAAGTGGGACCATAAACAAACTGGGGAGGTTGGGGATCTCAACTTGGATCATAACAAAAGGGAAAGCTAAGAACAGGCTAGGAACACATTCACTCACATTAGCTCGGTACACAAAAGAAGTCTAACTTAATCAGGGGAGGTTTCGCTGGAAACTGTCCCATTGTACTATAAGAGACTTAAAAAAGAAAATCAAGACTGGCCCCATTCACACAAACCAGACTTACTACTTTTACCCATGTTTCACTGGAATCTGTCAATATCAAACACTTTCTATCAGATCTGATTTCATCTTGAACTGATGCTCAAAAAATCTAATCAGATGCTGATGAGAATAACGCTCATATTGCAAGATTCCCTCCAACTGTGTTGTCCAGATCACCATTCGAGCTATGGACAGCAACATCAGAAACACCATCCGTTTCACCCCGAAATACGGGGGTGAGACATCATTGCATGTGTACACATGATCGATGGGCACAAGCCGATTGGTCGCGATATGAGCCATCAACTCACGGTCCCAAAAAAGGTGCACATGAGAACAATGGTAGAAAGCATGTGCAGCTGTTTCTTCTAAACCAAGGTCACACCGATGATAGTCGGGCAAATCCCTCCCACCCCATTTAAAAACTCTGTCATTTAGAGATAGCACATTCCAAATAAATCGCCAGCTAAGCAAAAACTTGGGGTTACTGAGGTAATTCACTGTTGGTGCCCAAGACCAAAACAAGCATGAGATGGGTGCCGATAAGCTGAGCCAGTCACGTAGAAGGCCCTTTGTTGCAACCCCCTCCACTAATAAACAATACAAGTGCCTCCTAGGCTGAGAAAGGTCAGTGGACCAAGGAATAGCTCGCAAGGTGTCAGAACACTCAAATAAGAATTTTGATTGATTTCGGAGCGTACATCAGCAATCAGCCCGCGAAACGGGGAAGAGGGATAGTACAGGAAGGAAAGGCACCCCTAACACTCCTTTCCAAAATCAAATTCTCTGTCAACATGTGGCATAGGAAAGCCAACTTTGAGGGGCATCTATGACTCAACACATGCAGCATTTCCAGCACCTCTTGATCCAAACATTTGGAACCTGATGCCTGTGTCCACCCCACAAGACAACAAACACTTGATGGGCATCTGATGGTCATCACAGAAAGGAAGTATTGACATCTGGTAAAGGATGAGGGGAAAGACGTATGTAACACATGCTTCAGCCCTCCCCTTCTCAGACAACTGCCGTCAAAGCCAAGTCTGGACCAACACTCTGACCTTTGTCAGTACCTCTGACCAATTCTTCTCCAGCTGAAGATTTGGACTGAACGACACTCCAAGTATGTGAATGTATCTGTCAGTCTAGCTGAAGGGTCCTGAGAGAGCAACACCCTTCCAGGCACCTAACCATAAGCTGGAAGACTTGTTGTGGTTAATTCTGTCCCCTGTCACCTTCTCATAACACTCACGCATCTTTTGTACCACCTCAATGTCATCCCAGGATGACACAGAAATGAATACATCATTGATGTATGTGAAAAACCCTAGCTCAAGCCCCACCAGGGACAGTGATTCTGTGTAGAGCTGAACTGATATCCCTGTTCCTTAGCCGGCAAAGGAGGAGCTCCAATGCCAAAGCATAAAGTAGGGGAGACAACAAGCAATCCTGATGAACCAATCGATACAGCGCAAAAGTGCCCAACTGCTTTCGATTCACCTGTACCACAACACTGATCCACTTGCAGAAGTCGACTTTGAATCCAGCAACCTGCAGGACAGATACTGATGGTTGACCCTATCAAATGCAACTGACTGCAAGCACTCCATCAGGATCTTGGCCAAAATCTTTAACTCTGTGTTTAGCAGAGTTATGGGCCTGTAATCATCTAAGCTCTCCCCAACACCCTTAGCATTTTTCAACAGCGTGATTCCACCCCTGGAAATCTGGTCAGGCATGGAACCCTGCCGGAACTAATTGTTGAACACCGTCAAAAATCAGTCCAAAGTTGTGCAACAAAGGTGTGAGAGTGGAAGGAACTCTTAGAAGAGATAAAGAAAGGCTCCTTACCTTTACACTGTTCTGTTCTTTTACAGGCAAAGCTGGGGCAGATTGGGTCTTGGCAGGGACCAGGGTCTTTTCCACCCTGCTCAGCTTTCTTTCTTTTCTTTTTTTTGATATATCTTCCTCATCCTCTTCTTCCCTCCCTCATTTTAATGAAGAAAAGCATGGTGGTAGTATCTCCTCATACTGCCGGTTTTTATTACTTCTGTTTTTCTGCCTCCACCAGAACTTTCTTTTCTGCTGCTGACTTCTCCTTGACCAGTGCTACCAGCGTTACCAGTAACACCGGTGTTGGCACCAGATTCTTTGTTGGACACACTTTAGCCAGATGTCCTGTTGCCCCACACAGTGAGATCTTCTGCCCTCAGCTATGACAAATAATTTTCTTCCTCAGCAGATTAGGATGTCGGGAATTCTCTGGAACTCCTGGCGGTCTAGCACCACATGCAATGAGAAAATCCTCCATGGGCAGTAAATAAAGTGTTGATGTGCAGAGAGTGCTACTTGATATTTCTGGTAACCATGTGGGAGCTTTCTTTGACCAATTCAAATTTCTTCAAATTGGGCAAAGAAAGCTCCCACATGGTTACCAGAAATATCAAGTAGCACTCTCTGCACATCAACACAGGTCCATCATGTAATACAGTTTGCATCCTAACATTTTTTGTTGTTAGGATTCTTCCTGCCAGAGTCTTTGATTCCTCTTCTGAGTCCAGTAACACATCACACATAGCACAGAATCCCTTTCCTAGAATTTTGTGCACAATCTTGAGGCTTCTGGGAGCCTCCTTCATCATCTCCCTGTTAATACCACTGAACCTCTGCATCTTCGTGTTGGTGGTAAGCAGGGAGATGGTTTTTGCTGACACTACATTAAGTGCCTCTGGGATGCTCACTAGTTCTTTTTCCTTGATGAAATCCTTAAATTTCTCGTATATATGGTTATAATAGATTGTGTCCCTCTTCTCCAACTTGTTATTCTAAACAGTCAGTGCTTTAGGCACCTTATCTTCAACATTTTGCTGGGTAGACTCAGGCATTGTGGTCTCACCGCAGTAGGACAAAACGAAAATCAAAGTCCACAAAAACAAGCACAGAAATGTAACAAAACAAGGACAATAAAGGAACGTTGAAGCAAAGAATAACTCAGTCATTCTTTGCAATAAACAACACAGATACTTCTAAATTTATGGCCAGAAATAATCCATCAAATAATTTAATTTATCATGATAAGAAATAAAGCCTTTCTGATTTGTATCTATGGTTTTATTGGTGTGTTTTGTAATGTAAGAATTTTATTGAGTGTGATTAGTTTATAAATATTGTATTTGGTATTTTAGTGGACATGACAGTCACATTTTTATTTATTATTTGAATTAATAATAATGTCAGATTAAAAAATGTCACTGTTATGCAAGAAGTTCAAGTTTAAGTGATGGATGACTGGGTCTGTATAGCTTCAGTAAAGCTTTACTCTACTATTAAAAATCTACACCGGTAGCAAATGGTCATGAGAAAATGGCCGACTACTACATGGAGAGACAATGTATTGGCCTGTACATTCAAGAAATCTGAGTAAAGAAAATGTATTACCTGGTAGGGATTGAATCTGAATTCCACTTTTTAAGAAAAACCATTGTTTGCTTCAGTGTGTTTTACCACTCAACCATGAAGAATGTCCCAGCAAGCAAGTTTTTATTTTCCCTTTTTAAGGAAAGCACATCCTCTTCATCCAGATTATTTTCTCAAAAGCTTCATATCTGCTCAGTTTTGCATCCAAAATTTAAACAAAACAATTTCTCAGGAATTAATTAATAGCAAGAAATCCCATCATGCATCTGTATGATTTGTCTATAAATTTGGGGAGGGGAATGTTTTTGCAGTCATTCCTATACCAATTGTAAATATGAAGAATTAGTTTAGGACCTTGTAGTAAACACAGAATTAAAAACAATTCTCTTCTCTTCTTCACTTTTTACAAAATTCACAATTACGTACGAAATCCTGATTTTGACATACAGGAAAAGGATTGACCCCATACTGAAATAAAAAGACGAATCCAGATTATGCAATCTGATGGTAAATTAATTTTCTAACTAATGGAAGGAAGTGACTTGAAAAACTGAGAGAAAAGTTAGCAATCCAGTGTGAAAAACTAAATGGCTATAAAAACAGAAAGAAAGTCAAAACAGTGAGATGGAAGCAGCGATATCATATACCAGCAACATGTGACAAAGGAAACTTCAAGTCTGACCTGGACATATAAAGTCTTGACACACATTCATTCTCCTTCTTCACTCATGCTATTTTCTTTTACCTCTTCTTCTCCATCCTTAACATTCTCGCAGTCAACAAAGAAGAAGATGACAACAACAAGACACTTCAAATGACTCCTAAAAACTAATGTCCGATAAGTACAATTTCCTTTATTGCTTCACCTTCCTTTTCACTTTCCCGCTGGCCATAAAAAAAGAAAAGGAACATAGACTTTATTAATAACCTGTTAATCTTTCTACATACACACATTCTGCTACTTCTGACTACAAGCTCTGGATACACTTCATTCCTTACTATCATTTAACAACAATTCTGGATACATTTAACTCCTTACTATCATTTAACAACAATTCTGGATACATTTAACTCCTTACTATCATTTAACAGCAATTCTGGACACATTTAACTCCTTACTATCATTTAACAACAATTCTGGACACATTTAACTCCTTACTATCATTTAACAACAATTCTGGACACATTTAACTCTTTACTATCATTTAACAACAATTCTGGACACATTTAACTCCTTACTATCATTTAACAACAATTCTGGACACATTTAACTCCTTACTATCATTTAACAACAATTCTGGACACATTTAATTCCTTACTATCATTTAACAGCAATTCTGGACACATTTAATTCCTTACTATCATTTAACAGCAATTCTGGACACATTTAACTCCTTACTATCATTTAACAACAATTCTGGACACATTTAACTCCTTACTATCATTTAACAACAATTCTGGACACATTTAACTCCTTACTATCATTTAACAACAATTCTGGACACATTTAACTCCTTACTATCATTTAACAACAATTCTGGACACATTTAACTCCTTACTATCATTTAACAACAATTCTGGACACATTTAACTCCTTATTATCATTTAACAACAATTCTGGACACATTTAACTCCTTACTATCATTTAACAACAATTCTGGACACATTTAACTCCTTACTATTATTTAACAACAATTCTGGATACATTTAATTCCTTACTATCATTTAACAACAATTCTGGATACATTTAATTCCTTACTATCATTTAACAACATACTACATTTTCTCCTTGAACATTTAACTTCTACAAATTGATGTTATTCTGTTCTGTTAATAATATTCTACTTTAACATATAAAATGAAATATTTTATTCTTCCATATTCTAACATCCAGACTTCCACCTTCTGATGAACTTCTTAAGTTGTTGGGAGTTTGGTTATGTTTGCCACAACGCCAATTTAATAAACATCTATCTCCCTATTACAATATAATAGAGAATATGCATTCTTTTGGTGAATGTATGTTTTGTATAAATGTGGTATTGCAGTGGAAAAATTTATTTTAATGTATGTTTTGGTCAGTGAATGTGACTAGTTAAGTTAACATTAGACCAGTGATGACCAAACTACCCCATTAACCTTTCTTCATTTGTCTCACGTTTGTATTTATATACAATAAATATTCATTACGACACTGACTTTGAGCAACATAAGGTGTACTGTAACATTATCAAAGAATATTTTATTTAACTATATAGAATATAGTTTTAATAATTATAAGTATCCTTTTTATCCTCTTTCTTTACATTTAGTCCTTTCTTCTTGCTTTCCTTCACTACCTTCTGTAGAAGTAGTTTTCTTTCTGTGCCTGCTACCAACACTATGTCATCTAATGATGAACAAGGTACTATTTAAATTAACAGCTGCATGTAAAAAACAGGGGGACAATGTTTTCTGGAATCATTTTTGTAGGTGGGCATTTATTCAGTCAGTCAGTTATGTGCCATATATGATACATGTTTAGGTGATCATGTCTCGAAAAAGACATGACTGACTGGGCAGAAGATTATCCCACAGTAGGTTGTCATTACTTTCTGCGGTAGACTAGTTGCCAACCAAGGCTATAGAACCCAATCTGTCCTGTTATTTAACCCATAACTGGAGGGAAGAGATGGATTAATACTTTTCTTAAGGGTATTTGAATGCAAGGAATTCAACTGGAATTTGAATTTGGCTCCCCAATTTCTCATTCCAAGCCGATATCCACTGCACCACAATGCACATCCCAAATGAGTTATTACAAATCAGGAAAAAAGACATCATTTGTGCACAGTTATTAATAATCTGTTTTAAACTTGGCATTTGAAAATAGAAACAAAGTACAGATAACTCTTTAAGAAGTTTGGGATTGATTAGACATTGTATTTATAATTATTAAAGTGCCACCTTCTAAAATAATTGAAACCATTAATATTTTTAAATTCTGACAAATGTTTTGTGGGTGAGTGAAGGTTTAGTGAACATTAATCTACAAAAATTATTCCCCACCCAAATATTTCTCTGTTTTTTACTAACAGACCAGTTAATTTGACTAACAGACAACTTAATTATACTAACAGACCAGTTAATTTAAGTAGTGCTGTTGCATAAAATATTCACAATCATTTCTCATGGCTCTCAACAATTTGCTGTTCTTTGTAGCTCTTAAACATGTTTAAAAAGTATATTTTGATAAATATTTCATCTGTGTTATTTATTTTTAATTCAAATTTAAAATGTTTTAGTCAACAAGGTTCATATATGTATATCAATAGATGCTTATACTCTTGTTTCTTTCTATTGCTAAAAGGTCTTATATTAAAATGAATACAGAAAACTGTTCAATACATCTGCAAAACTTTACTCCATATTTTGCTTTGTGCCCCTCAGTATATTATCAACATTTGTTTCTTTCTGTCTATATTTATATAGATTACAAATTAAACTAAGCACAACTCCCTATTACAGAATGAAAAAAATTTTGTGGATTTGACAGTATTCTAGGATCTTTTTTTTGTTCAAATCAATGATTTTGTTTTGCTTATGCTAAAACTATATAAAATTCATGATTTTTTATCCATAATGTCAAATGTGTTAAAATTATTCAACTATTTAACAAGAAACATCTCAAGTTGATGTTAGAAATTACAGCAAAACATTGTTGATGTATTCAAGATGGAATGATCTATTATGACATGTCTGTAGTTTGTATCTAGATGCATTGTATTTATTTTTTATTTTTCTGGTTGAATTGTTCACCTGTGTTGAATATGATTCATGATTGTAGATATTTTGGTTACAAAATAAAATTTTATTTCATATGAATACCACCTCATAAAAGTTAAGATGTAGTAGAGTGGGCCCCAACCCATGTTATAGATTTGGGGAGGAGGAGTCATGAGACACTTGCACCAGCTCTGATGTAGAGCATCTCAGCAATTGACACAAATAAAAAATTGAAAATAAAAGATGAAAATGAACATTTCTTGGTTCTCCGCTACTACAAAAATACTTATTAAAACAATAAATCAAAATGGCTCTTAATAACCCAGATGAGAAAGATTAAACTCTGATGTCTAAACAGAAAATCAGGATATTTTCTTATACCTATTGAAAAAATGTTTTTGTTTTAAACTCAGCTTTGTAATTATAGACCAATGAACCTTTTTTTGGTGGTAAAAAAAAGACAATGTACAAAAAATATAACAAGATATAATATTCTTTTTAATCAAGTTCATCCCATGCAAGGCAATAAAGCCACTGAGACACAAGGAGTTACGGGGTGTGGATGAGTTAGAAACAGGAACATTGCTAAGAAGTGAGAATAGAGGAAGAGCAATGAAGAAGATAGTGCATAGTGATTGACATTGCATTTAAATCTTTACAGATTAAAGCTGGCTTGAAAGCATGGAGCTGGAAGTGAGTTTCACAAGCAAAAAGTGAAAAAAGGAATCTGCTAGCATAGAATTCATGTACAAATAAGATCAAATTTCAGTTATTCAAATAGTTTTGGATAACCAAAGATGATTAGAAACCATAACATAGACTTACATATTCAAAAATATACTTAAATAAATAAACTTCAGTACAGAACCAACAAAATAAAATAAAGCAAGAAAACATCTCTGCCCTCTAATCCACTGAACATTAGGCCAAAAAGAATCAGAAATGATCACTAGGACATAACTTATTCCAAGACGCTTTGCCCAAATTCCACCCACTCAACTCTTTTATCTTTTTTACTCTCTTCTTGCGCTATCACTCATTCAAAATGTCTGTCTCTCACATTACATGACATTTAAGTAGGACAAACATTAATCTGATGACTAGTATTTAAATATTTTTTTGGTAAAAAAAGACAAAGAAAAAAAATATGATGAGGCATACAGATCAACTGCTAAGAAAGTCAGTTCACTGTGTCAGGCAAGGCAATTTTTCTATCCGAAATCTATCTTACATAACTATAAGTCTATCATCTGTCCAGGTCTAGAATATTAATGCTACATGTAGTCTTATGCCTCTGCTATTTACCTTTGGTTCCTAAGATCTAAACAAGAAACAGCAATATTATTGGTCCTGATCTGGGGAATCAGCTTTGATCACTTAGCCACTGCCTTAGGGTTATCTCTCTGTGCCATTTTTATAATTACTTTCAAGGTAATTGTTCAGAGGAGCTCTTCGCTATGGTATCTAGACTTTGTGAATTTAAGTGTAGAACTAGGCTGTCATTGATATCTGATCAATTTACAGTTGAGCTGGTTAGATGGAGCTATAAGTTCTATGCTAACAGTTTCTTTTCTTGCACTTCCCACTTGGGGAACTGTCTTCTGGTTCCATGCTTTTGAACCAAATTTAATTTGCAAAAATTTAAACAAATTGTAAATTGCTATCTACTGTACTCTTTATTACTCTTTTCACATTTTGCTGATTATTAATTATTCTGTTCCTAATTCTTCCACACCCTGTAACTCCTTGCATTTTAGCAGCTTTACTGCCTTGCTTGGGGTGATACCAATTTTTAAAAAAATTTTGGTCAGACTGTTTAGACTAGCAGAAGATACTTTGAAAACAAAATATACACTTACATATCCTAAAATGATTACAATTGAATAAATAAAATAAAATTCCGAATAAACAAAACAAAATAAACTTATATGTAGCAAATATATAAAAATAATTTTCTGCCCTCCTTCCCGACTAGATGTAACCATAAGTTCTGTTCTAATAGTTTCTTTTCTTGCACTTACCTGTAAAACTACCTTACCTCTAAGACTATCTTACCTGTGAAACTCTTTTCTGGTCTTGCCACCTACAATCTTCAAATATTTAACTTAAATGACAATCGTGATATTGTCATCCAAAATCTTGTTCTTTTATTGTCGTTTATCCTCACTAAAGTATTTTCATTTTTTTCACCTCCAGTAACCCATTGTGTCTTACTGGCATTATCACCTTGCTTGGTGTGAAATGATTAAAAAAAAGAAGTCCACCATGTTCCAATATATATCAAAAGCAAGGATATTATTTCTTGTGTTTGTTTTCATGATCTGAGAAATAATTAAAATTTGATTGCTTTATGTATTAATTAAAAGTTTGATTAGTAGCAGAAGCAAATATATTTGTCTTTATTTCTAAAATGAGGTATTGTCATTATTTACACTATTTCCAATAACCTAAAGAAGGTCAGAGCATACAATGGCTGAAATAAAATATGGCAACAAAGATGAGGACAATAGTATGAACAATGTAAATAGCGGAAATAGGAGCAAATATATTGGGTAATCTAGATCATAAAAATAAGTCCATTAATTTGCAGACTATTAAAATAGTTTAGAATTGCAAAATATCAGCATCATCAATGATTTCAAATTGAAAGAATGTTAAAATTTTAAAGTGAATTTTTGAAAAGCAAGTTTATAACTCTGACAACAAAATAATGAAATAAAAATGCATTTAATTGCAGAATTACTGCTTTGCCATCTCATATGATATGCAACAGAGATTTGTGAGTTAAAAAGCATAGCAAGTATATATAAATTAGTGTCTTCAAAATTGTAAAATGTCCAAATTTAGAAGGGGCTGCATTTGCTTATCAATTACGACAAAATAATTTTTCTTTATTTTTCTATTGTTAATTCACTCGATCAAAAATATATGATTACAGAAAAAGTTTTTTTCAATAATGACAAGTCTATAAATTACTTTCTTGAATATGAAAAATCAGAAAACATTCTCCTCTTCAATAATGGAAATCAGCATTTTGATGAGAAACAGAAGAGAAAATAAAAGGAAAAATATACGTAATCTTATACGATCCAATAACATATTGGATTTCAAAAGTTAGAAGGCAATCTACATTGAAATGAATGTTGAAAATTCAGGTTTCTTCAAAAAAAGTCAAGGCTTTCAGGAAGTAATGCTGGCCTCAGATATGGTATCAAGATTTCTTTAGCCAAATTGCTAAAAGATAGATAGATAGATAGATAGATAGATAGATAGATAGATAGATAGATAGATAGATAGATAGATAGATACTCAGAGAGATAAAGAAATAATTAACTATATAATGTTTCAATAAACAAACTGAGATAGATAGATAGATAGATAGATAGATAGATAGATAGATATGAAGAGACTCAGAGAGATAAAGAAATAATTAACTATATAATGTTTCAATAAACAAACTGAGATAGATAGATAGATAGATAGATAGATAGATAGATAGATAGATAAAGAAATAATTAACTATATAATGTTTCAATAAACAAACTGAGATAGATAGATAGATAGATAGATAGATAGATAGATAGATAGATAGATATCTTTGAATTTCAAATAGTGTTAGGGAAGATAGATAGATAGATAGATAGATAGATAGATAGATAGATAGATAGATAGATAGATATGAAGAGACTCAGAGAGCTAAAGAAATAATTAGCTATATAATATGTCAATAAACAAACTGAGATAGATAGATAGATAGATAGATAGATAGATACATACATACATACATACATACATACATACATACATACATACATAAGAACAGTCTCACACAGAAGAATAAACAATGAAATAAGCATGGATTTTACAAAAAATAAACATTTTCCAACATAACTTCCTTCTTTATCAAAACATGTGCTTCTTCATTAAACCTATAGATATAGTTATTTAAAAAAATTTATTTATCTTTTTTAAATAAAGAAAAAAGTTAAATTTTATGTGTTCCTACCTACATCAGTATAAGAAAATGTAATTTTTTTATAGAAGCAAACATTAAGTAATTAATTAAGTTATATAGAATTTAACTTTAGCCCAAGTAACAGAGAATGGAAAAACAACAATGACATCTGAATGCGCAGGAATTAGCCTAAGATGAATTCCAAAGCAAAGAAAAAAGTACTAAGTAACAGAAAAATGTTGTTAGAAACAAAGGAAAGAATACTGACTTGCTATTTAATATTAGTCCTATTGTATGGCTATGAATACTGGACAATCGCCTCTTGTATGAAACTGGAGACAACAGATGAAGACAAAAATGGTGAACTAAAATTTTGTTCTACAGAAGTATACTGAGAATTCATGGACAACTTCTTCATGTGCTATGTTCCTTCACAACGTAGACAATCATGGACTTCTACTTGCCCCTGTCTCTTGTCACTCTTAATATTTTTCCTCTTGGTATCTCTTCCAAACCTATTCTACCATCAACTGGCTCAACCCTATCAAATATGTTTTGCACTGCTTTTATCTGTCTCTCTTTCTCTCTATCTGTCCTATGAGTATTAAATTCTCCAAACTCTCTCTCCTCATTACATGTCCCAGAAACCACAGCTGTCTCTTTCTGATGCTAAGTATAAATTTTCTTCTCATTTTCTTGTTGTTACTCATGTGCTTGATCCATGGTATTCTCAGCATCCTTCTGTAGAACCACATTTCTGCTGCCTCAAGCTTCCTTCTTATTTTTGAAGAAATTGTCTAACATTTACTCCCATACATAACGTAAGGTATCACATAGCAGTTTAACACGCTTTTCTTTGTTTCTAATGAGATTTTTCTGTCTCTCAGTACTCTGGTTAGCTTTTGAAATGTGTTCTTGTCCATGCCAATGCATCTTTGGATATCAGTGAAAGAAAATAATAAAAAAAGAACACTTAAGCTCTGAATCAGAAAGAGATAGCTGAAATTTCTTAGATGCATTGTGTAGAAGGAAGTCATGGAAAACTTAACTCTCAGAAGGCATATCAAAGACATGATAGATCAAAGGGCCACAAGGAATAGGAAGTTGTGGGGAACCATGATAAAAAAGAAGAATGTTATTTCAATTAGTAATAGCAATGATAATACTAATATTAGCCATTTCCTGGCAAGGAAACATTTGTTATTCATTAACCAAGCAGTCAGTACTGCTTTTAGCGGCAATTTATAAAATCTTTCTCTTAAAACAGGTTTTCAAAAGTCCAGTAGCTGTTATTGCTCTTTCCATTACTGATGAGGGTTTTCTTCTTAACCTTTAATTTAAAGTAATGTGAACTGTTGACATCTTGATTACATCGGTATTTTCTATTTGAATTAAATGTGCTATCCATTTTAGTTACTGTTGTTATTGAAATTCCTTAAGTGCTATCATTTCTATAATTTGGTACAGTTTTTTGTTTGTGAATCTGTAGCACCAAAATCAGAATATTCAAAGAAGGATGATCTTTACAAAGGCTTGACTTACGTTTTTAGCATTCATAGTATCCATTGTTTTTATCTGTTATTTCACATTATGAAAAATTAGTCAAGCAATACTGTAAAAATTATCTGCTTAAGTAGATTTTCTAAAAACTGTATTGATTATTTAAACAATTGAAAAAATCGTTGGTTTGCTAAATTAATTTATATTATTATTATTATTATTATTATTATTATTATTATTATTATTATTAACAATACAATTATTAATTATTTTCAATCATTATTAATAAAATCATTACAGAATTATTTATATATATCAAATTTAAAAGTCATATTAATTTGATTTAATTGAAAAAGAATTAAGTAAAATAAAAAATGTTTTTGTAAAAGAAAGAAACAATTTTGGGAAGTGAAACTTGTCTGTTGCTGAATTAAGTTTTATTATAATAAATAAAAACATTACAAATATATAAATGTAGTTTTTTATTGAATTACTTTTAATATTAATAGAAGTTATAAGAAAATGATTACATTTTACTTTTCTCTGTAGGATGTGTATTCAGCTAGTAATTATAATTATGAGAAAATTTCTGATCAAAATACAGCTATATATGTAAGTCTACAGATTTTTGCTTCACTTGTATATATATTCTGTACACAATTGTGCATATATGTATATATATATATATATATATATATATATATATATATAATTGTGTACAGAATTATTCTCAGCCACTGAATATTTGCATATTTTTTAAGGAAATGTGAATATTTGCAAGTACTTACCGAGTTTAACATTAACAGATGATTTCATCTTTACTTTTGAATAATTTGTGAAATTTTTAGAAGTTTTGTTATTTTATATTCATAGGTATAGATTTTTCTAAAAATTGATGCTGTTCAAAATTATTCACACTCTCTTATGGAAATTATGAAGTAATATTGTTCTATGGCAAATGTAATTTTTTCCTAATTTGACATTTAATACAAACACTCTTTGAAAATGAAATAGTATTGATTTGATTATATGACATTCTAAAAGGTAATGAAGACAATATCTGAGTACCAAATACTATGATAGCTCATTTGTTTTGCAACCATAACAAAGATGTCTGAACTTGATAAGAAGCTCTGAATGAAGACAGTTGATGTGTACAAAGAAGGTGATGGATATACAACACTTTCCAAGCATTTAAATGTTCCTAGAATGACAATTCGTAGCATTATCAAGAACAATGAGAACCACCGTGTTGAGAATAAATTAAGGACTGGCAGAAAATGGTTAATTTCTCAAAGAATGGAAAGGAAAATTATTAGATGTCTCAAAGAATCCTCATTTAAAGACATTGTACATTGTCAATGATATAAAGACATCAGGGTTGAATTTATTGATGAAGATAATCACTAGATGCTTTCATTGAGCAGGATATTGAGTTTGTTGCCAAAGAAAAACTTCCTTGCTTAAGGATAAGCACCTAAAATGTAGATTAGCCTTTGCTAAAAGCCATCTAGAACATGATAGTAAATATGGGAACGCCGTTTTATGGTCAGATGAAACTAGAATTATTTGATCCTATTATGTATGGCAGACAGTGAATGAAGTCCAGAAACCAAAAAATACCCCTCCCAACAATTAAGCACGGTGGTGTGAATATTCTGCTCTTGGGATGTTTTGCATCTTCTGGATCAGAAAAACTAGTGAGAGTACAGGTATCATGGATAGCAGTCTTTGGGGCATCACTGGAAGTTTCAACATGATAATAACCTGAAACATATGGCATGAAATGTTAAAAATTACTTAGATGACAGCAAGAGTAATACCCACAGAAAGTCCTGACCTAAACCCCATTGAAAATTTATATGAATATTTGAAGATAAAAGTAAGAGAAAGCAGTCCTTGAAAAATTTGGAGAAACTAGAATTTTTTGCCAAAGAAGAATAGATCAGAAAAATGATTAAAGGAAATAATCAAGAATAAAGGTTACACAATTGATTATTGAGTCTAAAGGGCAAGTAAGGAACTATCAAAAATGATAAAAGGCAATGATCAAGAATAAAGATTACACAACTGGTTATTAAGGCAAGAGGGCCAATAATTCTGTCCTGTGTTTAATGATTTTTGTTGTTTTCTGTATTATTGTTTGACATTAAAATATAAATTTTGTTGTTGACATCACTGCACATTCTTTCAAATCTATTATTTCATCATTTGTAAAAGAAATGCACATGAAGTTTCCATGTAAATTTGAGATATTACAGCTTTATTTGAAATTATGAAAGTGGGTGAATAATACTGTTGACAAGTTTATATATATAAATATAATAATGAACACTAAGGCCAACACCCAGCAGTGACTGTCAACCTTAGTGTTAACTTTTATATTTATATAATATTATTGAGTACTTTCAGCCATAAATATACCATACCATAAAACTATATTTTTATAAAGTCATATATATATATATATATATATATATATATATTGTTTATTTCTATAAAGTCATATTGTTTAATTACTTAGTTTTTGGTCATAATAAAATTAAACCAGTACACATTTGTATTAAAAAGTGTTCAATACAATTATATTGTAGAACTTTGAATATTCTTCATTTGTAAATGAGTTATTATGCAACCTAGGTTTCTACCATGAGTGGTGTCCTCAGGTGATTTGCAATAACTAATAATAGTTATTGCAAATCACCTGAAAAAAACAGATGGTAGAAACCTAGGCCGTGTAATTTACTCTTTTACAAATGAAGAATATATATATATATATATATATATATATATATATATATATAATCTATTTATACTACTAATAAATATACATTTATTCTTCAACATTAGCACAACTCTTCACTTGACAATTTCCTTGTCCATGAAATCAGAGTTTTACTAATGGTAAGGAACAAAATGTATATTTATTATTAGTATAAATTGTAGCTCTGCCATTATACATCAAGCTGTTTTATCACCATCAGTACTCAATGTGCACTACTTTATTTAAATATCATTCTCCTGCAATAGATTGAATACTCTTGGTTACTGGCATGTGTTTAAATTGTGTATATAACACTCTAAAATCTGTCTTCCTCCACCATACGCTGATAGCTTAGAGGTAGAATCTCTGATTGATATCAAATCAGTCAGGTTTCAATCTTGGCTGGAAGCAATCAGATGTCTAACCATACTAATGAGCTGTGACACAGCGAAATAGGACTTTTTGCAGATGACTATATATATAAATATATATATATATATATATATATATATATATATATATATATAATAATAAAATTGACTCTGTACGTATTCAAATCTTAAAATGTTACACAAGTAATTTTTAAGAACCACGAATAACCGGCAGAATCTAACTCTGTTATTGCCCTCGGCTATAAAGCTTTGGGCAATGAGGGGAAAAAAAAGAAAACTGCGGAGCACCGACAATACATACAGCACTTCACAGCAAAGAAAAAAAACCCTCAAACGGAACAAACCACAAAGAAAGAAAAGTGCTCGATACTAAACAACCAAAAAGGATTAACTACGAGGCAGTTACGTAGAATTATAGAATTATAGCACCATAGAATTATAACACCATATGTTAAAAGGAATTACACTCCAAATTATGTTAATAAAAAGTCTAATCACCCTAGGCACATCCTTAAAGGTATTCCTAGAGGCATAGCTGTTAGATTGTCCACCAATTCGTCTAATAGTGAAGTTTTCGATAAACACAAAAAAAATTTATCAAATTGCGTTAAAAAAAAGTGGACATCAACAAATGCTAGAATTTTCGGACCAAAATGCCACTAAAAAAACCAATAATAATAGATCAAGAAATATTATATGGTTTAACCCCCCTACAATAATGAAGTCAAATCTAAAATAGGAAAAATGTTTTTTAAGTTAATAGATAAGCATTTCAATTCAAATAGCAAATTTAAAAAAATATTTAATAGGAACACTATTAAACTGAGCTATTCTTGTTTACCTAATATTGGTAAAATAATTAACAATACCAATAAAAGCAAATTGAAAGATAATATTAATGCCCCTAGTAATAATAACGTTAATAAACATAAGTGTAATTGTAGAATTAAAAAGGACTGCCCTATTAGAGGTAATTGCAATCAGGCAAACATAGTTTATAAAGTTAAAGTTTACGTTAACGAAAATGACAAAAGCCCTAAAACATACATAGGATCCACACACGATAATTTTAAAATTAGGTTTTACAACCATAAAACTTCTTTTAAAAACGAGAAGTATAAGCATAGCACAGCATTATCTACCTATGTATGGGAAATAAAAACCAAAATTAAAAAGGACACCATTTTGAAATGGGAAATAATAAAAAAGTGCCCTAACGATAACAAAAACAATAAATTTTGTAGGGTATGTGACGAGGAGAAGCTAGCAATAGCTAAATTTGAACCTGCCAACAAACTTATTAACGCTAAAACAGAAATACTAAATAAGTGTAGAATCCACAAAACAAAATTTCTTGCTTAGTGTACCGGACCTTAATGTGAACCCCCCCCCCAATTTTTTTTTTTTTTTTTTCCTTCGAACACCCCCTTCCCCAAATGGGTTAGTCTTTAATAGATGTCTATTTATTTGATTAGTCCTTGGTCTGCCTTTGCCCTGATGACGAGCCGTTGTGCGAAACCGCGGTAGGTCTTGGCGATCTTGCGATTTTTTCTCGTGTATATATATATATATATATATATATATATATATATATATATATATATATATTCTTCATTTGTAAATGAGTTATTACGTGACCAAGGTTTCTACCACGTGGTGTCTTCAGGCAATTTGCAATTGCAAATTTTCTGGAGACGCCACATGGTAGAAACCTAGGTCATGTAATAACTCATTTACAAATGAAGAATATTCAAGAGTTTTAGAATATAATTGTATTGAACTGTTTTTAATACAAATGTGTACTGGTCTAATTTTATTATAACCAAAAACTAAGTAATTGAAGTTATTGTTATTGCATGCTTTTGTCTAGAAAGAAAGATATAAAGAAAGAAAAATTCCCGAAAAAAAGACAGATATACGGTTTAAATATATCACTGAAAGGACAAACCCAGCATGAGAAATATGTCCTTAAGATGATATTGAGAATGAAGACATAGTGAAAACAACAATTTCAACCAACACCCAAAATTCAAAAGAAATGACTTTGTGCCAAAAGGCAGATATAAAAAGCGAAGACAAAAAGCATCATCAGACAGAAGGACTCATAGGCTAGAGTTATCAGTGCCTCCCCTTGACTTAAGTCGAGCGGCTACTATGCTGACCTCTTTCCTTCTTCCTGTCTCAAAAGCATTTATTGACCTCAGGAGTGACCTCTTCAAAGACATTCCACACAAACCAACTTACTGACTTACTGACCTTAGAAGTGGCAACTTCAAAATGAACATTCTTTACCTACAAGACACCTCCACACTCCTAAGCCTTTAATCTCTTTCAGCTCATTATTTTCCATGAATATTCTAACCTCCGTTGGACCTTTATTTCAAGTATTGCTTTAATTATAAAAAATTAATTGAAATGTATATAAATAAGTGTTATTTTATACTCAAATTGCCTTTCTTGAATTTATAATCATTTTATGAATTATAGTGGGTTATCTTCCACAAAGCCAAATTCTGTTAACACACAATGGTATACAATTACCCTTCACTAGAACGGAATCACTAGAAAAAGAATAAATAAGATAAGATACCCGATATAACTTACAATAATTTGAATATGCAAACTGTCTATGATGAATATAACAATAATAAATTTTAGAATTTTCCATTATGCACTGGTAAATAAAGAAAAAAATAATCATTAACAATTCCCCTATAACAGAAGATAGAAAAACAACTGAATATGCAGAAAGCCTCTATGATACAATTATTTTAAACGTTCATGAAAAAAAAATAAAGTAAATTAATTAATGTTTAAATGACATCTGAAATGTACGACTAAGATGTTACAATTGAGGTCACCATAGTAATGGTGTGGGTGTCATTAGGGAATAAGTTTTGAGGATTATTTGTGTACAATATATCTTAAAACAAAATTATTGTTCATTTATTTGTGTGTTTTAAATCTAATTTAAGTTTTTATCATTGTCTTTGTCCAACTACATAAAAAAATAAGTGAATAAAGAAACATTTCTCTGGGGATTGTTTAAATCCTGAGACAGGCAGGTTCCTCTCTAGCGAGACAAGAATTTAACTTCTTTTTTTTTAATTTCTTCAATAGGTTTTTTTGTCTTCTTTTTCTTCTGGAGATAATGCACATTACATTTGGGCCGTTTTAATAATCTGGTCTCTTAACTCCTTTCTGATATTGAAGGGTAACAAGAAAATTCAGTTAGAGAACTTCAAGTCAGTTTTATTAGAAAAGAAAAAGTCAATGTACTTTTTAACAGGGAAAGAAAAATTAAAAAGAATAAAATAAAATGAATTTCTCAAATTCTGTCAAAAAAGTAAACTCTTTCAGTAATTGAAAACTGAATGCCTAGATTCTCATCGAAAATTAATCAATTTTTCTGTCTTTTTTTTTGTTCCCATTCTTGTTTTGCTATGTTTAATTTTGTAGCAAATGTCTTAGAAAGATCTAGATTCATCAAGAAATATTCAAATTGATTTACATCTCTAAATAACCAAGCAGAAAAACAAGCAAAATAACAAGCAAAATAACAAGAAAAGTTTAATTTTTGATTACTTTGCCCAAACTTTTTTCTTTAATTTACTCATTTCTATTCTTCATGGTATAGCAGAGCAGAAAACAAAAATTTCCTATTACATCATAACAACCCGATCAACTCAATGTATATACAATTAAATTTGACTTAAGTAAAAAAAAAAATTAATAAATAAATAAATAAACAAAAACAGCAATAAGAGGAATTTGATCATCATCCAAACTTATTCAAAAAAATTACTTTAAACGGAATATTTTCAAACAACTTTACTTATAAATATTTAAAATCAAAAAGCATTCTAAAAGTAATGAATTTCTAAGCTATTTCTGAATGATTTACTTACAAAATTTATAATGATATGAATTAAATTAGAGACACAAAGCTAAGAATTTTTCCCATCATGGCTCTCAACAGAGTATTACTTACATATCTGGATTAGAGATTTTCAATCCTACTTCCCATCCTTGATAGAGTTCAGTATCATTTACCAAGCCTTATAAGGGACAACATATTTTACAGTCTGCGGACTCCTTTACACAGATATATTGCAAATTTATCACTGCTCTTTTGCTATTTCCATTTCACATAATATCCACTATTTGGTTCTCCCACTTCAGTTTTTCTTAGCTATGATCTCTCTGGCTATATTATCACGTTTCTTCAATTATATTATGACCCATATCTACCTACCAATTATAGTATGATATCTTCAGTCACTTTCTCAGTGACTGACATGGCTTCTCTCTGTCTTTTCTACAAGTATTTTTACAGTTACTGCTCTGTTGACCACATTTACATGTGCTACTAAATTGACATCAAGGTCCCATTCTTTTACCCTTTACTGCCAAAATAGTTACATATAACCACCTCTTCTACTCCAACAGTTTCTTTTCCCACATGTGGGACTCCCTTCTATTTGCTTGCTTCCCTGATAGCTACAATCTCCAAAAGTTTAAATACAATGTCAATTGCTATCTTCTATCTTGTTGATTCTCATCCTTTTCTTATCTTTTCTTCAATATCACCTGTACTTAGTTTTTTTCTCTCTCACTGTAACCCCCTATACACACCCCTAAAAAATCTCTACTCAAACTCCCTGTACACACCCCTAAAAAATCTCTACTCATTAATTTCTCCAAATCCTTAAAACAACACAACCAAACCAAGGCATTTTAGTGTTAGAAATTGATATATCCCAAAAAGGAATACAGTATAAATTGATCAGTTAAAGAATGGAACTCCACACCAGGAATAAGAAATATACAGAATTATTGTACTAAGGTACAATTAATAATAATACACATATAGGAAAGCCACAGGTTGGAGCGAATAGTGAATGCCTTCACCTAAGACCTTTTTTCTTTGTACCGCTCATTACCGTCTTTTATAAAGTAGAGCATTCTATTCTCGGGGATGGCAGGATGTTCCTTTATAACAGAAATTTATTCAGTCATTCTTGTCAATACATATATCAATATAATTTGTAGCTCTCTATAAACATAACTAAATTCCACCTCCATTCATTAAATCTAACATTCTAAAGAAATTACTACATGCCTGCACAACTAAAATGCTCTTCAATGACAATAATAGCAATATTTTTATCCAAACTAAGAGTGTTAGTATAGAAAATTTACTCAAACCATGTTTCTGTAAGACATGTCTCATTTCAAAACTAACGTATTTAAAAAGTTACTAAACTTAAAACATGTGTCCGCTATGTATAAGATATTTTTTTAGCTGAAGACAAAAAAAAATTTATAATGTCAAAACTACATTTGTAAAAAATACTTTTCTTAATTTACCTATGAACATTTTTTAGATATTCTTGTAGAATATAGTAATAACACATTCACTAATTCATTATGAAAAAAGCAAAGAAGTAGAAATTCTTGCCACTTTAATTTTACTAGTGAATGTACACTTAAATCTCAAATAGGTGTTATAAGGTATTTCCTTAAGAGAGAACATGATAATTCATTCTCTCATAATTCATCCACTTTTCTTTAAAGTACTCAACAACATGAAACAGATGCTAGTTAATAACAGGTTTCTCAATTATCTTTTAAATCATCAAATTAAATATTTTATTCTAAGGTAGCCAATAGCAACTCTAAAAACTATAACATTAATATTTTCTATAAAAATCAAATACATGTTAACTACAAGCGGGGTGAATTTTCCCTTTAAAATACTATAAAGAAATACACAACCTTAGTTAACCAGAACAAGGAAATCAAATTATCTACTTTAAAACAGCTAAGAACAACAACTGAACAGCAAGATCAAAATTACAGAGAACCAGTGTTCTTGATCAAACCACATTCATGAATAATTATACTGGACATCCCACTCCATGCCCATCAAGAACATTCACATTACAGCTCTTTGAACATAGTCAATTAGGACTCATTTAAATACACATATCAAATTTTATTCGCAACATACCTGCAGAAAATACAACTATGATAAACTTATCCACTTGTAAAAAAATTAGGGAAACATTGATATTAAAAAAAATCCACCATTCAATAACATCAATTAGAAACACAATTACAATGTGCTGACCATTTTTGGAGAATAAAAAAAAACATTGCCATAACTTTAGATCAGTAGCTCTCAACAATTTTTACTCATGGACCACTTTTACTCTTACTTTTTTTTGGTTGATCCCAATAAAAATAAATAAACAAAAGCTTATTATGTTTTTTATTGATAAATAGGTTTACGAATTGTATTATAGTTCAAGTTTTAGACCAAACATAGGAATTTTTTGAATTGACAAAAATTAGTTGTTTTAAAGTTTAAATGAGAAGAAAACATTATATATGGTTAAGAAAAATGTGAGATGTGAAATTATGACAAAAAGAAAAATAAAGCATTTCATGATTAAATTTTGCTCTCATCAAAGTATCCTCCATTAGCTTTGATTATTACAGGACAAATGTTTTGGCATTCATTGCAAAAGTTTCCCAAAGTGTAAGTTTGGTAATTGATTCAAGTCTGTTTTCAATGACTCCAAAAGCACTTTTTTTACTTTTGGATGGAAAGGTTTCACACTTCTGTCAAGTTCATGCCATGCTGGTTCTGGAGGAGTTTCCAAGCTTTTGAACTGTAGTAGATGAATGTATATATGTATGTATGTTCACGGTAATGCTTGAAAAGTTCTCAGCCTGACCCATTCTACAAAGTTTTATTAAATGTTCAAATATCAAATTCAAGGGCAAAGGTTAGTGTTTAGCACATATATATATGTATTTTTTTATGAAATGGATTAACCCTGACATATTTTTAATCTATTTGTTTAAACATTAATTTTAATGGGTACTCGTATTTGAGTAGATACTCTAATTTTTATAATTAAATGGTATATTTATTGATATCTACTGGCCTGAATAATCAAGAAATTTTGTTAAGAAAATATGCATCCTCCAGAAGGATTTGAACTTGCATCTCCTAGTGAAAACTGTGAACTGATCTGATGAGTCTTAGAATGTTTGACCACAAAGAACTTACAGTTAAACAAAGCCTGATTTAATGCCTTTAAACACAAATTTTCCTGATTTTTGAAGAATTCATATCTGCTCTGCTTTTGCATCCTAACATAAAAAAATATAAACAAAGGCAACTAATTTTCAAAAGTTTTACAAAATCCGTTATGAAATGGATTAACTCCAACATATTTTTAACTTATTTATATGTTGAGTTTTTGTATATATATATATATATATATATATATATATATAGTGTATCGAGGCAGCAGATAATTTTCTAAACATATACTGTTAAATATAAGAGACAATGAATGTCTATTATGTTTAATCATGAACCATTCTAAACATCGTATTTTGGCTTTAATTTCAGGTGAATATATATAAATATAATTATAATTATACTCGTCTTGAAAACCTTCCTCAAAAACTTTTGAACAAAGGAAAAAATGGTTGTAAAAAAAGAAAGAGCTTAGGACATGAAAGTTTGTCCAAAGTGTTTGGACAGAAATCAGCACAAAGCCCAAAGAAAAAAACCCGACACAAGTAACCATCTAACAGAAAGTACTCAATACAAAGGTAGAGCAAACTTAATAGCACCTAATGAGCCAGACAGACCTACCTAGGTTTCTCCTAAATGATCCATCTGGGAATTCTTGACAATCTGTTGAGGGAAAACCTAGGTAGGTTAGTCTGGCTCATTAGGCACTATTATATATATATATATATATATATATATATATATATATATAAATGAAAACTCAACACATCTAGAGCATGGCAGACTCTTTCTGCAACTACTGTCTGCAGTTAACCTGGAAAAATGAAAGCCATTTGCTTGTCTGAGAAAAGATGAGAGATGATGAACCAATTCTGCATTTCAGCATTAATGAAAGTCTCTCGGAGTTTGTCACAAAGAGGTAGAAGACTAACAGACCAATAGTTGGATAGCTAAATACAGTTCTTAAAAACTGGAACAACAGATGATTGTTTCCAACAGGCAGTAAAGCAGGAGGCAGTGAAGCATTTATAATACAGTTTAGAGAGAACAGGAGCCAGTTCAGGAGTACACTTCTAAATGATTATTACAGGGATACCATTAAGATCACATGCTTTGCGAGGATCTAGGTGTCAGGCGATAGCAGAAACCATGAAAGGGGTTATCTGCATATTGCTCAAGAATGACTCAGTTCTAAGTGGGAAGTTAGGAAAAGATACTCCAGATGAGACAACAGTAGAGTTTGAGAATTTCTGAGCAAAACATTCAGCTTTTTCAAAATCTCAAACTGAATGAAGAGGTAGAATAGAGAGTTTGCACTTAATACCCTATTACAGAGCCAATAGAATTTGTGAGAGTCAAAGTTGGTGGTAACTCATTCTCTCAGCAAACAGGGACTTTGTTTCTTTGAGAACTTGCTTCCATTTATTATGACCAGCAATAAATAGGCACCTATTATGATCAGAGCTTTCACACTAAAAATAATGATTCCTGTGTGCTATAGCAACTGAGCATACTAGCATAAACCATAAAGAGGATTGAGCTTTCTTCTGGTGTTTCTGAGAAGGGATGAAAGCATCTATGCCGACTTTGATCCAAGAAGAAACCTCAGTGGCACAATTTTCAATTAGAAGGTTGAAGATTATATAAATAATGTTACATGTAAAAATGTTGCACTTGGAAGTGTGTATCAAATATTGTTTGAGTTTGAGTTTGGTTTAACCAGCATATCAATCTTTGTGGGTTATTTAATGCCAAAAAGATGGTGTTTTAAGGTATTTTTTTTAATGTTCAGTTATAGTGAACTAGCATATCAATCTCTGTGGGTTATTTAATGCCAAAAAGATGGGGTTTTAAGGTATTTTTTTTAATGTTCAGTTATAGTGAACTAGCATATCAATCTCTGTGGGTTATTTAATGCCAAAAAGATGGGGTTTTAAGGTATTTTTTTTAATGTTCAGTTATAGTGAACTAGCATATCAATCTCTGTGGGTTATTTAATGCCAAAAAGATGGGGTTTTAAGGTATTTTTTTTAATGTTCAGTTATAGTGAACTAGCATATCAATCTCTGTGGGTTATTTAATGCCAAAAAGATGGGGTTTTAAGGTATTTTTTTTAATGTTCAGTTATAGTGAACTAGCATATCAATCTCTGTGGGTTATTTAATGCCAAAAGATGGTGTTTTAAGGTATTTTTTTTAATGTTCAGTTATAGTGAACTAGCATATCAATCTCTGTGGGTTATTTAATGCCAAAAAGATGGGGTTTTAAGGTATTTTTTTTAATGTTCAGTTATAGTGAACTAGCATATCAATCTCTGTGGGTTATTTAATGCCAAAAAGATGGTGTTTTAAGGTATTTTTTTTAATGTTCAGTTATAGTGAACTAGCATATCAATCTCTGTGGGTTATTTAATGCCAAAAAGATGGTGTTTTAAGGTATTTTTTTTAATGTTCAGTTATAGTGAACTAGCATATCAATCTCTGTGGGTTATTTAATGCCAAAAAGATGGGGTTTTAAGGTATTTTTTGTTAATGTTCAGTTATAGTGAGAATGTTGATTTCGTCAAATTTTAATGAAACTGTTTAACATTTTCAGTTAAGAAAACTGAAAATGTCTTCTATTTCTGTTTTTCTTAGAATATTTTTTTTCTTCAAAAATGTGTTATGGTAATAATTTTTTCTTCAAAAATGTATTGTCGGCAATATTTTTCCTTCAAAAATGTATATTTTTTCTATAAAAGTCTATTTTATGTGTATAGTTCTATAAAAGTGTATTTTTATACTTTCATAGTGTTTTTACCCCAGTTTGGGAGTTAACTATTTGCCCATAACTGGAACCCTAACAGGTGCTACCACTCCAGGTCAGTGTGAACCTGGGAACAACAGCAATTAAGAGGTGGTTCAATGCTCCTCACAAGTTCCCAATCAGAGGCCTTGCTGCCAGTTACAGTTTACCGTTATGCCCAGGACCCATCAAATATTGTAACAAATTTGTTATCATGAAGCAACTGCTTTAAAATATAGAACTCAATATCAAGCAGACAAAGCTATTATAATCATAAAATTATGATAGTAAAACTAAAAAAAGCTACTACAATCGTAAAACTTAATTCAGAAGAATGCAGGCACCACTGCAAGTTTTCTTCTTAGACAATATTCAAGTTTGCATAAGCACACACACAAACACACACACTTCTATACATATATATTCTTAAAAAGCTAGTGTGTGTGTGTGTGTGTGTGTGTGTGTGTGTGTGTGTGTGTGTGTGTGTGTGTGTGTGCTTTAAATATTACAGTCTTCTATCCATCTTTATTGGACGAATCTAAGCTTGATAAATAATTGTACTAATATCTCACTTAACTCTGTTCATGAATTTTGTGCCTGCTTTTAACATTGAAAAGCAAAAAAAATATTTCAATTATAGGAATTTGTGGCAAAATATTTCAAAATTATTTTGTTTTGTCAGTTTAAAAGTTATCTAAATATTTTTTCATCCTTCACAAATAAATCAACTAATAAAACAATAACATGAAATCACATGATTTTGAGGAAATGAGTCAGCAAGTCAAATGTTCTATTTCAAACATTTTTAACTTACCAAAAATTAGGTTACAAAGCATAAGGTATAATATATTTGCTAACAAGTATGCACAAGCTACACAGTGAATTATTTTTTTCTCTACTTTTGGTAAATCCGTTACGAAAAATATTTTATTTTGGCATAACATTCATACTGTGCATAAACCAGCATAAATTTCTACATATAGAGCATTGCTTTTCCATCTGAACTCCATGATAAATGGCCAATGACTGTACACAAACTGTGGCAGAGTGGGGGGATAGGTTCATAGGAACATCAAGATGTTTTTATAAACGTACATGAATTATGTTAGCTGAACAGCAGATGACAAAAAATTGGATGATAAACTTTTAGGACAATATGCTGGACATTTTTCACTCAATTGTTATGGTTTATTTTGAAGGGAAAAAGTATTTCACATTTTTTTCTCTCTCTCTCTGCTTCAGCAGGATGTCATAATTCTGCCATGACAGACAGCTGCTCAGTGTTCCCTTACATCATTTTACTTATTATAAAGAACATGTTCTCAAAAGAAAAGCATTCAGATAGACAGTTAATAATAAATTCCTATGCTTTTCAGAAATAAGAATTATTGAGTATTTTTTCTTTGTTTTCATTTATATGATGATTATTTTGTTTTCAAGTGAAGTACATATTTCTCAAATTTTTTATTTTTATATTTTGTCACTTTATTCAACATCTAATTTTTAATGAACTATTTCTTCTGAGCCAGGGTTATAAATAGAAGTAGTTTATACTAACTCTTATTATAAACAAAAAAACATTATCTTTAATATTATTATTATTGCCCCTCTCTGAGTTTCTTTCTATGTATATATACTAGCAGTGTAGCCCGGCATTGCTCGGGTGTAATGAAAGCTTTAAAACTAATTCATGTTCCTGGAGCTCAGACTCTTTGGACGTTGGCATGAAAGACTAAAAAGCAATAGTTGTTTCCAGTTAAAGCGAAACCGTAGACTGAAAGAAAAATGAATGGATGTAAGTCAAATTTTGATTTCCTGGTATCAATATCAAGTAAGTTTTTTTCATCGTAAACTGAATTTCGAAGGCTAAATAAGTTCTCTGAGTAAATGGTATCATGACTGAGACTAAGAACTACAGTTATACCTACTTAGAGCCAAACCCAAAGCAAAACTAAAATAAAAAGTCTGAAAAAAATATAGACATAAAGGCAGATAAACAAACACACACACAAACATCTTGCCTTTTATATATATATATATTATCAATTTTCTGCACTATTGTAAGAACTGCAACTTTAAAACTTCTGAATATCATTTCTTATGTCTTTGTCTATGAGTGTATCAAATTTGATTAAAATCAGACCACTCCTTCTATAACCCGATTTTTTCAATTATCGATTTTCAATGTTTATCGGGGGTACCTCGACATAAAACCTAGGTAATAACACTCACAGACGCTTATAGTACAACTGTGTAAATTTTCAAGAAAATCAGTTCAGCCGTTTCGAAGTCTATAGGTAACGGATACACACAAACATGCACACAAAGACAAAGTTCCATTTACAAATAAGTTTAGATAGCATACTTCCAATGAATCTAGAGTATTTAATCTTTGAGAGATGAAAGAAGTGATTACAGTGATCATTATTAAAATAACAACTAATCATAAGTTTAGCAGGATGGTTACTAACCTTTCTTGAGCTGACAAATTTTAAAAGGAAAAAGTCCACTAGTTTTCTGGTGCTTGGTGAGTCTCCACTAAGTTTGAGAAATAAATCTTGTTGCATTGAAACTTTCAGATATTTGTAGTTGTCTGACAAAAACTGAAAAATGAAATAAATTAAATCAACATATTGCAAATAAATTTATTTATTTACATACATTATTTTCTTTAAATTTTGAAATAAAAAGAAATGTATTAAAAAATTTTTTTTTGTCCGTGTTCCTTCCTTTATGGGAAGTGAAAGAAATATTTTTAATTTTAATTTTGTAACATTAAAGTCTCTGAACCAATTACATTTCAAAGTAAGCTGTGTTGATTTGAAAGTAATAAAAAGAAGAAGGTAGTATAAAAGTCAAACTAAAAAAGTTCTTTCTTGATTCTTGAATCGAAAAATTCTTTCAGCTCTGATGTAAAGTTGTGTAATGTCAGGTTTCTCATTTCCATTTTTGTGAAAGTAATGCCTAGATTTGGGCAAAAACAGCATGGGTGGATGATCAAGCTAAATTTATGCTTAGCTATGCCATTAAGTGTCTTTCTTATGAGATTATCTTCCATAAAAGAGGTTCAGATAGATGTATTTATTTAATTTATTTTTTCATCAGCTGAAAAACCAATTATATACAATGATATAAATTAAAAAAAGATTGGCAAAGGAGTAAGGCAAGTGTATATGATTTTGCTTAAACTATTCACAGCCGAGAGATCTGGGAGTAAATACAAATATAAAACATCCAAACCGTTTAAGTCTGATTTACAGATATTTTTGCTAATCTCAGACTCACTACATGAATTGCAAGATATGTTTCTTCTTCACTGTGCTATCTCTCTTCAAGATGTTTACAATCATGGCTCTCCATAATTTCCTGTCCTTTTAGCCCTTAGTAAAGTTAGTCTTTTTGCTATTTTTCCTGAACCATATTTCACTATTCAGTTACATGAGATCATAAGGTAGGTTATGGACTGTTTCTTTAACGTTTATCTTGCTTTTAATATATCCTCGTAGTATCAAATTTTCCAAGCCTTCCTTACTTTGTGCCCTAGAAATTTCAGCATTGTCTTAACTGATTTGGATGTTGTTGTTTAATAGTTAAGCATAGGCAAATCTTTGTCATATAGCTAATACATTTTACTTTATACTATATTGGTTATTTCATATTAAGTAAAAGCGGAAAGAGTTTCAAGTTATCTAACAAATGAATAAATGAATGAGAAAAAAGAGAATATAGATAGTTGTAAATTGGGTTGCTCCAAGTTGTTGTTCATCTATAGATTTCTCAAGTCCATTAACTGTTATTGCTCTTTTTTTGTACTGATGGAAGTTTACTTCCAAACCGTTTGTGTAAGGTACTGTGGAAAATGAACATCTTGATTGTATCATTATTTTTATTTTTTCGTTACATGTTCAAACTATTCCATTTATTGATGCTGCTAGAAAGAATTAAACATTAAAATTGTTTTGGCTTCTTGGTCGTGTCTAGAATTTTCAGGACTCCTTCTTTGAATTTAATAGCTAAAGAAAGCAGTACAAATTGGAAATTTAAAAAATGTAGCCTCTAAACGGACTTGAACCAGCATTGCTTATAATAATAAGAACACACCTCACATAGACAAGCTCTATGTTCTATGTCCTTTCAGGATTTGTGTGATTATTGTTTTATTTACATGAACATTGTCTTAACTGATTTTGTTATTGTGGTTTAATAGTTGAGCAAAGGCAACTTTTTGTCATATAACTAATACTTTTAACTTTAGATTATATTGCTTGTTTACTATTGAGTAAAAGCAGAAAAGTTTCAAGTTATCTAACAAAATGAATAATTGAATAAGGAAAAAGAGAGTAGAGATGGTTGTAGATTTGATTACTTCAGATTGTTGTTTCTATCATTGAATCAGTAATGGCATCATTGATATCAGAGATTCCCATAAACATATTTGTGTTACAGGTTTCAATCTTGTTGGAGGTTAATTCTTTATTTTTTATTCTTTCCCTTAATGTTAATGGTTAGAACATGTAATAATTTAGTAGTTTTACAAAAATATAGAAAGCAACATAAGACAAGGATGCATTTTCTTATTGGCTTTATTGGGCCTTTAGAGCAAGACAATCCTAACAAATCTAGAAGCCTTACCAGGATTTATTTTTGGTTGTTTTTGTTTAATGGCATATCAATCACTATGGGTTATTTAATGCAACAATCTGATTATATATATAAGCCTCTTTTTTGTTTCCATTTTCTATAAAACCTTGTTGTTGCTCATGTATTCAGAATTCTTACCATCCTTCTATACAATCACATTTCTGCTGTTTCAAGTCTCTTCTTCATCTTTGAGGAGATTGTCCACTATTCACTAAGATTATGTAATTGTTCAGTAGTCTTTTCTTTGTTTCTGACAAAATTTTTCTGTTTCTTAATACTTTACTTAATTTTTGAAAGGCACTGTTGCTATTCCAGTGCACCTTTGGTTTTCAGTGTCATATTTCTTTCCTCTGATATTTAAATTGTTATACTGGTTTGATTTTGTTATATTTTGATTTCTAATTTCTGTGTTCATTTTACTAATAACCACACATTCTGTTTTATACTCAATAACCTAAATAGGGAAAGTTTGGATACAGATTTAAAAATAAAAACAAAATTACAAAAAATAATAATTTTCAATGGTAACATTAAAAAATAAACCATGTAAATAGATGAAAAACTGGAAAAAATCCAGGAATAAAGGCTACTGTTTCTACAGCTGGGTTGGTGCTGGCCATTTTTCACTGTCTTACCATATGAAAATTGTTGAGATCATTTATATTAAGCACCCTTTAGTCTGTAAACATAATGAATTGCTGCTGGGTCTTAATGTAATCTGTTTATAATTTATATGTTGATTCCCTCATTTTTGCCTCTCTCCCCAATTTTTAGTCATTTTGTCCTCAACTGGATCTCAAGAAGTAACTGGTTAACTCCTTTGTTGTTATTTCTTAGTTGTTCACACTAATTACATAGTTCAGGCTGTTTTTCTCATCTTTATTGCCATGTACAGAATCTTTCAGGTGTTGTACATTCTGTTGTTTTTCAGTTGACATTTTTTAAAATTTCAAACCAAACTAATTATTTAGTCCATGGGAGTAGATTGTTTTAATTCCATGTGCCATTCAGATGGATATGTTCATTTCAGTTAATTCCCTTTGATAATTCGAACTCAGCAAGATTTTGTTCAATGTTGTGTCCAGATATTGAACATTTTTGTCATTTTTGAATCAATCAATCAACCAATACTTTGTGCCTTTGTTATTGTTATAATTTTTTTGAAATTTTCAATATTTTTATAGAGTATTTTTTCTTATCCCTACACTTTAGCTTTTATTTTTGTATATATTTATACATACTTTTAAAATTTTAATTTTTAAGGTTTTAATATACATATATATAAACATATATAAGTACAAAGAGTTTGTTGTTATCAGTAAAACCACTGAAAAAATAACAATCTTGGCACAAAACATTATCTTAATTGAGATGAGAAATCATAGAGCCAAGTTTGAATTACTTTATGCTCTTTTACACATTCACTTATGCACAAATACTCTTGCTTGTCATGTCTAGCATCTGTCTTCAGACAGAGAATGTCATGTCTAGCATCTGTCTTCAGACAGAGAATGAATCAGTCAAAGCTCGGTCTATGGACTGGGGCTCAGCCAAGAAAGACAGACATGCTCTCTATCTGACAGCAGAGTTTGACTCAATTGAGACTCTGTCTATGGACAGAGATTTGGCTGAGAATAGACAAGCTTAGTGCTCTATTCTATGTATGTGGAGGCTGACCAAAATTTAATCCTGGATCAGAGGGTCCACACACAGGTTCCCCACATTAAGCCTGCCTTTGTGTCACATTCCATCTCGGTGGGAAGGCATAGCTAAATACTAGCATTCTGTGGCCTTAGTGTTGAATTTTTTTATAATCATTTTGTCCCACACAAGGCAATACTGCCACTGGTGTGCAGGGGTTACATAAGAGGTGAGTGAACAGAAAGAGAAATAAGTTACAGGAGGTGTCAGAGAATAGATAAGAGAAGGATGAGAACATTGATGTGAAGAGAGCTGCATGAGAGTAGAGTGGAAAGGAAGAAAAACATGATACAAGGGTTGTCAGGGAAATGATGCAAGTCAAGGAGATAAGAAATGGCATTTGACATTGCATTTAAATTCTTGAAGATTGTATCTGCCAGGGAAGCAAGTATACGGAAGGGAATTCCACAGGAGAGAAGTACAAGAAAAGAAGCTGCTAGTGCAGAAGTTGCAGTGACATTTGATTGGTTTTACTGTAAAAGGATGGGACCAAGTTACTAGTCTGTTAGCTCGAGTAAATCCATGCAGAGGGGGCACCAGGAAGCTAAGCTCATCAGAGTAGAAGCCATGAAAATATTTGTAAAAGAGACAGAGGGAAGCTACAGTAAGAAAGTGACTAGAGTTGAGCTACCAGATCAGGTTCAGTTACATAACAGATTTTCTGTTGAATTTTGTCAAGAACCCCGAGATGAATAGCAGGGCCATCCAACCAAATATGACTACAGTATTCAATGCAGAAGTGAATAGCAGATTTATATATGTACAAGATGGATTCAGACAAGAAAAACTTCCTGGCTCTAAACAGTGAACTGACCTTCCTAGCAGCAGATTTAGTTATGGATTCAATGTAGTCAACCCACTTGTGCCTCTATCTTCAAGCATAGCGTGACTCAGTTGTTCCTGGCCTGCAGACAGATGCACAGCTGAGGAAAAAAGTACAATGAGGTGCCCATCCCTGGCAAACAGGCTACTCGAGGCTGCACCTTCTTATTGTACTAGAGAGGAGGATCTGTGGTCACCACAGCAGCCAACGGTTGTGGGGGTTTGGTGAATTTTCTGGCCCAATTATACATTTGTTAAGACTGACATTTTGTCCTATCACATCTCAAGATGGGTAAATGTTAGCATTCTATGACCAAGATTAATAAGATCAAAGTGTAATATCTGTTCCAGCAACAGGCCACAACTAGCCCATGGCTACAGCTGTCAGCAGCAGTTCCAGATAGACAGCCATCATCATCTCTAGCTTGCCATTAGCCATTGCTCCCTGTATGCATCTTGCACATGCTGCTCCAGCATGCTCCAACAGGCTTCCTTCTTCAGCCATCTTTGCCAGCAGCAATGATATACAATAAACTGTCCTTAACAGAACAACACTCTTCAGTGGTTACCAAAACAGTCTTTCTTAGGATATCGCTATTCTCCCCATGAGCTTACAGAGTTATCTTTTGCCTAATGCACTGTACAATCATTTTTGTTTATGTATTATTTTTTAACAAAAGACAGACATCAATATATTTTATACTCAAATCTTTGCTTTGTTTATTGTTATTGTTGTTCCTTGTCATTCAATATCTGCAGGCCAATACCACCTGCAACACCCATAAGCAAGGAAACTGAAATATAGATAAGTGTTGGGATATCAATCAAAAATAATGGGTAAGTGTTGGGAAATAAATAAATAATTAATGGGTAAGTGTTGGGAAATAAATAAATAAATAATGGGTAAGTGTTGGGAAATAAATAAATAAATATTGGGTAAGTGTTGGGAAATAAATAAACGAATAAATAATGGGTAAGTGTTGGGATATAAATAAATAAATAATGGGTAAGTGTTGGGATATAAATAAATAAATAATGGGTAAGTGTTGGGAAATAAATAAATAAATAATGGGTAAGTGTTGGGATATAAATAAATAAATAATGGGTAAGTGTTGGGAAATAAATAAATAAATAATGGGTAAGTGTTGGGAAATAAATAAATAAATAATGGGTAAGTGTTGGGATATAAATAATTAATGGGTAAGTCTTGGGACATAAATAAATAATTAATGGGTAAGTGTTGGGAAATAAATAATTAATGGGTAAGTGTTGGGAAATAAATAAATAATGGGTAAGTGTTGGGAAATAAATAAATAATGGGTAAGTGTTAGGATATAAATAAATAAATAAATAATTGGGAAGTGTTGGGATATAAATAAATATGGGAACACTTTTTCAGTAACTTTGAGTTGCATTAGATATTTTGACTGATTCTGAAAGAGTTTTAGGCACTGATTTCAAATCTGAAATTAGTTTTTCTCTACAAGCTTTAGTTTGTATGCAATTTGAGGTTAATGAAATTGTACAAATGTGAACTTGCATAAACCATGTATAAGCATTTTCATGTCCATATATATAGATAGCATCTAATATTTTGATCATTTGTATTTTGTTTCAGATCAAACATGGCTTCCAAAAATAGATATCATTTCAGAAATAAACCTGATGCCTTCTGCTATATATGTGGATGCTGCACACTCAATCGTCAGAGACATAACATATCCTCGTTCGTCAAGCATGCCTACAAGGCATATTTTGAAGTTCATCTTGGTAATCAAGACAAGCAATGGGCTCCTCAGGTTGTGTGCCACAATTGTGAGGAAATGCTTCGAGAGTGGACCAAAGGAAAATGCAAAGGTCTACCTTTTGGAGTTCTAATGATTTGGCGCAAACCCACCAACCGTGTAACTGATGGTTATTTCTGCATGGTAAGCACAACGGGGATGTGCGTTGTGGTGCAGTGGATATCGGCTCGGAACGAGAAATCGGGGTGCCGAGTTTGAATTCCAGTTGAATTCATTGGATTCACTTACACATAAATACCCTTGGGAAAGGTATTAATCCATCTCTTCCTTTCAGTTCTGGGTTAAATAACAGGACAGATTGGGTTCTATAGCCTTGGCTGGCAACCAGTCTACCGCAGAAAGCAATGGCAACCTATTGCGGGATAATCTTCTGCCCAGTCAGTCATGTCTCTTTCGAGACATGATCGCCCAAGCGTGTTTCACATATGGCACTTAACTGACTGACTGAAACACAATGGGTGTTGGAAGGAAAAACCAACATAAGATTACGTATCCGAACATTCCCTCAGTTATTCGGCCTGCTCTGCACACTGAAGAAGTTCCTGTTTCAGTTTTCAAAGTCTTGTCTTCATTGGACAATAAAAACATTGGATATGATACAAGCGAACAAGACAGTTGTGACAGTGAATTGTCAGAAAAGTGTTCACAATCGGAGAACTGTTCTTCAGACACTGAACCTTTCCCCATCCCAAGCCTCTTCCCCAGGCTGAACTGAATGATTTAGTGCGGGATTTAAAACTTTCAAAGAAAGCAGCAGAGCTTTTGGCATCAAGATTACAAGGCAGAAATCTTGTTGATCACTCTGTTAAAGTATCATATTTCAGAAAGCATAACCAGCTTTTTTGTGACCTTCTTTTCAGAAGACAGACATTTTGTTTACTGCCATGATATTCCAGGGCTTCTCAAAGAACTGGGTGTATCTTACTATAGTCCTGCTGAATGGAGACTCTTTTTAGACAGTTCAAAACACAGTCTAAAGTGTGTTCTTTTACATAATGGCAGTGTTTATGGAGCAGTACCTGTCAATCATTCAGTACATTTGTGGGAAGACTATGATGATATGAGAATGGTCATGGACTTATTAAAGTATCATGTGCACAAATGGATCATTTGTGTAGACTTAAAGATGGTCAACTTTCTTCTTGGTCAAAAGAAAGGTTTCACCAAGTTTTCATGTTTCCTCTGTATGTGGGACAGTTGAGCACAAGACAGACATTGGGTCCAGAAGGACTGGCCTATTCGTGACACCCTTGAAGCAGGCAAGCCAAATTTTATACAAGACCCAATTTTAAACAGAGATAAGATCATCTTTCCTTCTCTTCACATTAAATTATGTTTGATGAAGCAATTTGTCAAGGCACTGAAAACTGAAGGTGAATGTTTCCAACACATCATCACAGTTTTACCAGGGTTATCAGTTGAGAAGATCAAAGCAGGTGTTTGATGGCCCACACACTCGAACCCTAATTTGTGATGATCAGTCTGTTGCTAAGATGACCGCTTTAGAAAAGGCAGCATGATTATCTGTTGTGGCAGTTGCTCAGAACTTCCTTGGAAACAATAAGGTGGAGAACTACAGTAAACTTGTGAACAGAATACTTCTCGTTTTTTGTGATCTCAGGTGCAACATGAGCATCAAGCTTCATTTTTTGAACAGCCACCTTGATAAGTCCCTGACAATCTGGGGGCTGTGAGTGATGAACAAGAAGAACAATTCCACCAAGACTTAAAGGTCATGGAAGAACGCTACCAAGGGTTCTGGGGCAAAAGTATGATGGCTGACTACTGCTGGAGCATTAAATGGGATTGCCTAGATGATGTGTACAAATGCAAAAGTTACAAACGCAAATTGCTACCTGAATAAAATACACAAACAAATTGATAAGCTATTCCTATAATTTCCTATAATAACGAAAAATTAAAAAATAAATAAAAATGTCAAATTGCATAAAATCTGTAGCTTGCAGAAAAAATCCGACTTCAGATTTAAAATCAACACACTCAAATTGACTATAAAGGAAGACTTTTTTTAAATGCAACAAAATAAGTGTTCCCTTGTGTACTGGGTAAATTTTGGGATATAAATAAATGATTACTTTTCAAGCTAAGGACTAATTAAAAAAATTAAAAACTAATATAATATAAATATAAAATAAATAAATAAGTAAAATTAAATAAAAATAAATATATAAATAAAATTAACATAAAATAAAATAAAGAAGAAAATATTAAATATATACATATGTATGTGTGTGTTTGTATGCACACAAATATATATACTATGTATATAAATATACACATATGTATGCATGTGTTTGTATGTATATAAATATATACTATGTATGTAAATAAAAACATATGTATGTGTGTGTTTGTATGTATATAAATATATACACATGTACACACACAAATGACAACAAACCTAGCTTTTCATAATTAAAGTAAAAAAAAATTCTAATCACTAAACAAAAATAAATTAAATAAATGATAACATAAACAAATATTTCATTTACTGCCTCAACACTAGATATATATATGTGTGTGTATGTGCATGTATGTGCATATGTTTGTGTGTGTGTGTGGGCTGCATGAGTCTGAGTGTGTATATTATATACCTAATATAATATATAACAACGAAAATACTTCATAAACCTAACCACCCATAATTAATACCGTAACATTTGGAAAAAATCACTTTACCATTTAAGCACTAATTGATATATTATCAATTAGGCACAAATACATATGAGCTTGAGTTTGTTCATGCATATATATCTATATGTGTATATAAATGTATTTTGTGTGTATGTGTGTGCATAAATGTAGGAATATAAGCATATACATACAAATTCAAACAAGCATAAATAAAATTTTGATTTTAAACCTAAACTCTTTTATAATTAACAACCTGATCACCCCCCCACATATATCTATCTATCTAGATATCTATCTATCTATATATATATATTCATTCCCTTCTGTCTTCCACTTTTTTATTTTCTTTGTGTTCTTTTTATTTTATGCATTATGCCCTTTATCCCCTATGTATTTCTCTTTCCTTTTTGTTTGTCCTTTTTTTCAATTTCTTTTTTTGTTTCTCCATCTTTTCTATCCTCTTTACCTCATACAAAACATATTTTCCAAATATATAGGGGAAGTGAGATTTTTAAATTTTCTTTTTCAAAAATAACATTTATTACCATCATGATTAACTACCTGATGAGACATTGTTTTTTCAATGTTGAAACAAAATGTACACTTTTGTAGCAAATTATAATTTGTATATATTCTAAACTATAATTTACAATAAATATCTATATATATCTATATATCTATATCCATATATCTATATTTATTGAATCTGACATATATTTAATTTATTTGCTTAAACATTATTTTTTATTGGATACTCATATTTGAGTAGATGCTCTGCCAGAGAATGCATATTTTTAACTTTTTCTGACAAGATTTCTCAAATATTCGGATGAAAATAAATATACTGTTTAATAATAAAACAGAGCATCTACTCAAATAAAAAAAATTATAAACAAATAAATTAAATATAAATCTGACTTGCAAGAGAGAGACACTTCTGCCAAAAACATTTTACCCTATCTGGTGACAAAACCTGCTGGTGATGCCAGTGGTGGCAGTATCACCTTAGTTACTGAAATGCATTACCTCCCATGATTAACAGCTGGCAAGGGCACAGTATCACACACTGTAAGCAAAACATTGTATGGTGTTCAACAGTACTACTCTTTTATTTGTTAAAAAACTTACTGACAGTTAGGGTTTTACGTTTTTATAGCCAGAAGTGTCGATAGCAGACTCAGAAACAAAGCTACAAAAACTTCTACAGAATGTAGAGAAGGAAAGTGAGAAGAAAGGATTAAACATCAATTAGACAAAATGCATAGTGTTAGCAAAAAGATAATCCCAAATTTCAAATTGGAAATGCCAAAATCAAACAGTATGAAAATTTAAATCTCTGAGAAGTCCAAAGAAGAGTCTGTAATGTGATAGGTACTGATCTGGAGGCTCGACTGCAGCCACTTCCCAACTGTCGAAATGTGGCCTCCCTTTGTCTGTTTTTATAAATACTTTCATGGCTTCTGCTCGGACAAACTTAAGTCACCGGTGCCTCCTCAACAGGTGTTTACTCGTGCAACCAGACTGGCAACTGGGTCCCACCCATTCACAGTCAGGTTAGTCAAATGCAGACGACAATTCTACTCCTGCGGCTCCTTCTTTCACACTTCCCGCTTGTGGAACTCGCTCCCATATTCTTGCTTTCCTGACAGCTACAACCTCCAGAAATTTAAATGCAATGTCAATACTCATCTATTAACCACTGGACTCTAGCTCTCTCCCCACCCCCGTATATCTTTCCCTTTCTCTCCACCTATGTATCTGTCATCGCACCTGCATTCTCAGCTTTCTATTGCTCCTTTCTAACTAGTTTGTACTCCTCACTCTTTTCTAATTAATCTTTTTACAGTTATGTAGCCCCCAGCTCATCAGTGGCATTTCTGCCTTGCTCGGGGTGAAATGATTAAAAAAAAAAAAAAAAAAAAAGTGAAGACTGTAGGTGTGACATTGAATATTATTCTGGAATTATTTTTTCTTCTCCAAGTATTGTCTGTTTCATACTCCTCCCTAATTCTTTAGGACAAGAATAGAGGTTTAATCCTTGTTCACTGTTTAGGATATGGTTTCTGATCTTTTTTAAAGTTTAAGTTAACTTTATACTTCTTATGTCTCTGCCTGAACTCGGAATTGGTTTTTTACTAATTATTTTTTTGAACAGAAGTAGAGGTTTATCTCTTGTTTCTGTTTAGGGTTGGCTTTCTGGTTCTTTCAACTCTGTATCTTCTGATGTCTCTATTTGAAATCTGAAATTTGATTCAGTAATTATTATTATCATTATTATAATTCTCTCCCTATAGGAGCATATCGGTTTGCCTATCATCCAGTTTACACTCCTTCCCAGTCTTTTGAACATGAGTAGAAGTTTATTTCTTGTTTCCTGTTTAGGATCATGCTTCTGGTTCCTTTTAAAATCTACTTCAACTCTATACTTCTAACAACTCTGCCTGAACTCTGAAATGAAATTTGCTAATTAAATTTTTATGGCTTCAAGTCTAGAATTAGATAGGTACTAGTGGATATCGGCTTGGAACGAGAAATCGGGGAACCGAGTTCGAATTCCAGTTGAATTCCTTGCATTCACTTACACGTAAATACCCTTGGGAAAGGTATTAATCCGTCTCTTCCCTCCAGTTATGGGTTAAATAATAGGACAGATTGGGTTCTATAGCCTTGGTCGGCAACCAGTCTACCGCAGAAAGCAATGGCAACCTACTGCAGGATAATCTTCTGCCCAGTCAGTCATGTCTCTTTCGAGACATGATCGCCCAAGCGTGTATCGCACATGGCACTTAACTGACTGACTACATACTATAATCATGTGTATCTGGTGATAAATATTGAGTTAAATTCACCAAACAGAATATCAGCTATAAACACTTTGACTGACCCTGTGGTGAAATACAGTTTAAACATTTTTAATTAGACCATAGCTGGCATTAATAGATGTCAAACAAGAAAGCTTTTCAGTTGTTACCCCAGCATCATCCTAAGAATGGTGGTGATCATCTGTATGTGTCCAGATCTGAAAGAGGCAGAGGATTACTTCAACTAGAACTGCTATCCAAAACCACAGCAATTGGTCTTTAAAGATACTTAAAAACTACAGAAAACTGGCTGATAGTAAGTGTCAAAGAACATCAAAGAAATAATTCAGTAGTACTGGAAACCAACAAATACAAAATGAAACTTCAAGTTGCTGAGGAAGTGCAAATAAACCATAATACACCCACTGCAGGAGCAAAAAACATAAAAAAGAAAGCAAATACAGTTTACCAAACACAGAAATGATGGCATTATAAGCCTTTTCATGGTCAACACAATAGCTGTACCAAACAAGGTGATGTAGACAAACCCAATACCCATCAATGGTTACATAGTGTGTTGTTGAAAGCTAAAATTGAAGGTTTTATTCTTGCTGCACAGAATCAATGCTTGCTAACTAGAAATTACAAAGCACACATACTGAAAAATTGTGTTAACCTGAAATGCAGATTCTGTGGTAAATATCCAGAAACAATTGACCATGTTGAATCAGGTTGCATGGTGTTAGAACCCACTGATTATTAAAAATGAGCATGATAGAGTAAGCTAATATCTGTAATGGAAAGTATTTAATGGAAGGAAACTACAAGAAGTTGCTATAAATATCACCAAAACCCAATTACAGTGATAGTACCTTGTAGTGAATAGGAAATTAAGAATTAAAATCAACTTTCTTCTTTACTTTTACAAAGATTCCCAATGACGTGTGAAATACTGGTTTTTCCCAAATAGAAAAAGGATTGACCATGTGCTTAAAGAAAAAGTCCAAAGCAGATTTTGTGAGTAGATGTTAAATTGATTTTCTGACCAATCGAAGCGATTTGCAAGACCATAAAGACTTTGCGATCCAGTGCGAAAAATTTGAATGACTATAAAGACTTTGATCATATCAGAGCCAGTCAGTCACATGGAAGCAGGAGAGACAACAAGCTAAAATGTAATGGGAGAAACTTCAACCACAACCTGGACATAAGATCACATTGCACTTCGTTCTCTTTCTCCTTCCTTCTTGTGTGCTGATTCCTTTTACTTCTTCTTCATCCAAAGACATTCCTACTAAACAAACACACATACATACATACATACATACATACATACATACATACATACACATAAACTCTTTTCAACAAATTATTACTACAAATTCTATCCTTAACTTATTACTTATTTCTTATCAAACATTCTTCTTCTTACACATTTATGTTAAAGTTCAGCAAACAAAATTCCACTTATATTTTCAACAACAGGATGATATCTTTAAATGTGGGGATTGTTGGCTATGTCTAAAAGTGGCCTTGTACCAGGCATGGCTGAAGCACCCTCTAGTTACAAACTGTAACAATTTTATGGGACTTTATAGCAATCTCAGAAATATGTTATCTGAGAACATCAATAATTACAATTGTAGTTGAAGCCCTCACATTGATTAGAAAAGGTTTCCATAGACTCATTGAAGGGATTCCTGGCAATTCATACCTTTACAAAATACAAAAGATTATACACACAGCTACAGCTCACACATTTCCAAGTGCTTTGTCTATGTAAAATGTGAATGATCTTTGTTATTTTTTGATTTGTTTTTTATAAAAATGACCAGTAGATAGTATGATGAACCGATTTTGGATCTTAAGTCTCTGCTTGGGACCCGGAAGGAAATAAATATGAAACAGAAATCAAAGAAAATAATAATAATAATAATAATAATAATAATAATAATAATAATAATAATAATAATACAGTTAAGCTGCTCAAGAAATAATCTTTAAAGAAAGTACTCTTGTTACACTGTAGTAATTTCAATCATCTGATTTCAATCTTGACTCTTGCTTTAATTGTAAAACATGTATTTTATGATTAGCGATTCAACTCTGATGAAATCTTATTGAAAACAACATAAAAACTCAATTACATTCAAAAGCTGACAAAATTCCCCCAACTGCCTTCATTTGATGTTTTACAAATTTATCAATTCATGATAGATTTACAAATTTCAAAATGAATTTCAAGCAATAAGGTGTGTTTGTAATGAAAAGCAATTTTTGGCTCTCTTCACAAGAGAAGCGCAATAAATGTCTTGTATTTTAAACAAGCTAGACAGATAACAATCTCTAATTTTGAGAAATTATCTGAAAGAGAAAAATGAATTGGCAATTTTTTGTAAACAGCAGGTGCAAATCAAAGGTTGTGACCTTACTGAACTATAATTATTTCTATCATGATCTACCATTTTGTGTATTTCTTTGTTTTCTTTTTTGATACTTAAAAAGTACTGATCTCTCAAAATGAAGCAATTTAAATGTCAGTCAACAGTACGAGAACAAAGATAGGAAAAAAATGAAATTTACCTTGTTAAAGTTCTTGACATACTAGGATAAAAATACTTTTTTGACAATGGGTTCTTTTTAGTATAAATCATTATGATTTGATTTATATCATTTGAAATTTTAATGTATGTATTAACAGCTCAAATTCTCTTTGAAACTACAGGGTCCCCAGTAAAAAGTCACAAATTTATTATCACTGTTTTACCTTTCAGGAATAATTGACCTTAAATAAATTTCTTGAATTTTCACAACCTTGAATAAAGCTTCTGCCTCCTAATTACCATGCTTACAACTTTGTGTTGAACATGCAAGCAAACATTTTGTACATCTAATCTAATAATGATTGTTCAGTTTGTGCATAAATCGTGAAATTTACCACTTTCTTCACTGGGCAACTTGAAGTATGAAATATGAAAATTCATCAGAAACAAAGGAAAGAATGCTGAACTATTAGGGCAATTAATGCTGGACATGCTCCTCATAGATGAAGAGGAGACTTGAGGCAACAGAGATGGGGTTTTATAGAAGAATTTCTTTTATCATTTTGCCCCAAGCAAGGCAGTAGAACCACTAAGATGTAAGAGGTTGCTGAGAGTGAAAGAAACTGAGAAAATATTATTGAGGACATCAAAATGGATCACAAAAGAACTAGACACAAAAAGACAGATGATGGAATTGTATTTATATTTTTAAAGATCATTGTTTATGGAAAAGCAAAAGTCAGAAGAGAGTTCCACAGACAAGAAGTATGATGGAAGAAACAGCATAGATCTGAGAATGGATTCTGAGAATGCCATTAATGGAACATGTAAGCATCAAGGAAGTTTTAAGGAAAGGCAGAACAAAATGAACACTTATACATAGAGGATGTGCATTGTAATGCATTGGATATCGGCTCGGAACGAGAAATCAGGGAGCCATGTTCAAATTCCAGCTGAATTCACTGCATTCACTTATGCACAAATACCCTTGGGGAAGGTATTAATCTGTGTATTCTTTCCAGTTATGAGTTAAATAACAGGACAGATTGGGTTCTATAGCCATGGTCGGCAACCAGTCTACCGCAGAAAGCAATGGAAAGAGACATGATCACCCAAGCGTGTATCACGTATAGCACTTAACTGACTGATACATAGAATCAGAAAAAAGTAATTGAAATTTCTAGAACACATCAGGAGGAAAGATGGGTCAAAGTACTTGACACTCACAGGACAAACTGAAGGCAAGACGAACAGAGAAAAGTATGAGTAATCCAATAAGATAGGTAAGGACTGACTCTTGACTTAAAGAGTTTAAGATTAACATGTTTGTAGAAACATCCACATGGAAATCAGTTCTTGAGAAGATAATGTCTGAGTGGAACTTTCTCCTTATAACTATCTATAATATTATTAATATTATTGTTATACATTAATGTATATCATGAATATTTTCTTTTTTCTAATGAGCTGGCCTAAATGAATGTCACAACAGGGAGCTGGAGAAATAGTCAGAACACAAACATTGCTAAAAGCAACAAGGGATAAAAAGTTCAGGAGAGCAATGATTGCTCATCTCCTAAAAATACAAAGCACTTTTTATCACCCCCAAGAAAGGTGAGACCATCACTAATGCACAGGGGGTTCCAGAGGTAGAAAAGACAGGAAGTAGGGAGTGTCAAAGAAAGGTCAAAAGGTGGATGGGATTCAAGGAGATAGAAGATGGCAATTGATGTTGAATTTAAATTTTTTGATATTGTAGCTATCATGGAAGCAAGTAAATGAAATGGAGGTCCACAGGCAGAAAGTGTGAGAAAAGAAACTAACAGAGTAGAGGAAGAAGTTACATTTCACTATTTCAACAATGAAAGGGTGGGACCTAGATGCCAACATGCTTAAATTCATGAGATCAAGGCATAAGAAAAAAAGCTCATCCAGGCAGTTGCTATGAAAATATTAATAGAAAAGACAGAGGGAAGGCACATCACATCAGTGAAAATATGACTACAGTTGAGATGCCAAGTCAGGATCAATTGCATTTTCTTCTTGCAGATTCTTCTTTAGATTTTGTTGAAAGCCTAGAAATAAATAGCAGGAGCACCTGACCAGATATGCTAACAGTATTCAATGCATAGACAAATGGCAGATTTATAAATGTGCAAGATGAATTCTGACAGGAAAACATTCTGGCTTGACACAGTGACCCAAACTTCCTAGCAGTAGATGCAGCTATAGATATATGGACATTCTACTACAGGTCAGTTGAGAAATTGAGGCTAAGGAGGTGCAGTGTGTCTCCAGGAAACTAGCATCATTCATTCCAATGATAGGTAGGAAAGTTTCTCTATGGTGGTTAAAGGAGAGCAGTTTATTTTTAGAGGCATTAAAATTTACGAGCCATTTCTTACCCAAGTCCATCACTGATTAGAGGTCTTTTTCAAGAGTAGCAGTTAAATTTGCCATGGCAGATTTTCTATTGAGTGATGAGTAAATGGTGGTATCATCTGCATAGATACCTACTTGAGAACTCATTACATCTGGAGAATCATTGAAAAGATCTGAAAGAGCATAGGACTTAGGATAGAGCCTTGATAGATGCCTGTGTTCATGTGAAAAGATCTGAAAACTTGCCTGTTCAAAACAATCTTCTTTTCACAATTTGATAGAAACAATTGGATTAAATCGAACAGCTCTCCAGAAATACCGTAGCCCTGGAGTTGGCACCAAAGGCCAGCATGCTAAATCCTGTCAAACGCTTTCTGGATATCTAGTGCAACAGCTCAAACTTCACCATTCTTATCAAGAATTTGGGATACATATTCAGTGATGGCTGTTAGCACATTAGTGGTAGATCTGGTAAGGCCAAAGCCATATTATTTGTCAGAAAATAGGTCATGAAACGTAAGATGTTTAACTACTTCAGCACTGATATAAGCCTTGAATTCTTCTTTTTCTATGTGTCTTGTCCCTTCAGGACGTAGGCAATCATGGCCTTCCATGTTTCCCTATCCTTGATGGCTCTGAGCGTGCCTTCTCCTGTTACACCATGCAGTCCTCGTTCCGTCATCCACCTGATTAGGTCCTTCAAATATGTTATCCATTGCTTTCCCCTGTCTCTTTTTCTTTCTATCTAGCCTGTTAGTATCAGATTCTCCAAGCCCTCCTTCCTCATTGCATGTCCCAGGAACTTCAGCTGTCTCTTCCTGATGCTCAGTATTAACTTCCTTTTTGCTTCCATCATTTCCAAGACCTCATCATGTGAATACTTTGTCAAAAAGTTTTAAGAGGCTAACAGGGTGATAGAGATGTCAGAGAGTTTCCTAGTGTTCTTAAAAACAGGAACTATAGATGAGGGTGATTAACAAGCAGAAAAGCAATGAGGCAGTTGCTATAGAGTTTGAAAAAGAACGACATTCTGCAGATGAGTGTTATGTTTTTTTAATTTATGAGATTTTCAAGAAGCAATTCTTATCACATTTTAACCAATTCATTTTACTTTCTCTTTCAAAAGTACAATCTCTAAACAAAGAGAGGTGATTCTTTTCTTTAGTAAACAGAAAGGAAATGATGGTTGAAATACTGACCATTACATTAAAACTCCTGAGCAACAAGTAGTATGATTTTTTTTCTTCTAGTTCTGCTACTGATGTCATAATTATCATCTCAAATAGAATCAGTGAAGCTCTTGAGAATAAAAATATCTCAAGAATGATCACAAGCAATGTGAGCCACACATTCTCACCAAACTCAACAAACCATGTGACATAAAAAGATTCATACTTTTATATGCAAGGATATTTTCTAATTCTTTCCCTACAGAAGAAAGAAATTCATGTGTGCTGAAATAAATTTGGTAGTTTATATAATTCTTGGAATGATAATGATTCTTCTAAAAATATAGAAGTTTCTTTTGTGAAGAAAAATTTATGTAATAAAAGTATGATGAAAAGAAATAGACACTAAAATATTTTAAATATTTTTATTCTGACAGAATATCAATAGAAAAGGATTAGATATTAAAAATAAAATTATTTATAAATATTAAATTAAATTAATTAAATTAATTAAATTAAATATTAAAAATTAAAATTATTTATGAATAAAAAAAATTGTCAACTAATGCCCATGTCAAAATAGTAACTACAATGATGTGAATGAAAAAGTTAATTTAGTGTTGTGACAACAGAATTATCATAGAAATATAATTAATAATGCTAATCATGTTGAGGTAGTAATAAACATAATAATACTAGTCTTAAAATACTAAACATAATAATATTAAAATAATAAACATAATAATAGTTGTTTTCTTTATATGTTTCATTTGAACAACACCAGACAAAAGTTCCATCATCATCAGCCTCCTTAGTGTCATTAGTAAACTTTTGAAGCTATCATAAACAAATCATTGAATACTTAAAAAAACTTTTTAGCAACAAGTAGTATGATTTTTATTCTTCTAGGTCCACTGCTTATGTCATAAATATGATCAAAATAGAAACAGTGAAACTTTGATAACAAAATTATCTCAAGAATGATCATGTTAGATATCTCAAAAGCCTTTGAAATTGCTACACAAACTGATCAGCTATTGAATCACACTGAGTGAGTCCTATCATTTATCAAGTTTTTCTTATCAGGTAGGTCTATGAAAATGGACATTAATGGCCAGATCTTTGTGGCACAGGAATTCAATGCTGGCATGCCTTGGTTCTACCTTCTTTCTGCTTTATATCAATGATCTGTCCAAGAATATTCTCAGATCCTTAGTAAATATATATGCAGATAATACCTCAGTGTATGGATGTGCCTCAAATCATCTTGATCACAAGTGTCTGGCAGGTAATATCTCTGACCTAGCCACTCAGTCAGTTAAGTACCATACATTATACACACTTTGGCAATCATGTCTCAAAAGGGACATGACTGACTGGGCAGATGATTATCCCACAGTAGGTTGCCATTACTTTCTGCGATAGACTGGTTGCCAGCCATGGCTATAGAACCCATTCTGTTCTGATATTTAACCCATAACTAGAGGGAAGAGACAGATTAATACCTTTCCCAAGGGTATTTGGGCATAAGTAAATGTAAGGAATTTAACTGGAATTCAAACTTGACTCCCCGATTTCTTGTTCCGAGCCATTATCCACTATACCACAATGCATATCCACGACCTAACCCTCACTAAAACTCACTCCCAACCTCAAATGGAATGTCTATATTCTTGTCATCATAAAAAATGCAGGAAGATTGGTTAGTTCATCGCATCATTCCAGAAAATTCTTAAATCCAGGATCTACATTTATAACAGTCAGATCAGACAAAGTATGTTCGTTGCTATCATATATGAGCAAGTGTTGCCCCAAAAAACATACCGGTCTTATCAGTGTTGAATTATTCTCCTCCTTGTAACTCTTATCTCACAGACAAAATGTCGCCAACCTTTCACTACTATATTGTTATTACGATGACAGATGTTTTGATGAGTTACATTCTCTAGTACCACCAGTTCAGACTTTTATGGTTAGGACCAACCGTGCTGTGTTCACTGTGGCAAACCATCTTCATTTCCTTCATGTTTCTTTGATAAAAAGCAACTTCCGCTCAGAATGCTTTTTCCCCAGAGCATAAAAAGAAGTCCAGCTGAACCATAACATGTTCAACTTGAATATCAGAAAAATAGATTGATGAATTAATTTAAGATTTTCAAATTTATTCATTTCTTCATAAACTTATTTTCAAAAGATGTGGATGAAATCAGTGAAAACGGTCTGTGAATTTTATCACAACTGATGGCATAAAGATTATTTTGTGGGTGAAAAAATTCAAGAGTATTTCTCTCAAATTCAGAATTTTTCAGATACTCTAATGATATAAAAATTCAATATGTGAAAAAAAATAAAAATTACTTTAAAAAATAAAATAAGAATAAAATCAATGTTTTTTAAACAAATGACTAAATATTATGATTAAAAGAAAATTTGTTTTTTTTAAGTTTTCTTTATGAGAAATTAAGTTTGGTAAAAGACTGGAAAATGATTTCTGTTTGAAAGATTCTTCTTTATATGCTGTGAGTGTTCTTTCAAGACTTAGGCAATCATGGATTTCCACTTGCCTAAGTCTCTCTTTCCTTCTATCCTGTAAGTATTAGATTCTCCAAACTCTTCTTCCTCATTATGTGCCTCAGAAAGCTCAGCTGTCTCTACCTGATATCAAGTAGAAGTTTCTTTTTTGTTTGCATCCTCTCCTAAACCTTGTCATTGCTCACATTTCAGTCCATGATATCCTTAGCATCTTTCTGTAGAACCACACTTCTGCTGCTTCAAGTCTCTCATTTCATCTTTGAAGAGTTTGTAAGATAACTAATCTATTAATCTGTATTCAATCATAAAAAAGGTTTTCTTAGAGAATATGATATTTTTTATTTGGGTTTTTATTCTCTAATTCTAACAAGTCATGCAGAATAAACTTCAAACTTAAAATCAATAAAAGCTTTTTTATTGTATGAATTGAACAAACAATAGTGAAGAGGAGTTCATGTCAGCAAGAAACAAAGAACAATGGTATGTCATTAAAAAAATATGGAGTGGTTTCCTGTGAAGGCAATTCATGGAACAGTGTAGCTATTATTAGCCAAATCTCTACATTAGATATATTTATTATTATCTTCCTCTTTCTTACCCCTGTTCAATTATTCTTTTTCTTTTTTTTTTTTCTTTTTCTGGCTATTTGCAAGCCCAGCTTGATAGGATAAAAGGTTAAATGGGGCAAATGAAGGTAAGAAGACTGGGTTGTGTTGGTCTTCAAAATAGCCCTTAAAAATCACCAACTAAAATTCTAGTTCCTGTTAGAAAATGAACACTCGCCATGGAAATCAAGGGAAAACACAACAAAAAATAGATAGATGGAAGTTTAAGAAAAAAGAAAGAAAAGTTAGATATGAACAGACCTTGACAGAAAGAGAGAAAGAAAGAAAGAAAGAAAGAAAAATATGCCAAATAAAGATATTGATAAATATGAACAGAATAAGCTGGATAGATAGATAGATAGATAGATAGATAGATAGATAGATAGATAGATAGATAGATAGATAGATGAAAAAAATTAAAAAAAAAGAAAGAGAAGATAGATATGAATAGACCTTGAAGAAAAAAGTAAAGAGAGAAAGAAAAATTATATATGACTAGACTTTGACAGGAATAAAAAAGAGAGAAAGAAAAATATCTTAAATAGATGTATTGATAGATATGAATAGAATAAGATAGATAGATAGATAGATAGATAGATAGATAGATAGATAGATATGAATAGAATGCCCAAGATAGATAGATAGGTAGTTAGATAGGTAGATAGATAGATAGATATGAATAGAATGCCCGAGATAGATAGATGGGTAGATAGATAGGTAGATAGATATGAATAGAATGCCTGAGATAGATAGATAGATAGATAGATAGATATGAATAGAATGCTCGAGATAGATAGATAGATAGATAGATAGATAGATAGATAGATAGATAGATAGATAGATAGATATGAATAGAATGCCCGAGATAGATAGATAGATAGATATGAATAGAATGCCTGAGATAGATAGATAGATAGATAGATAGATAGATAGATAGATAGATAGATATGAATAGAATGCCCGAGATAGATAGATAGATAGATAGATAGATAGATAGATAGATAGATAGATATGAATAGAATGCCCAAGATAGATAGATAGATAGATAGATAGATATGAATAGAATACCTGAGATAGATAGATAGATAGATAGATAGATATGAATAGAATGCCTGAGATAGATAGATAGATAGATAGATAGATAGATATGAATAGAATGCCCGAGATAGATAGATAGATAGATAGATAGATAGATAGATAGATATGAATAGAATGCCCAAGATAGATAGATAGATAGATATGAATAGAATACCCGAGATAGATAGATAGATAGATAGATAGATAGATAGATAGATAGAAAGAAATATTAAAGCAATGGAAAATATACAGGTACCTCAGTCACAAAGCAGGACACTTCTTTTTCTTCATCTTTTTTACACTTATTTATTATTTTCTTTATTTTCTATTATTTTAAACACTTTGTGACAGAAACTGAATAAAATATTGAATGAAAAGATTCAATTAGAAAAGTCATCCTGCTTTCCTTGAAAATCTACATTCCTAAATCCAAGTTTTTTTTACTTAGATTTGAACACTGCCTTCTGACACTTAGCAGGCTACTTCCTATTCCTTCTCCTGCTCTTTTAAGCTTTAATATTTTACTTAGTTCTCATTTTTCATTCTTCCCCACTCTTCAATGCTCTTATCTTTTTCGTTCCCATTCTCCTATAACTTTACATTGTAGTGAATAAGAAATTAAGAATTAAAAGCAAATTTCTTCTTCACTTTTACCAAAATTCCCAATGACTTATGAAATCCTGGTTTTTCCCAAACAGAAAAAGATTGATCATGTGCTTAAAGAAAAAGTAGAAACCAGATTTTGCAAGTAGGTGTTAAATTGATTTTGACCAATGGGCGCGACTTGCAAGACCAAAAAGGACTTCACGATCAAGTGTGAAATTCAAAAAGGACTATATAAATGACCTCAGCATCAGTCAAGTCAGTCACACATGGAAGCAGCATAGACAACAAGCTAAAATCTAACAGGAGAAGCTTCATTTGTTCTCTTTCTCTTTTCTTCTCGTGAACTGATTTCTTTTACTTCTTCTTCTCCATCCAAAGACATTCATACTGAACAAACCAACACATGCATTCTTTAAACAATTACTGCTAGGAACAATTTCTTCAACTCTTGGTACCTTTAACTTTATCATTGAACACGAACTCTACCCTTAACTTCTTAATAATGTTTCTAGTTGCACATTAACTTCTACAATTTGTGTTATTCTTTCCTTTTAATAAATTTCTATTTTAACATGAAAAATGTATATTTTTATTTTTAGATCATTCCACATATTCTAACCTGCCAACAACCAACCTTTCTGAATAAAAAAAAAATTAACTCACACCCCACATCTACAGTGGTGAACCCTGACGTACAAAGAACACGCACCCCATAGCTACACTGGTGACCCCCAATGGTTGAAAGGAACACGCACCCCATGGCTTCAGTGGTAACTCCTGATGTACAAAGAACACGCATCCCTTTTCTTCTGTGGTGAGCTCTGACAGCTGAAAGGAACATGCACCCTACAGCTTTAACATCACTTTCACTCTCTCCTGTTCCTTTCTGTTCTCTTTCTTCTATTCTCATGCATCTTTATCTCTGTCTCTTTTCTTTATTATTTTTCCACTCTTTACCTCTTTCCAGCGCCTCTACTTCTTTTTCCCCTCCTCTCATGTCATTATCTCACATTCCCCTTCTCCTATACAGACCTTGACAGAAAGAAAGAGAAAGAAAGAAAAATATGCCAAATAGATACACATATTTATAAATATGAATAGAATAAGCTAGATAGATAGATAGATAGATAGATAGATAGATAGATAAAAAATTAAAAATAAATAAAGAAAAGAATAGATAGCTATGAATAGACCTTGAAAAAAAAAGCAAAGAGAGAAGAAAAATTATGTATGACTAGACTTTGACAGGAATAAAAAAGAAAGAGATAAAGAAAAATATTCTAGATATAAACAGAATAAGATAGATAGATAGATAGATAGATAGATAGATAGATAGATAGATAGAAATAATAAACTCTGTTTTGCTTTTCATACATCATTATTGCTTTTTCCTTTCTCTTACATCTTCACCTGTATTCTCTGCACCTCCATTCGAATTTCACTAATTCTCTTTCCCTATCTCTTTTATGCCTTGACCTCACTTTCCTTTTTCTATGCTTTTATTTTTCTCTCTCCTTTTCCTATGCTATATTACTCTTCTACTTGCTCCTAAATGTTTACTCCTCTTTTAAAGTTCCAACACCTTCCTTTACATCTTTTTCTCCTTTACCTATGTTGTTACCTTACTTCCTTCCTCCTATGCTTTTATTCCACTCCCTCTCTTTTGTAAGTCATTAACTCACTTACTCTCTCTCATATGTCTTACCTGACCTCCCCTCTTTGCTATGCCTTTACCTCTTTCTCCCTTTTATACTTTTTCCTCACTCCCCACTCTCCTATACTCTTACCTCTCTTTCTTCCTTTCCTGTGCCTTCACTCTTTTCCAATTTCTCTTTTCATGCACCTTCACTGTATTTTTTATGTTACTGAGTTTTTTTACTTTCATTTACACCTTTCCATTTACCCACTTCTTTTTCATTATCTTCTGTCCAAATTATGAATCTAAGATGAACTTTTCTTGATATTTCTTATATCCAACTCTATCAAATGACAAGTCAGCTCGTGAGACTGATCACTCATTGCTTTACAAAGAAACTGAAATAGATACGTACACTCTATTCTGAGTTGGTCTTTACAAAATACTTATATAGACATTAACATCAAAAGGAGAAAATGTCTAACGGTTACAAGCTCTAGGGTGATTTCTGGCCAGCCTAGCTTTTCTCCTCTGAGCCTAAGGTATAATTCTGAAAATAAATGAAAGATTACAAAGAATTTATCCAAATGTACAAATGGGATAACTTTCTTCTCTGTTCATTGGTAACTTTTTACATTTCTCCAGACAATTTTCTTCATTCTCAACCAGTCAAATTTTGTTTCTTTTTAAAGAGAAAGCAACAGCTTATGTGCCGAATGAGAAAGAAGAGGGACAAAGTTAAAAAAGCAGATTGTGATATTGTACACAGAGATGCTGATAGACTTAGACAATTTTTTATAACTTTTAAGGTAACCAAAGTGATAAATGAAATATATGACAGTGGTGAAATACTAGAAACCTCAATAGATCAATTTTCATAACTGATTTTAAAAACCAAGAGCAAATGAATACAAGTTTTATTAGTTTGATGGGCCAAATAACAAAACCAATAATTAGAATTATGAAAGGTATTTAATAAAGTACAACATAAAGAAATGGAGAAGAGTGGAATAATGGTTAGTGGTTTGGGCTGAGGAATCAGAGTAATGAGTTCAAATTCCAGTTGAGTTCATTACATGTTAATATTCTTTTGAAAGGTATGAATCTATGTCTTCTGTTTATGGGTAAATGACAGGATAGACTGGGTTCTATACCAACCAATCTAGGAGAAGGAAATACTCTAAATTCAAAAACAGCTTAGAGAAGTTTGGGTCCATCAAAGTATCTTGCCTAGAATACACTATTGCTACTGCTACTATAAGCCTATCAGGTTATGGGTTTAAAAATAAGATCTTCAAGGGTTTATTTAAATGAAATTTATTCAAATAATCTGTAGCTTCTACTGGAGAGGAACATTTTGATGATTTTGAGTTAATCAATGGCACAAGAAGGACCAGAAAGACTAAGAAGGGTTATAAAGGGATAATAATTACATAGATCAATAAAATACAGGCAATTGGGAATAGTCATGATCACCCATGTTCTAAAAGTTACATCGTACATAGAGAGAGAACGCTCGTTAAAGAAAGTCTATCAGTAGGTCAATAAATAGTTTACAAGAAACAGAAAATAATTTTTAAAATTACAGAAATAAATTGTTACTAAATATAGAATATTCTACATATAAGTATATGCAGAGTATATATACTTTTATACATATACATACATATCTACATTATATATATTCCAAAGGTTGTCATAGCCAGGGTTGATAATGGGGACAAGCTCCCATTGTCTATAAAATGCTTCAATGGTATGCAATCTGAAATAGCCTCTGACAACTAAGTCCAACTCCAAGCTGCAGAATAGGCAAAGGTAGACAACTGGTGCCTCATAATGAGCTGCTTCATGTAGATGGAGCTTGACAGCCAGAAAAGCAGTCCATCTTGAGGAAAGAAAACCCTGATTTTTGACCACCACTGCCTTGTGTTAATATCCAAACATGGAAAAGGCTAAGGAAGTAAACTCAAAATGAAGCCTTTCTATACTGACAAATTTCTGTCAACTCTTGTAGCCAATCCTGTCCTGAATGTAATGGCCTGTATTCTTTTGAATCTTCTCATTATGACTGAGAGGAATGTGGTATGTAGTCTGAATAATTCTATATTGTGAGCATTTGATGCAGAATTTTCACCCTCTTTTGAATTACCCTGGTATTTTTGACTTTGAACTTGCAAGATTGATTTTAGACTCTTAGAATTATGATCCTGGATTTCAGTTTTTGGATCTAATCCCCACAGCCTCATTGTCATTTCTTTTATGCATGATTCTGTAACCATAGCTTTGTGTGTGCATATTACAATAATAATGTGGGCATATGCATGTACATACATATATATATATATATATTTGTGCTTTATTGTATATGTAGTTATTCATATGGGTGAAATATATAGTTTTGGGAGTGGGATTCTGTGCATATACAATTGAAGGTTTAGACATTTAGTTTTTTTTATTATTTATTCGTTTTCAAAAGGTTATCAAATTGAGATAGGAAGATAACAATAAACAAAGTTGATAGGTATATATATATAAAGATTTCATTGATTGATTTGTTTTCTATGAATTATCAACCCTTTGCAGGTTATTTAAGGCCAGAAAATATGAGACAAGTAGATATGATTAAAGGAAATGTTGATAAAGATTTGAAACAGAAAGGTGGACAGGCATGTGGAAATTGAGATAGAAAGATAAGAATAACCCAAGACGATAGATAGATATGAAGATTCCATTGATTAATTGATTCATTTTCCACGGTTTATCAACCCTTTGCAGGTTATTTAAAGCCAGAAAATATGAGACAAGTAGATATGATGAAAGTAGACGTTGATAAAGATTTGAAACAGAAAGGTGGATAAACATGTAGATATTGAGATAGAAAGATAAGAAGAAACCAATTTAATAGATATATATTAAAATTCCATTGATTGACTCATTTTCTACAGCTTATCAACCCATTGCAGGTTATTTAAAGCCAGAAAATATTTTTAAATGATAAGAATATTTTCTTACTGCAATAATAATGATTTAGTGATGCAAGTCTTAATACTAAGGGAACAAGAGGTGAATTCATACCTTTCCCAAGTGTATTTGAATATAACAAATGAAAGTGGAATTGGAAGCTGTCTCTCCGATTAACAATTCTGAGTCATTATCCATTACAGTATCCACACATCCAAGCTTACAACACCTGGTATTCCCAAGTGGTCACTCATCTATGTACCGACTAGGATCGATTCAGTGAGTGTAAAGGAACCGGTGCTTCAGTATGATATAGCCGTAAGCCAGAATATTATAAATTGATACTCACACAATACATTGCTTATATGTGTATCCTGATAATTTTAGCAACATTGGTTAAATAATAAAAATTATATTATGAAAACATTAACTTAAATGGTAAAATCTGATATAAAGGATACAGAGAAAGTGAGAGAGAGAGAGAGAGAGAGAGAGAGAGTAAGATATATATATATATGTATTTAGAATTTATAACATAAGTCTGTATTTTGTTTTGACACTACTTGTGTCTTGTCAAGTGATTATGCTGATGGTAAGATGAAGAGTTTTAAAAGATTCAAAACTAGCTAAACCCCCTCAGGAGGGGAGACATTGTTACATAGTCTGTGATGACCAGGCAAAATACAATTTCTTATTTGATGAGTATGACAACAGACCCTAAAAACAATTCATTGATGCATTGATGCTAATGTTTGATTGAAATAGAAATCGTTTTTTTAAATGACTATTAATTTCACTTTAAGATAAAAATTCATTTTAAAAAATTATTACGAATTAATGTTAGAAATTACGAATTTCAAATTCTAAATTTAACTGAGCAAATGAATTTTAATTTTTAAGCTGTAATGAAGCTTAATGCTATAGTGTTGTTTTTTTCAGTGGTTTACTGATAAAAAGATATTTTGGCAAACAGGTTTTTTCTCATAAAGCATAAAGTGCTTGATATCAAGATAGAGAGAGAGCATTAATAGGATTAATGAGGAAAAGTTTGTCACTTTACTGAGCAGACTGAAAAAAGCCCGGAGGAGTGAGGACATCATATTGTTGCTTCACAAAACATTAAAGTTGGCATGATTCTCTTCAGTTAAGTGACAAATATCTCTACATTAATCCTATATATGTATATCTATCTATCTATCTATCTATCTATCTATCTATCTATCTATCTATCTATCTATCTAATAGACATTCATAACAGACATTCATTGTCTGTTATATTTAATAATATATGTTTATATATACATATGTATATGTTTAGAACGGCTCATGATTAAACATAATAGACATTCATTGTCTCTTATATTTAACAGTATATGTTTAGAAAAAAAAAAAATATATATATATATATATATATATATATATCAAATACTCAAGGAAGAAAGGAGGGGGCCCACATTAAACTAAAAAAAGATACAAAAAGTATCGTCATAAAAATTATGTTGGGTGCCTTTCAGCTGACACTTTTTCAAACAACAATCATTGGTAGTTATTAAAATTAAATGGCCAAAAAGAAAAATTCTTATTAGTTACTAAGTTTAAAAGAATTATATATATATTAAAGGGGGGAGTGGAAAAAATTTTTTTTTCCTCCTTGTAAGTAATGGCTTCCCCAAAGAGGGCCAATTTAAATTTCAATTCTCATTGTATGCACAGGGCAGGCTTCAGCATATTAATGACAACAGACTCAAGAATATCAAGATGAAGTCTGTTCCATTCCCTGATGATATATGATGGTGAATAGAATAATTAAGGAACAGGTAGAAAAAGTGTCTTTAATCTAACATGTTCAGAAATTTTTAAAGATGAATGACTTACATACTGTCTCTTTGGATTTTTAAAAAATTTAAAAAATGTTTTCATCATTCGTCTTTAAAAAATCTCTGAAGAAGCTTGTTAAAATGAAACATGTTAGATTAAAGACACTTTTTCCTCCTTTTTCTTTACTTATTCTATTCATCTTGTTGAATTTCAATCTATATCCACATCCTAAACAGGGAACAAGGGATGAGCCTCTACACCTGTTCAATAGACATGGGTGGAGTGTGAACCGGGCGATAGTTCAGTCTATCTACTCCAATTGAAAAAAACAAACAAAAAAGAAAAGTGAAAAGATTGGAAAAGAGAAAGCCGGAAACCACATCCTAAATAGGGAACAAGGGATGAGCCTCTACACCTGTTCAATAGACGTGGGTGGAGTGTGAACCAGGCAATAGTTCAGTCCCCAGGTACGAATTTGCATGAGATACTAGATTAGCAACTAGGTCTCACCCTTTTACAGTGAAACCAATAAAATGTAACTGCAATTTCTACTCCAACAGCTTCTTTTCTTGCACTTCCTGCCTGTGGAATTCCCTTCTGTATACTTGTTTCCTCAACAGCAACAATCTTCAGGAGTTTAAATGTAAGGTCAATAGACACCTCCTAAAACACTAACTTACACCCATTCTCTCAAACACTCTTCCTATGTACCTCCTTACACATCTTTCACCCCCCTTCTGACATTTCCTATATCTAATCGCTCTCTCAGCACCTTCCCCTATGTAACCCTCTGCGCTATAGTGGCAGTGGAATGCCTTGCTTGAGGTGAAAGGATTTTAAAAAAATATATATATATGAATGATAAAATGTAGTTTTGAGATATGCTATAATAATCGGTTAAATTACTTAACCCATAGCTGTAGAGAGAGAAGATGGCTTCTTACTTCTCACAATATCATTTGTGCATAAGGAAATCTAACTTATCCAACTAGAATTGAAAGTTGGTTTTCCAATTAACGATTCTGAGGAATCATCCATTATTCCACCTAAACAACCAAACTTACAGCACCTGATATTCCCAAGCAGTCACTCATCTAAGTACTGACTAGATTCAACATTCTTTAACTTTGGTGATTGTACATGGACCAATGTTTCAACATAATGTGGCCATCAACCATTTAGTCTTTGTGTGTGTGCACATGTGTGTGTGTGTGTGTGTGTGTGTGTGTGTGTGTGTGTGTGTGTGTGTGTGTGTGTGTGCGCACAAACAAGCACTTTCAGATATGCTAATATGGGTTGGTAGCTAAACAATTATTAGCACAGGCAATGGGATCTGCAAACCAGGTTCCTGCCCTTTCAATTTCATTCCATTATTGTGCAAAAGTCTTTGGGCAAGGCATAAGTTTATTCCTTCTTTCCCCTAGCTATGTGCTAAATAGCTGGCCTCACTAACATTGGGTGGCAATCAGTTTGGATAGATGGATGGATGACCACTATTATTTGAGGATGCCCATCTACTAGAATTGCTAGCTAATCTCTGTTGTACATGCCTGTTCAGGCACATTTGTGTTTGTTCATCACCCACAGAGCCTACCTGTGGTTTATACTGTGATTATGCTGAAAAACCTTAGGTACAGTTTCTAAGAGACAGTGTTTATCTAGTGTGACCAACAATTTGAACAAGGCCAAGATGTTCAAAACCTCAGTCATGATGACTTGTGACTTGGTATTAACACAACCATGGATGACTTCCAAAGGGTTCCATCTACCCATTTTAACTCACAAGGCTTAGGTCAACCTGTGCTATGGTTTTCCAAATGTGCTGCATGATGACAAATTGACTATAATAATATTAGAATCCACAGTTTCTTTTCTCGCACTTCTCGACTGTGGAATACATGATTGCTTCCCCGACAGCTACAATCTCCAGGAGTTTAAATGTAAGGTCAATAGATACCTCCTAACACACTAACTCGCATCCATTCTCTCAAACACTCTTCCCATCTGCCCAACCTGTCTATCACCCTACTTCTAACATTTCCTATATCTAACCACACTTTCTCTTTACTTTCCCCTATGTAACCCCTTGCGCAATAGTGGCAGTGGAATGCCTTGCTTGGGGTGAAATGATTAAAAACAAACAGGTCTCATGGTCAGAAAGTGAATATTTTAACCACTCGGTCATGTCTAAGAGAGATGAAATCCTGCATTCACAAACCATAGATAAGATAATTGGAAATTAATCCCTCATCTTTTCCAAAGAGTCTTGATAATAAAGAAAAGGCAAGATATGATTGCTTATGTCCTGAAGGGAGTTAGCTTTAAAATGATTATTGATTACCAAAAAAAAACAAACAAACTTTGTTTCACCCATATTCAATTTTTTATCTTGTTTAATATTTCCCCTTTAGACATTTTATTTTATTTTTTTCAATAGGTTTTAGCTGAAATGGATTAATGTTTAATATAAAATTTAATACTGAGTTTTTAATGTAAAATTTTGCATCGCCTAGTATTTTCACCCTCCCTTTTGTTACTGTCTGTGTTTCTCTCTCTCTATGTGTCCTTCTCTGTATATATATATATGTATATATCCTTTTTTAATTCAAGATTAATTGCTGCCTAGTTACCAAAAGATCAAAAAGGTATAGTGTTTTTGAAATATTTATAAAAAATCAAAGAAATTTTTTTATCTACTAGCAATGAAATACTACTCTGGGGAATCTGCATTATCTTCTTTTACATGAGTAATCATTCGAACTAAGTATAAGTACGTACTTAATATTTATGTTCCCCTAAGCCATTCTTACCCATTTAGTAATTTTTTTCTCAAAGGAGGTTAGCAACCTGATAGGAGAAAAATTAAACCTACAAAGGGTCAATGAACTCTTAAGGAGTCAATGGCCAGCTAACTAGAGAAGACAATGGGAAACCACTCCACTATTCCTCTAATGCATATACTTATTTTCTCATTATGACTAGGCAAGTTGAATACTTGTATCTGACAGGTATGTATATAAAAGGAATGAGCCGAAAAAATTTTCTTTTTCTTTTCTCTCTCCAGTTTTTTGTGTCTTAGCACCTGCCACTAAACCAGCTAACCCACTGCACAGGCTTGTAAGTGAGGCGGAAGTTTAGCAACCCATTGTGGATAAAAAACAAGACAACAAAAAGGGCGGGAAAACTCTGAAGAAGTCAATGGCCAGCTAACTAGTGATGGTGTCTCGATAAATCACCATGGAGAAGGCAACATGATACCATTCCACTATTATTCCCGAGCATAATATTGGCTTTACAAAATATACATATAAAACCCAATGGCATGATGGTAAGGATCAACATGGGATTCAGGTGTCACCTGACCATCATCCAGTAATTGTTAGCACCAACAGTGTAAAGGGAACACATTTTTCCAAAATTTGTCCCTCACCCAAAAAGGAATGACATGAGGAACAGGTGTCTCTGGACCATTATCCTGTGACTGCATAACAAACAAAAAATTACCCTAGGAACATGGAGCTTCAGGACGCTGAACAGCTGTGGTCAACTTGAGAATGTCAAGCAGGAAATGAGCAGAATGAACATCAAAATTCTGGGCATATGCAAAACTAGATGGCCAGACAATGGAGACTGCAGCAGTGATAACCACTGGATCATATATGCAGGAGATAAAAATAATGAAAAAGAAGTCAGCTTAATACTGGACAAAGAAATGAAGAAATGTGTTCTGGAATACTGCCAATTCTCTGAAAGAGTTCTTATGGTCACACTGAAAGGGAGACCCTTCAACATAACAGTTATAGTATTCTATACACCAACAATGCAAAGAACTTTCTATTTTCTACTCCACTCTTGACAATGCTAAGGCTCAGTGTAAAACCCAAGAAATTAGAATCATCATGGAAGACTTGAATGCCAAAGAAGGCAAGGAAAGGGAAGGGAAGACAAGTGGCAAGTTTGGATTAGGAATTCGCAATGACCGAGGCAAAAGGTGGGTCTAGTGGTATAAGGCAAGTGACCAGGTGATAAAGAACACCTGCTTTTAAGAATACCCAAGATGCTTATGGGCATAGAGAAATGCAGGAGGTGACACAAAAAATCAAATCAATTATATAACCATAAACAAAAGATTCAGAAATGCAGTGGTTCAATGCAAACCCTATGCAAGTGCCAACTGTGAAAGTGACCGCTTGCTAGTTATCTGCAAACTAAAGGTAAAACCGGAGACTAAAGAAGCCTAGGGAAGCACCCAAACTGCAATGCAACATGCTTCTGAATGACCTCAACCTGTAGAAAATATACACTGACAGTGTAAGAAACAAATACAAAAAACAAATAGAAAATGGAAATTCAAAATGGGACGTATTTAAAGAAGCACTAGTGATACCAACAAACAATATTGTCTCAGAGGAAATAAGGCACAGAAGAAAAAACAAGTGGATGACTGAAGAGATTCTTGACATGATGCAAAGGAGACAGAAAACTATGCAATGACATGGAACTGAATACAAAATAAAGGAAATAAGGACCAAGAGCAGACAAGCTAAAGAGCAATAAATGTGCCAACATAGAGAGACTGAGCAAGATTAATAAAGAAGAAATGCATAAGATGTATAGATTTATGCAAAACAAGAAAATACATCTTTAGATTTAAACAAAACAAAACATTCCTAGATACAAAACAAAACAAAACAAGACATCCCTAGATCTAAGCAAAAATCACAAGACATCACTATATATAAACAAAACAGCACAAGACATCCCTAGATCTAAACAAAGCAAGACAAGACATCTATAGATTAACACAAAACAAGATAAGACATACTTAGATCTAACCAAAACAAGACATCCTTAAATTTAAACACAAGAAGACATCCCTAAATCTAAACAAAGCAAGATATCCATGGATATCAACAAAGCAAGACAAGACATTCCTAGAATATAAGCAAAGCAATATCAGACAAGACATCCATAGATTGACACAAAATAAGACAAGGCATCCCTAAATCTAAAAAAAAGCAAGGCATCCTTGGATATCAACAAAACAAGACAAGACATTCTTAGATTATAAACAAAGTAAGACTGGACAAGACATCCCTAGATCAACACAAAACAAGACAAGACATCCCTAGATCTAGGCAAAGCAACACAAGACATTTACAGATGAACACAAAACAAGACTAGAAATCCCTATATATAATCAAAACAAGAAAAGGCATCACTATATCAACACAAAACAAGACAAGACATCCATAAATCTAAACAAGACATCTCTAGATATAAGCAAAAGAAGACAAGACATCCTTAGATTGACACAAAACAAGACATGAAATCCCTAGATCTAAGCAAAAAAGACATCCCTACATATAAAAACAAGACAAGACATTGCTAGATCAGCACAAAGCAAGATAAGCCATCCATAGATTTAAACAAGACAAGACAGCCGTCTACATAGACAAAACAAGACATCCCTAAATATAAACAAAAGAAGACAAAACATCCCTAAATATAAGCAAAATGAAACAAGACATCCTTAGATCTAACAAAACAAGAGAAATAATTCCTAGATCTAAACAAAACCAGGCATCCTTAGATATCAACAAAACAAGACTAGACATCCCTAGATATAAACAAAACATGAAAAAACATCCTAGATCAACACAAAACAAGACAAGACATTTCTAAATCTAAACAAAACAAGACAAGACATCCCTAAGTATAAACAAAAGAAGACAAGAGAATCTTAGATTGACACTTAACAAAACAAGACATCTCTATATCTAAGAAAAACAAGACAATACATCCCTAGATATAAACAAAACAAGAAACAACATCTCTAGATCAACACAAAACAAGACATGACATCGCTAGATCTAAACAAGAAAACAAGATATCCCTATATGGACAACAAATAAGACAAGACATCCCTAGATCTAAGCAAAACAGGACACACCTAGATCTAAACAAAACAAGACAATACATACCTAGATGTAAACCAAAGCAGACAAGACATCCTTAGATAGACACAAAATAAGACATGATATCCCTAAATCTTAATTAAAAAAAGACATCCTTGGATATCAACAAAACAAAAGAAGACATTCCTAGATTTAAACAAAGCAAAACAAGACATCGATAGATTGACACAAAGCAAGACATCCTTAGATATATACAAAACAAGACATCTCTAGATATAAAAAATATATAACAACCCATCCCAAATTCAAGACAAAAAGCAAGACATCTCTAGATTTAAACAAAACAAGACATCCCTAGATCAACACAAAACAAGACAAGACATTCCTTGATGTAAACAAAACATGACAAGACATCCCTAGATTTAAACAAAACAAGCCATTCCTAGATATAAACTATACCATGCAGGATATTACTAGATCAACACAAAAACAGACAAGACCCCCCCCCTAAATGTAAGCATAACATGACAAGACATACCTAGATCTTAACAAAACAAGACAAGAAGACTTAGATTGATACAAAAACAACCAAAGAAGATAAGACATCCTTAGATTGACATAAAACAAGACATTAAATCCCTAGATCTAAGCAAAACAAGACAAGACATCCCTAGATATGAATAAAACAAGACACAACATCCCTAGATATAAACAAAAAAAGACATCGCTAGATCAACACAAAGGAAGATAAGACATCCTTAGATTTAAACAGGACAAGACATCCCTATAAATAAACAAAACAAGACAAGACATCCCTAAATCTAAACAAGACAATGCATCCCTTGATATTGAAAAGTGATATGAAACAAACCTACCCACATATATTAAATAAAAGTTTTAATGAAATTTTTATGAAGGTTATTCGGATAAAAAGGCATCTGTGGAAAGCCAAATTGCACATTAACCAAAATATTGTGATGATAATAGCAAAGACAAGGACACATAAATGATGACAGCACTTCATTCCATAAATTAAGATAAAAAGAATTCGTGTTTCCATTGAAGTAAGTGCCTTGATAAAGAAGAAAATTATGTTGAAAACTACACTACTGGCCATAATTATTAGGCCACCCCAGTTTTTTAAAAGAAATGATGTATTTCATACTATTTTTAGTATTTATTGCCATGTGGATAATTCTAAATGAAAATATAATGGTTCTTTTTTAATAATGCACAATAATATGTGCATCAAATGAATTGTTCTGGCTCCCTTTTAAAAATTTTGCAAAGTAATAATAACAAAAGAACCATTCTGTTTTCATTTAGAATTATCCACTTGGCAATAAATACTTTAAATAGTATGAAATACATCATTTTTTTAAAAAACTGAGGTTGCCTAATAATTATAGGTGGTAGTGTACTTTTGTATAAAAATAAATTATTTCTGTCATCATTAAGAATTAATGACACAGTTACATATATATATATATATGTAGGGATTAAATAAAAATACTAAATAAAATAAAAATATAAAATAAGATAAAAACTACGAAATAAAATAAAAATACAAAATAAAATAAAAGTACGAAATAAAATAAACATAAAAATCTCCCAGGAGTCCTATGACAGGAAAGACAATTGACGCATGCGCAAAAAGAAAGGCCTCCTGGTGCCAAAAATAAACTCAATCTCTTTCTCTGTTGGACTTTGGATGGTAAAGATGTCCCAAACTGTTCGGAAAGGAATTTCCCAACAAGAGGTCGTTGAAACAAAAAAAATAAAATCAGTGTCCAAACTGTCCCTCTAGTGTCTCTGTATCTTTCCTTTTCTCTTTGCCTATTTATTTCAGCAGCAAAAGCTATTTAACAAGTTTGGATGTTTAGGCAAAAGAATCAACCCAGCAGTAATAGCCATAACATTCCATATATATATATATATATATATATATATATATATGAGATCCTTGAATAAGTTCTCACTGACTTTTCATGAAAAGTAAAGTTTTATTTACCAAAAATAGTAAGAAAGATGTCACTGAATGTATTGTCCATTGCTAGCCACTACTTTTTTTTCCATTTTTCTGGCAGCATAGTAAATTCCAGGTCAGAAAACAACACGTCTTTTGAGGTTAATCATGAATCCTCCCATTATTTTGGTATCTTCATAAAAATGAAAGTGCTTCTCAGCCAGGCCATGGGCCATTAATTGGAACAAGTGATAATTAAATGAGGCAAAATCTGGTGAATACTAGGAGTAGGATATGACTTCCAATTTAAGCATTTTCAAGTAGGTTTTCACCTGTTTTGCAACATATGACCTAGCATTGTCATGCTAAAAAAATCACTTTGTTGTGTTTCTGCTCATATAGTGGCAATTTTTTCTTCAATGGTTGGCTCAAACTGATCAGTGATGGTTTCAATTGGTTTGAGCAGCTAATAATAAACTACACCAACCTGATCCCAAAACTTTCAACTAAGTTAAATGCTACTACAGTTTCTAAATGTTAACTAAGCACACACTAATGTTATAAGTAAAATTATACCTTTATGACAATATTTTCATAAATCTTTTAAAATTTATTTTTTATGTGTGATGTAATTTGCACAAAATGGTAAAATCAAAGCAGCTAAGCAGTGTGGTCAGGGAACAAATTTACTCTCAAAGACAAATTGCCAAGAAGTTGAAGATGTCAATACATTGGGTGCAATATTTGCTCCAGAGACACTTAAATACTAGTGCAAATGCTCTAGAGTTGACAGCTGGACTTCATTTCTCCTTGACATAAAGCAGTCTCACTATCAACTGCAAAAAATGAACTTCAATCAGCAATACTCAGTAGGTTCATAGCTATCAAGAAACTTTTGTTATGGAAGTTGAATAAACAGTAAAGACTGTTATGGACAAAAAAAGCATAAGAACTGGACATTAAAAGATTGGCAAAATGTATTGTGGACAGATGAGTTCAAATTTGAACTTTTTGGTATCAAGATGAGAGTGTATATGAAAAGAAAGCCAGAAGAACAACTGAATAATAAATGTCTGATTCCAACAGTTAAGCATGGTGGGACTGTAATGGCATAGAGGGTTTTTAGGGTCGAGATTTGATTCAGATCAAAGAAATCATGAAATAAGAACAATAGCATTTGATTTTGAAAGTCATACTATACTTGCTGGTTTATACCTAATTAGTAAAAATTCACCTTTCAACAAGACATTCAGAATTCTTCAAATTATGTCAAAATTCCCTAAAATCAAAAAAGAACACAATTTTGGAAATTATGATTTGGCTATCTCAATCTCCTAATCTATCTGCAATCGAATTAGTATGAAATTAATTGGATAAAGAGTTTGAAGAGAATACTCAAAGAATGAGCATTTTCAGTTCCTAAAAATGCTGTTAGAAGATATGCCATCTACATTTTTCCTGAGAACTGTTGAAAAAAATTCTAAGACTTTGTAAAGCAGTAATGCAGGAAAGTGGTGGTTTTATTGATGAAAACAAAATATGATGCTGTTATATGATAACCTTTTATAGTTAAGTGCTTATTTTTTGTCAAATAAAAGCAAATACACCGTGCTTAGTGCAGGATTATCTTTTAGTTTAAAAAAGTATGAAAATATCTCATTTTAGTTTGTTCTTAAAAATATGCAGGGTATCCCCAAAACTTTGCCTGTAGACTATATATACTAATAAATCTTATTTAGTATTATATTATAGACAAATAGATAGTCATATACTTAGCTTAAATGAATTAATTGAGATGCAAATAGAATTTTCATATTTTAAACATGTGTGAATGACAGAAGAACAAAATTAAAACACAATAAAAATTGTTTATTTAATAAAGTATCAGATTATAAGATAAAGTCACAGAATGAAAAATAATTACTTCAGATCCAACTTTGAGATAAAAGTTGCTTAATACTAATAGTAATGTTTTGGTTTTTGCAAAATGACAGACACATTAGAAAATCCTCCATAATCACCAAACATCTCTGTACATGATTCTAAAGAAAAATTATTGTCTATAACCATTAATTTAATAAAAAGATTTCATTTACATCAGGAAACAAATAATCTTTGTCCATTTAAAAGTCTTATAAGAAAGAAATAGCAGAAAAAAAATGAATAAAAGATGTTGGAAACTGTTGAATAAAAAAGATTATGCAAAAAAAGTAAAAAATGAAAACCAGAGAAAAATAAAAGAAAAGAGAAGAAAAACATTAATGAACTTAAATAAATGAAAGAAAATTATTATAAAAAATAAAGAATGAAAGAAATAAGAAATAAGCAAAATAAATAGATATGTCAGGAGAGTATAAGAAAATAAATCAAAGAAGATAGATAGATAGATAGATAGATAGATAGATAGATAGATAGATAGATAGATAGAAAACTGAGATAGATAAATAGATAAATGCATACATACATACATACATACATACAAAAAATATATATAAAATATATATACATTAGTGAGCATGAAGATCAGAACAATGTTAAGAAAAGTCTAAATATGAAATAACTTTTTATTTTAAAACTTCAAAGAACATTTTTGCAAGGAAATAAAAGGATATAAAGGTAAATTATATTATTTCCAAATATAAAGCTCAATAAATTCATTTGGATAAAGTTATAAGAATAATTATATAACATTAAAAAAAAAATAGATGATCAAAAACATCAGAACGATTAGATAAATTTATAAAATTTAATAATTATTTTGCATTATTTAAAATTTTTTGGAGTAAGAATATAAAATTGGATATTTTACTAAATTACACTAGCTCTTTACTGGCTCTTGCATTGTAAACATGGTGAAAAAATCTGTGACGTCACTGGAAGTTACATAATGAAGATAAACTCTCGATTGAGTGTAGGGAAATCTTAAAGTGTTATTCATAGTATTTAAAGAAAACTTGAGGAAACTGGGTCATTTGAAGCCAAGAAACCACCTGGTAGGCCGAGCAAAACTACTGGAAGGGAAAACATGGATTGGTAAAGAATCAAAAAGGACTGATTTGCAACAGCAACGCTATCTCTAAAGAAGCTAATGCTAACCTTGGCATTAAAATATCAAGGCACACTATTTCCCAAAGACTTAATGAAATAAATCTGAACAGTTGAGTAGTCTCTATGAAGCCTTACATTTCTAAAAAGAATCAAATGAGCTGATTGAAATTTAGACAGAAGAACAGTGGGATTATGTTCATTTCAGCGATGAGTTAAAGTTTAACCTGTTCAGTTGTGATGGGAGAAGGTTTGTTCGACACAATCCTAAGGAACGATAATTGCCTCAGTGCACTAAAAGCAGCATTAAATTTAGAAGAGGAAGTGTGATGGTGTTTAGCATGATTTCAAATGCTGGTATGAGACCTCTTGTTAGGCTACATGGTAAAATTAGCACAACTGTATACAAAAGATATTGAAGAAACATGTTGTACCTAATTTGAGAACTGCAATTAATCAACCAACCTTATTTATACAAGATAACACAGCATGTCACACAGCAAAGTCTGTTAAGACATTTCTTTCTGAGGAGGATGTTACTCTTATGGAGTGGCCTGCTCAAAGTCCAGATATAAATTCTATTGAAAATGTTTAGAAGTTACTAAATGAAAGAGCTAAGGAAAAGAATCCAACAAATGTCGAAGAACTATGTACTATTTTGAAAGGAGAATGGGAGAAAATATTCGTTAATGAATGCAAGACATTAATTCATTCATGTAGCAAAAGATTTCAAGCTATTATTGAAAGTAAATGTTTACACATCAAGTACTAATGAATTATGAACGTTATTTTTATTTGGATATTTTTTTATTTTTTATTTTTTTTTTTTTTAATCATATCAGCCCAAGCAAGGCGGTAACGCCACTGATGCACAGGGGGCTACGTAAGGGTAAAAAGAATGGAAAAGAGAAAGCCAGAAACCACATCATAAACAGGAAACAAGGGATGAGCCTCTTCACCTGTTCAATAGATGTGGGTGGACTGTGAACCGGGTGATAGTTTATCCATTATAATAGTATGATTTTGTTAATCGTTCTGATGTTTTTGATCATCTATTTTTTTTCAAATGTTATATAATTATTCTTATAACATTATCAAAATAAGTTTTTTGAGCTCTATATTTTAGAATTATATAATTTATCTTTATTTCCTTATTTTTCCTTGATAAAATGTTCTATAAAGCTTTAAAATAAAAAGTGATTTCACATTTAGACTTTTTCTTAACATCATTCTGATCTTTATGCTCAATACTGTATATAAAATACAGAATGAAAGAAAGAACAAATTAGCAAAATAGATAGATATATAGATACATTGAAGAAAATAAGTATTTCATTTCCTGCTGACTTACAAAAATGGGAACCGTCTATAATTTTCCAGGTAGGTCCATCTTGAAAGTGAGAGATAGCATATAAAAGAAAAATCTAGAAAATTATAGACTTTTCTTATTTTTGTAAGGTGGCAAACTCAGAACATTATCAGTGGATGAAATACTTATTTTCCCTACTGTAGAATATTAAGAAAATGAATAAACCAAAAATAGATAGATAGGTAGATAGATAGATATGAATTGGTTGAGAAAAAAAACATAAGCCAAAAATAGATAGATAGATTGATAGATAAAGAAAGAAAGGAAGAAAAAAAGGCCCTAATTCAATAGATAATCAGATAATGAAAGACTTGCAAAGAAAGAATAAAAGAATTCTGAGAAAAATAAAATCAAAACTGCATAAAAATAAATGGAAAGATGAAAAAATAACAACATAAAATAATAACTGAAAAAGGAAAAAGAGAAAAAAACCAAAAAATAGCCATAAAGAAAGAAAGAAAAGATAAATGCATAAAAAAAAGAATGCAAAAAAAAAAAATAAATGTAAAAAACAGAAGGTAATTACTCACATTTTAGATAATGTACCAGTACAGAAATTTAATAATTAACTTATTTTAAATTGATAAAATTCAATAAGGCAAAGCACACTTCTTCTTTAAAAACAAGATGTTTCCTTCATCTGGACTGTTTTTTTTTTAGTTTATTACCAATCATATTTTCTTTATCAGTTCTAAAAATATTGAAGCAGTTTAATGTACAATGGCTATCACTGAATTTGCTAGGATATAAATAAAACACAATTTCCTGCAACTTGATACATTATATATTTTGCAAATGTTCAAAGATTTACTCTGAGACAGTGATGATATTCTAAACACAATTTAAATAAATGTAGAAAAATTCACAAAATCTAGATTTTTTTCTCAGTTCATGAAACATTAACCAGAAAGTGTATTGGAAGTAATACATAAAAAGGCATGGTGGAGTAATGGATAGAGGCTGAGATTGTGGAATCAGAGAGCTGAGTTCAAATTGCAGTCAAGTTCATTGCATTTGCTTAGATGTTCATTTTCTTGGTAAAGCTATGAATCCATCTCTTACCCTCCCAGCTATGAATAAATGAGCATATTTCTTCTGCATTGAAAGATAGGTAAAAGGAAAGACCAGAGGTAAGTCAACAGAAAAACCAAAGATAAGTCATAGGAAAGACCAGGGATAGGTCAAATGAAAGACAGGAGATAGATAAAAGAAAATACCAGAGATAGATCAAAGAAAAGATGAGAGGTAGGTCAAAAGAAAAACCAGAGATAGGTCAAATGAAAGACCAGAGACAGGTCAAAAGAAAGATCAGAGACAAGTCAAAAGAAAGACCAGAGACAGGTCAAAAGAAAGACCAGAGATAGGTCAAAGGAAAGACCAGAGATAGGTCAAAGGAAAGACCAGAGGTAAGTCAACAGAAAAACCAAAGATAGGTCATAGGAAAGACCAGGGATAGGTCAAATGAAAGACAGAAGATAGGTAAAAGAAAAGACCAGAGATAGATCAAAGAAAAGATGAGAGGTAGATCAAAAGAAAAACCAGAGATAGGTCAAATGAAAGACCAGAGAAAGGTCAAAAGAAAGACCAGAGACAGGTCAAAAGAAAGACCAGAGACAAGTCAAAAGAAAGACCAGAGTCAGGTCAAAAGAAAGACCAGAGTCAGGTCAAAAGAAAGACCAGAGACAGGTCAAAAGAAAGACCAGAGACAAGTCAAAAGAAAGACCAGAGACAGGTCAAAAGAAAGACCAGAGACAGATCAAAAGAAAGACCAGAGACAGGTCAAAAGAAAGACCAGAGACAAGTCAAAAGAAAGACCAAAGACAGGTCAAAAGAAAGACCAGAGACAAGTCAAATGAAAGACCAGAGACAAGTCAAAAGAAAGACCAGAGACAGGTCAAAAGAAAGACCAGAGATAGGTAAAAGAAAAGACCAGAGACAGGTCAAAAGAAAGACCAGAGACAGGTCAAAAGAAAGACCAGAGACAGGTCAAAAGAAAGACCAGAGACAAATCAAAAGAAAGACGAGAGACAGGTCAAAAGAAAGACCAGAGATAGGTAAAAGAAAAGACCAGAGATAGATCAAAGAAAAGATGAGAGGTAGATCAAAAGAAAAACCAGAGATAGGTCAAATGAAAGACCAGAGACAAGTCAAAAGAAAGACCAGAGACAGGTCAAAAGAAAGACCAGAGACAGGTCAAAAGAAAGACCAGAGACAGGTCAAAAGAAAGACCAGAGACAAGTCAAAAGAAAGACCAGAGACAAGTCAAAAGAAAGACCAGAGACAAGTCAAAAGAAAGACCAGAGACAGGTCAAAGGAAAGACCAGAGACAGGTCAAAAGAAAGACCAGAGGACAGGTCAAAAGAAAGACCAGAGACAGGTCAAAAGAAAGACCAGAGACAGGTCAAAAGAAAGACCAGAGACAGGTCAAAAGAAAGACCAGAGACAAGTCAAAAGAAAGACCAGAGACAGGTCAAAAGAAAGACCAGAGACAAGTCAAAAGAAAGACCAGAGACAAGTCAAAAGAAAGACCAGAGATAGGTCAAAGGAAAGACCAGAGACAGGTCAAAAGAAAGACCAGAGACAAGTCAAAAGAAAGACCAGAGATAGATTAAATAGATTAAAGGAAAAACCAATCATATTATTGTTTCAAAGTGCATCCATAAACCGTGGTAACATCTCCACTAAAGTTTACCAATGAACAAGGTTATTATTCAAACAGAGTTGAAAAATATAGGTTTCGTCTTTATAAGAGTAGGTATAAGTAAACATTTCAACAAATGCATCGCAGTCATGAACATGTACTAGTCCATTTTTCATGTCTCTTACAAAGTTTTGTGGTAACATATTGTTCCCCATTTATGCTAGTATTTCAGTTTTGCTACAAGATACATGGAAGAAGATGTGAAACAATGCTTACTTTGTGCAATGCATTACTTAAATTGTTAAGATGATTTCAGGAGCCAGAGTAAACTTGGATATCTTTGATGAATGAAGATCAATGCTAAGGACCTCTGATATATAAATGTATTTACTGGCCATTTAAATTTTACTGTATTATTATAAGTTAAAAGGCAAATTTTAACTTCGGATCAGTAAAAAAACCATTGTGCTAAAAGTAGGTTTCTCTTTTGACACCATAATTACTGCATATTGCCTTGCTAATTTTTATTGCTTTAAAAAGATATTTTTAGAATTTTAATAAAACCAATAATAGTACTAGACTGGCATTAAGATTTCATCAATTTACAGTTGAGCTGGCTAAATGTAATTATAAATTCTATGCTAACAGTTTCTTTCCTTGCACTTCTCATTTATGGAACTCCCTTCCAGATCAATGCTTTCCAGCCAACTTTAACCTGCAAAAATTGAAATAAAATGTCAATTGCTATCTACTATCCTCCTTATTAATCTTTCTTCTTCCGACTCATTGTTAATGTTTCTGTTTCTAATTTTTCCACATCTTGTAATGCTTTGTGTCTTAGTGGCTTTACTGCCTTGCATAGGGAGATACCAATAAAAAAAAAAACAGAACATATAAAACTGTATAGCAAACTGAACCCCTTCATCCCTTGGAAAATTAAATTAAGAATTAATCTGAGGTGGTTAGGCTTAATTACAGCAAGAAAAATCTGTCAATTCAGTTTCACGTTATGGTTTTAATAATAGCTGTCAAATGTATTTTTCTAGAAAAGTTTTTCTAGAAAAGTCAAGAACAAAAGTTAAAACATTAATTGTCACTTAGTTGTGGTTAAATAGATTGTCAATTAAAAATCTTGTGATTAAACAAGTGAATAATTACATAATGTTCAACATTTTTGCTATCATTTCTCAAGAAAAAATATATAATTTCACTTCATATGTTATAGTTTTATTAAAATTATAAAAAAACTCTTAAAACAATGAAAATTTACTAACAAAACATACAGTAATAACAATGTAAAGAAAACATCTCTTTTTGACACATTGTATTTTGCCTGGTCTTACATTAAAATTTATCATAAAAATTTGATAAAATATTATTGATGTAAATTTATTTTACTGCAGACAAAAAACAAGTATAATTAATAATCATAATTATAGAATAAAGTATCTAAAAGTTTGCAACTAACAATGTTCCATCTTAATCTGAAATAAGATAAATATTGGCAGGGAAGTGAATCCTTTCAAAAAGGCATGTGTTTTAACCACAACAGACTGATATCATCCCACTCCCAGAGCAATACGATTAGCACACTGGAAACAAAATTCTGTCACTCTTGAAAATCAGCCTTGTTTCTTGTGGCAACCTGGTCTCATCCATCAAAAGATTAGATAGAAATGGTTCAGCAATGTAGATCAAAAGAAATAGATATATATATGTATAAAAACAAACCGATAACAAAAAGGCAAAAAGAAAGGACAAAAGATAAAAAGAAATGAAAAAGAGGCTAGTAAGGGCTGACTGAGAAAGACTATCTGTATCAATGGCCCCTTTTCAAAATGAAAGAGGATTTTGTTTTACAGATGAATGCTTGAGATGAGAGCCAACATTCCAAATGGAAATGGAGAGAAAGATACAAAAACCAGACAAAAGATGGACTGCCCAAATGCACTGCTAACCTGAAAAAGAAAATACTGAGCACATTGTATCATGAAGGAACCTGACAGAAGGATCAAAAAACTATTCTGTTTTCCCAGCCAGTCAAACTAACAAATATTCTGATCAAAACATAAAGCTCTACTAAAAATAAAACCAAGCAACACAAAAAGTATACGTTTTCAAATTAGCAATTCTTTGATTTCTGTTCAGTAAGGATGCAGGTCATAAAAAAAAAAGAGTTCAAAGATTTATAATGACTAATTTATACATTTGGTATGATCAATATTTAACAATAGCAGCTTATGGTACAATTGTTTCTTTGTAACAAGCTGAACAAATCAGTTTCAAATTTCCGTTTACAAAAGTTCTTTATGCTATAAATAATGTGTTCATATCAATCTGGAAAAATCCATGTTTCATACTATATAAACCAGTCATTGTCAAACTGTGGCCCAAACTGTTTTCTGAAAGACCAACCTAATTTCACAAGAAAAATAACATTTATTAATTTTTTTTGTCTCAATTCATTCTTACTTGTTCATTTACACACTCTCTTACTCAAAAAAGTTTGGGAAAGCTAGTGTTTGAAGGTGAATAACTATTACATGCTTGATTCGTATTCAATTTTTACTTTGATATATGGATCATATTAAAATTGAATACATTGATTTTCAAGTATTCATTTTTTAAAATGGTTCCATAATATATCACAGCAGCAATGTGTATTAATCCCATTGATATCTGTGATAATATTATAACAAGATTTCAATTTTTTCTATAGAAAAGATCTTTTCACTGAAGACAAAAGAAGTCTACTTTTTTCATAATTCTGAGGCAGATGCTTTTGCATATGGTTTTCTGTATCATGGTGCAGTAGAGATCGACTCAGAACAACAAATCGGGGAGCCAAGTTTGAATTCCAATTAAATTCCTCACATTCACTTATGCACAAATACCCTTGGAAAAGGTATTAATCCATCTCTTCCCCCCAGTTATAGGTTAAATAATAGAACAGATTAGGTTCTATAGCCTTGGCTGGCAACCAGTCTACTGCAGAAAGTAATGGCAACCTACTGCGGGATAATTTTCTGTCCAGTCAGTCATGTCTCTTTCAAAACATGATCACCCAAGCATGTATCACATATGACACTTAACTGACTGACCTTCAATGAAAAATTAACTTAAATGTTTTTAGTAGTTCAGCCTGTTAGATGATGATGATCCATGTTCCATGCAGCCTGCCCATACCTGACAAACTATTGGATTTATGAAAAGTAACGATTTGAGCCTCCCTAAACTTAATGGACGTTTTCAAGCAGGTGTAGCAGCAGGCTACTCTCCCTTCCTTCCACTTTGCACTTTCTTTCCTTCTTCTTCTTTACTTGCTGTGTCCCCTCAGGATGTAGACTACCATGGCTCTCCCAAATTTCCTGTCCCTTGCAGCTCTAAATAAATTCTGTTTTTTCTTTATTTATAAACCCTGTTCTACCATCCATTTTCTCCAGCTTGTCAAGTATGTAATGCATTGTTTTCCTCTGTTCCTCTCACCCTCAATCTGTCCTGTGAGTAACAAATTTTCCAAGCCTTCTACCAAATTATGTGTCTTAGAAATATCAACTGTCATTTCCTCTTGTTAAGTAAAAGTTTTTTTATTTCTATTTTCTCTAAAAACTTGTCACTACTTACATATTTAACCCATAGTATCCTCAGCATCTTTCAGTAGAACCACACGTCTTTTGCTTCAAGTCTCTTAATGAATAAAACATAAGCTGATTGAAATTTCTCTGTCTCACTTTAACCTGGAGAAGATTTGCCAGTTTAACTTCTGATGTTTGGTGAGTTTTTTTTTTTAATCATATCACCCCAAGCCAGGCAGTAACGCTACTGATGCACAGGGGGCTACTTAAGAGTAAAAAGATTGGAAAAAAGAAAGCAGGAAACCACATCCTAAACAGGGAACAAGAGATGAGCCTCTTCACCTGTTCAATAGACGTGGGTGGAGTGTGAACCGGGCGATAGTTTAGTCTATCTACTCCAATTGAGAAAAAAAAAAAAGTAAGAAGATTAAAAAAAAGAAAGCCAGAAACTACATCCTAAACAGGGAACAATGGATGAGCCCCTTCACCTGTTCAATAGATGTGGGTGTAGTGTGAACCCATCGATAGTTTAGTCTATCTACTCCAATTGAGAAAAAAAAAAAGCAAAGAGTAAGAAGATTGGAAAAAAGAAAGCAGGAAACCACATCCTAAACAGGGAACAAGAGATGAGCCTCTTCACCTGTTCAAAAGACATGGGTGGAGTGTGAACCTGGCGATAGTTTAGTCTATCTACTCCAATTGAGAAAAAAAAAAGAAAAGAGTAAGAAGATTAGAAAAAAGAAATCCAGAAACCACATCCTAAACAGGGAACAAGGGTTGAGCCTATTCACCTGTTCAAAAGACGTGGGTGGAGTGTGAACCAGGCGATAGTTTAGTGTATCTACTCCAATTGATGTGCGTTGTGGTGCAGTGGATATCAGCTCGGAACAAGAATTCGGGGAGACGAGTTCAAATTTGAGTTGAATTCATTGCATTCGCTTACGTGCAATACCCTTGGGAAAGGTATTAATCCATCTCTTCCTTCCAGTTATGGGTTAAATAACAGGACAGATTGGGTTCTATAGCTTTGGCTGGCAACCAGTCTACCACAGAAAGCAATGGGAACCTACTGCGAGATAATCTTCTGCCCAGTCAGTCATGTCTCTTTCGAGACATGATCGCCCAAGCGTGTTTCACGTATGGCACTTAACTGACTGACTGACTGACTCCAATTGAGAAAAAAAAAAGAAAAGAGTAAGAAGATTGAAAAAAAGAAAGCTGGAAACCACATCTTAAACAGGGAACAAGGGATGAGCCTCTTCACCTGTTCAAAAGACGTGGGTGGAGTGTGAACCGGGCGATAGTTTAGTCTATCTACTCCAATTGAGAAAAAAAAAAAAGAAAAGAGTAAGAAGATTGGAAAAAAGAAAGCTGTCAATGCTGCTTCAATTTCTGCAGACTGTAATCAATTTCTATTCTGCATTTTTGTTGATTTCTGACTATTTTACTACTTTATTTAGTTATGCTTCATTAACCATCAGATTTATGAAGAGTCATAATTTTTTGTTATCAAAATGAATTAAGTTGGTATACAGTTACTATCTACTATACGGACATGCAGGTTGTGTTATGGATAATAGCTGAGAATGAAAAATCAGAGAACTGAGTTTGAATTCCAGTCTAGTTCATTGCATACTCAACAATACATTTTATCTGCGGGTGAAGCCATAAAATTGTTAAAAATATTTAGATTTTAGCATTAATTAACCCGCAGAGGTTGATATGCTGCTAAACAAAATCAACCAATGACAAATTATTTTCAATAAAAGTTAGCTTTTATCTGAACTATTACATTTTTATAAATAGGCAAAAATCAATTAAAATATCATTATTTAGTTGCATTTTTTTCATTGTTCAGCAAGCATTTTTACTTGACTTTTTATGCTTTTGAGATTCGTCTGTTTTCAGTCTATTTTTATTGACATATCATTGAATTGTAGATTTTTAAAAACCAATCATAAGTTTTCTTTCTCAAACAGGGACATGATATTATAGGTTATTGTTTGCCACACACAAATGTTTTGGAGAAACTAAAATAAAACAAATAAAGAAATTTAAATACCTGGGAAGTGTTCTGACAGAGGATGGAAAATGCAATGTTGAGACCTGAAGACACATTGGCATGGTTAAGGACACATTTCAAAATCTAACCAGAATACTGAGACAAGAAAATGTTACTGGAAACAAAGGAAAAAGTGCTGGACTGCTGTGTGATATCTGTTCTTTTGTATGGCAGTGAATGTTGGGTGAACTCTTCAAGGATAAAGGAAAGACTTCAGGTAGGAGAAATGTGTTTCTACAGAAGGATGCTGAGAATACCATGGACTGAGCATATGAGCAATAATGAGATGTTGCAGAGGATGTAAGCGAGAAGAAAACTCATACTTAACATCAGGAAGAGACAGCTGAGATTCCTCGGACATGTCATGAGGAAAGATTTATAGAGGGAAAAAAAAGATTAGGGGAAAGCAGCATGAGTCCTAGTTCACAGGCTTGAGCAAATGGATGGTGGAGCACAGTTTGGGAGAGATACCAAGAGGAAAACTGTTGAGAGTGACAAGAGACAGGGCCAGGTGTAAGTCTGTGATCGCCTATATCCTGAAGAGACACGGCACATGTAGAAGAAGATATACATCCTCCGAATCTCATTGTTAACTAATTTTTCAGACTTTTTTATTTGAAAGTGTTGCAAAACAAACAATTTAAGAAACTGAATTATAATTACTGACTAAGTAGTTTATCCAGAATAATTTTCTTCTGTTTAAACAATTTTAATCTTCTGTTATTTTCTGCACATGAAAATCTAATCTAAATCTAAACTTATTTATAAATGGAACTTTATCTGTGTGTGTGTGTGTGTGTGTGTGTGTGTGTCTCCATTACCTATAGATTCCAAAACAACTGAACCGATTTTCTTGAAAATTTACACAGTTGTACTATAAGCATCTGCGAGTGTTCTTAGCTAGGTTTTGTGTCAAGATACCCCCGATAAATATCAAAAATTGATAATCGAAAAAATTCAGGTTATAGAAGGAGTGGTCCGATTTTAATCAAATTTGATACACTCATTGACAAAGACACAAAAAATGATATTCAGAAGTTTCAAGGTTGCAGTTCTTACAATAGTGCAGAAAATCGATAATATATATATATATATATATATATATATATATAAAAGGTAAGATGTTTGTGTGTGTGTCTGCTTATCTGCCTGTTTGTCTATTTTTTGCAGCCCTTTTATTTTAGTTTTTGCTTCAGGTTTGGCTCTAAGTAGGTATAATTGTAGTTCTTAGTCTCAGCCATGATACCATTTACTTGGAGGACTTATTTAGCCTTCAAAATTCAGCTTATGATGAAAAAAACTTATTTGATATCGATACCAGGAAAACAAAATTTGACTTACATCCATTCATTTTTCTTTCAGTCTACGGTTTTGCTTTAACTGGAAACAACTATTGCTTTTTAGTCTTTCGTATTTCAGGACCATGGATTAGTTTTAAAACTTTCATTACACCCAAGCAACACCAGACTATACTGCTAGTATATTTATGAATGAATTTCTTTTCAAAACCTTTGCATTGGTAACTATAATGGTGAAACAAACTTGCTTTTTGACAAGAAATAGTTAATATTCATGAATCAAATGATGTTACTATCAGTTGAAATTTACAAAATGTTTTCCTTAAAAGAGTTTTCAAGATATCAAACTTCTCATGTTGACTCTCATTGTTTTTTTTTAGTATTAATGTTTTTTTTTTCTAACCTTTTGTTAAAGATATTGCAGAAAGTCAGAATCTTGAGTATATCATTATTTTCCCTACTAATTACATGTGCTGTCTTTGCTATTGTTGAAAGTTTTCAAATGATATAGTTTTTGTTATTTGGTAAAGTTCTTTGTAGTGCCAGTCCATAGGGTCCGATGAAGGATCATCTTCATTAAGACTTAAGGATCTATTTTATAAAGCAATTCTTTATCATTGATTAAAAAATAAAATATTTGTATTAAACGTTTCTGAATAAGCTGGACACCATGCATGACAGTAATAAGGACATTTGGATATAACAAGGCTATTTAAGAACATGACTCACATTCTTAGGTTAATATTTTGGTTTTAAAAATTTGGATACATGCTTTCTGCATGACAGAAAATCAGAACTTCCATTTTTAACATATGCTCATAAGGACTTACAATTATAGTATAGGATTCAGGCCAGGAAATACCAGATGGTTAGAATCAAATTTAATGTCAATGGGCAACCTTTGTTATAAGAGAAGTTGATCTCTGATGACCCCAGTATGTACTCAGCTTACCTTTCTTTCTTTCTTTCTTTCTTTCTTTCTTTCTTTCTTTCTTTCTTTCTTTCAATTTTTCCTTTCCTTTATTCTTTCCTTTTGGTTTTTTATTTCTTACTCCAGTTAATTTTCTTTCTTTCTTTCTTTCTTTCTTTCTTTCTTTCTCCTCACAATCCTTTATTCTTTCCTTTTTGCTTTTATTTCTTAATCCAGTTTATTTTCTTTCTTTCTTTTCATGTGCTTTTTTTTTACATTTCTTTCCATTCTTTTCCTCTTTCTTCCCTTTTTTATTTTTTCATAGCTTTCATATTTTTTCCATCCTGTTTTTTTCTTTATGATGCCATTTTAGTACCAAAATAGACTTTGCGCTCTGTGCTATAGCAGAGCTTCAGAAAAGCCAAGTGCATCAACTGCTTAACCTGGAAGATGATTCTCCTAATCACCAGGTACAGATCTGCACTTTTACTGGATGCTAATGGTTGCTTCCAACATGTAAAGAGTTGTTCAACCCAGATACACTCACAGTATGCACATGTGAGACAACAGACGATAGGAAGTTATATAAAATGCACTTGAAATGTGAAAAGAGAAGAGAGAATACTATATACACACAAAAAAAAGAATCTACATTTAGGCAAAAAACAAAAGCTACACACTCACTGATATCAATTGGAATAAACAATATCATAGATTTAGTCACATGTCCTTATTAGTCTTTACAATGATAGCATTACATTTTTAGAAGATCCATGTTTGAAGAAAGGCCCTAATGCCACACAGTTGATGGCAATACTGGTGAAGTCAGAAGGTGACATCCAATTGCTTTTTACCCAGGATTGAAACCCAACCAAATTGGCATCAGTCAGCGGTTCTACCTCTTAGCTATGGGTGCTCGTTAGAAGGAGGCAGACTTTTAGCATGTATATTATCATTATACATGCCTGTATGTCTGTATTTTTTTCAGCCCTTTTATTTTAGTTTTTGCTTCAGGTTTGGCTCTAAGTAGGTATAATTGTAGTTCTTAGTCTTGGCCATGATACCATTTACTCAGAGGACTTATTTAGCTTTCAAAATTCAGTTTATAATGAAAATAAATCCTCTCAAATATTTTATTTTGCCATTATTTTTGACTTCAGCAGTACACTTATAAATAATAATTTAACACATGAGAAATTTAGTTTAGTGCTCTTATTTGTCTGTAAACTAACAGCATTATGCAATAAATTCAGACATTTCTAGAGTCTGCTTTTACTTATCATGAAAAATGTATTTTATTAAACTTTTAAATACATATTTAGATTTTTTTTATTACAAAGTCGTTTTGTTGAACATATGGTGCTATCAAAAAATTAAGAAATTAGAATAATGACATTGCACTGGTCATTCATAAAAGATTGATTAAATACATGCTAGAAAAATTCAGTTGAAGAGAAAGGAAGAAAAAGAAAGAGTAAGAAAAAGAACAGAAAGAAAGATGGCAACAATGAAAACACCAAAAACCTTTCAAAATTTCTGAATTTTACCTTCATCAAGGGAATTCAAATTTAAATATGATATGTGAGCACCCTATATAAGTTATAGTATTGTGTTAACTGGCTGTATTTTGGCAACGATTTTCATTTAAAAAAAATTTGGTTGAATACCAATGAATATTGTTCATTAGTTTATTTTTAACTTATTTTTTGATATCCTTGATTACAAAAGAAACAATTCATTAATAACAGCTAATACTAACCAAATATACTCAGACATATGAAAACATATCAACATGAAACAAAGAAAATAATCCTGAACATTATAAAATAATTAAGAAAATATTTAACAAACACCTTTTGCTAATATTTAACTAAGCTATTAAAAATGTATTTGTATATGTGTATATAAATTTAGATGTAAATATATAGATATAGACAGCCTTTGAGATTTGAAAAAGAAATCACTCACCCAGCGGTCAAAAGTGAGGGAAAATTTACTTGCTCCAAAATCAATTTACTCAACTGACTTCATTTTCTTAATAGTCACCTTACTGTGAATCACTGGTGGAAAACAAAATATGAATTTTAATTAAAATTTCAACGTGTCAAAAAGAATGTTTGAAAATATTTTAAAAATAATAACAACAAAATTTGATCTTTTCTCTTAATAATAGCATAAACATTTTGATGATAAAAATTTGTTTTCATTAAGCATTATTAACATCATGATATGCTGTTTTGTTTTGTTTTTTTTCAATTGCGTGGAGGTACCTAAATTCATGGTTTCTTTCTTCTGTTGGACTACAACCTCCATTTCATAGATGATGAAAAAATAAGAAACTGACTTTCTCAATGATTTTCTATAAAAAAAAATTACTTACTTGTATAATTTGTTTTTTGGTACATGGCTGAAAGAAGTATGCATACATTTTTTCTTTCTTTCAAACGTTCATTTTTACTTTTCGTAAGCAGGGAGGAAATATAGATGTTGAGTCAAGGATAATATTTTTCCAAATGAGTTTCTAAAAATCTGTGACGTCTTTAATCTGGGCGACAGAGACATTTTGGCTCCACTCTGGAAGTGTTAATTAAATGAATGTTTACACTGACCAGGACGATAAAAGCAGCGAGACAGGGGCTTGTCAGTCTAAATTCCATTTGTCAGATCTTGCTTTGATGATTGCGGGATGTCACTGTCTTTTGTTTAACCACACATTTCAACATAAATGAGGCACCATCCATAAGACCAAAGAGTTCAATAACGTCATTGTAGGTCATTCTAAGTAACTTGTGAATCTTCAATGGCATACTTTTGGGTTGTAAAAGGAATCAGATTTCCTTTTTCTATATTTGAAGGGGCACGTTTCATTGTGAGATTTTTAATCGACCACGGGGTAAGTAAAGCAATAAACTTTAATTGCCTAATTAAGTTTTTAACCGACTGAGTCAATTGGGTGAGTGAAATGCCAAAGGCTGGGTATAGATATGTATGCTTCAGAAATTAGCTAATCAAACTGACAAAATATTGTCTAACATGATAAAGAGGTGCTTAAAAAGAGAAAAGCAATTTCTTGGTCTTCACTTTCCTCGGTTCACTAATAACGATTTACTAATACAAGTCCCACTAATTAACCCATAGTTGGGGGAGAAGAGGCAAAGATGCAGATTCTTACCTTTCCCAGGGATATTTGCACAAAAGTGAATGTAATGAATCCGATTAGAACTGGAACTCAGAATGTCTGCAAGAGGGACACAATGAATCTCATGGAATGACTTAGGTTCTTGTTTAAGATGCATTAGAATTGCTGCTATCCACTATGATCAACAAAACCACAACAAAATCTTGCATTTACCACTATTGTAAGCTAAGCACCAACTTACTATTCGCACCAACAGGAAATTCTGAACTGAACCCTTTACTTAATTTATGGGATAGACTGTTCATGTTCCACTGTCCATGTCTAGTGATATCTTGTTTAGTTCTTATTTCTTAGTTCTGCTCAATTATTACTCATCTATTTCCACTGAGTCCAAGTACAGATTGCCTGCTCTAGTGATTGAACTCATGATCACTATGTGACTAAACAACAACAATGATGAGGATAGTAGTCTGAAAATAAATAGTGTAAATAATAACTCTTCATCCCAGAAATTCTGACTGAAAAAAGGGTATTACATTTTCAAAAGTAACAAATTAAAAATTAACTGATGTGCATAAGTCTTTTAGACTAACTAGGAAAAATGAATAAGAGATGAGATCAATAAGTACCTAAGTTGACACCGATATGTGCTGAACTTTGATCAGAAATATTTAATGTATAATTTTTGATCAATGAGATTAAAAGAGAATTTGCTCTTTAATGTTATTAGATATTTTGTACATATTAGATGTTGAGGCTTTTAAGATTAGCATCATTTTTTTTAGCTCCCATGTGAAAACTAGATAATGATGGTGCATCAGTAAGCCTGGCATATAGTTATTCTTATTATATGCAATGACCCTACAGGATGTGAGAAATTATGGATCTCTACAACTTCCTATATTATTCTTTTAGCTCCCATGTGAAAACTAGATAATGATGGTGCATCAGTAAGCTTGGCATATAGTTATTCTTATTATATGCAATAACCCTACAGGATGTGAGAAATTATGGATCTCTACAACTTCCTATCTTTTGTAGTTTTCATGCTTTATTTTTTTACTGTCCCTCCCACTCCCTGTTCTGATGTCAATTTACATAAGCTTGTTAGATCATAGCTCTCCATTACTCTCCTTTGTAGTTGCAAGCAATGTTTTTTTCTTACTATTCTTCCCACTCTCTGTTCTGCCATCTCTTTACACAAGCTTCTTAGATAGGTGATCATGGCTCTCCACAACTTCCTATACTTTGAAGCTGTTTCTCTTTGTTCATCTTGTCTTCAGTATGACCAGCAAATGAGGAATGAGGACTTGGAAATAAAGAAAAGAGTGCTGGATTGCTATGTCATATATGGTTTTCTGTATGGCAGTGAATGTTGGACGATCTCCTCAAGGATGAATGAGAGGCTTGAGGCATTAGAAATGGGGTTTTACAGGAGGATACTGGGGATACCTTGGACTGAGCATATGAGCAAGGATGAGGTGTTGGAGAGGATGGAAACGAGAAGAAAACTCATATTTAGCATAAAGTAAGAGACAGACACGATATCTGGGGCATGTAATGAGGAAGGAGAGCCTGGAGAATTTAATACTCAAAGGATGGATAGAAGGAAAGAGAAACAGGGGAAAGCAGCACAAAACATATTTGATAAGCCTGAACAAATGGATGGCAGAACATGGTTTGGGAGAGATACCAAAAGGAAGAATTTTGAAAGCAACAAGAGACAGAGCCAAGTGGAAAACCATGATCGCTTATGTACGGAAGGGACACAGCACATAAAGAAGAAGAATAATTTCTGATTCTAAGTATATCTCTCGTTTTTTTATTAAACTTCCCTGTTGCTTACAGGCTTCATCGATAATATCCCCAGTCACTTTCTATAAATCCACATTTTTGTCTCTTAAATCCATTTATAAGGAAATTGTCCAGCACTCCACTCGCTGCCATATAGGAGGATTCATATTACATAGTTTATTTCATTGTTTCTAATAAAATTTTCATATCTTAATACTTTGTTTGTTTTTGGAAGGCATCTTCATCAGTTACAATATACCTTCCGTCCCTTTTTTCCCATCATCTGTTTAAATATTTTTCCGATATTTACATTTCTATACTGGCTTGATTTTGATCTCAAATTCATATTTTGAATCTTGGGCTGTTCATTTTACTTCTGACCATATATTATAACTTCTTACAATTGGTAGTTAGTCTTTTCTTACTGCTTTTCTTTATTACTTGCCAGACAGGTTTACTTGTCAGAATCAATCATTCATATTTATTTATCTACCATTCATTAAAAAGAAATCAACACAAGAAAAGCAATCAAAAACCACCAGTAGATCAGACCTACAATAAAATATCTGTGGTAGACATAAGATAGAACCTGGGACGAGCACAACTGTTTGCGACTTGCCTTGTCCCCACCAAAAAAGAGCCTGTATTTGCTTAGCATGTAAAGCTACTGCAGTTAAAATGAAGGAGAGAAAGAAAAAGCACTTACCGCTCTGCCATAATCCGTCCTTGGCCAGATAACGTAAAAGAATAGGGGGGGGCTTGCATTGCATTTTTATACAATAAAAGATGCAATGCATTATGGGATCGCATGAAGATGCAAAGGATTATGGGTATATGGACAAATATAAAAGCAACTAATTTTTCCCAGTGCGGGGTGCGTGGAGCAACAGTCACAGTTGGCGGCTGAAACGTCTGTTAGTGTGATTTTCAGACAGAACTCAAGAAGGAACGACTCTGGGTTGGAATATGGATGGAAGAGCCACAATTCACTCGCTGGTTGCTGTTTTCACTTTATTTTGCCACAATATCAAATTACTCCAAGTTCCATATAAATAAGAAAAAAAAACGGACAAGACAGCAGATTAAAAACCTAGTCCTGATGAGTAATGACATCATAATGGTGTCCTTTCAAAACTTCGAAGTCACCATGAATCTGTTCAGTTAAAGTGACAAATTCTTTACATTAAACCTATCAACACTATCTCCAACCTAATATTGAGCACTTTATGATAAAAACATGCTTGCCAAAATACCTTTTATCAGTAAAACTACAAAAAAAAGACAACAGTCTTGGTGTTAAACATTATCACAACTCAACACTATAGAGAGAAAGAGAGAGAGAGAGAGAGAGAGAGAGAGAGATATAGAAAGGATGTAATAGATAAATTGATGCCTAAATTATACAAAAATGAAAATAACACTGGCATCTCATACTAACAGATACAATTACCAAAATTACACAAAATTATCTTGAAATATGAATGAGTGAATTTATTTAGTAAAATTGTCATTGGCTTCAACCATGTCCTCTAGACAACTTTTGAATCTCCAGCATCTCTTCTAGACTATCCCCTTGTTTATGATGGTGAATGCTGTCATAATCCTTGCATTCAGTTCATCTTCAGTATTACAAGAAATTTTGTTGGTCTCTCACTCAAATGTGCCCCAGGAGGTTGCAGTCTGGGAAGTTAGGTTACCAAATGTAAGGGTGATGTGATTAAAGAAATTGTCTGACAGCCATGAGTAGTTTCTTCTGCTTGTGTGGCATGATGTAGAGTTCTGTTGCCAGATATAGGGTCTTCCAGCAGCCACCCACTTGACCCAAGGCAGCACTATCTCCTCAAGGCACTTGAAAATAGCTTCCATGTTGAGTTTGAGGCCCTCACCAACAAATTTGGGAGTACTTTTCTTATCAGAATTATTGGAGTAAGTTTTTCAAGCTGTCATACCACCATTAGACTCACCCAACTCTTTCTGAATCCTCTGCACTAGCCTCAGATTGACACTCAAGCTCTCTGAAATGTTTGTATTGGAGCTTCCAAAACAAATACCAAGCAGTACAGCATGCCATTTCCAAATTTCTGGTGAAGTGAATTGTGTTATGGTCCACTTTTTCTCACATACGGTGCCCAACTAACCCAACTATACTGTGCATTCAACAAAAATCAAGAACAACATGCAAGGGCAAAATTAAAAATATACAATGATGACAATTTACCCATCGCATCCTGTGTATATCTCACAATCATGAGTCCTGTAACTCATTAGAATCATAGGGGGCAGCACATGTACTGCAGCCATAGTAGAAGTGGCATGTCAAGATAGCCTGACAGAGTCCAACCTTCTCCTTGAATCTAGAATTTTCCTTCTCCTAGACTGGTTGCCACCCAAGGCTCTAGAACTCAATCTGACCTTCTATTTACTCATAGCTTGGTGGAGAAGAGATGGATTCATACCTTTCCCAAGAGTATTAGCAAGTAGGTGAATGTAATGAATTCAATTGGAATTGAAACATGAATGAAATCCATTATTCTACTGTGACTCAGTGAATACAGTGCATTGACAAAAAAAAGTTTCTGTTGAATAATAAATATTTATTTTGTCAAATAAATACTTTTTCATCATAAGGCTGTAGACTTATTGACTTCCCTAAATATCATTTTACAGCACATTGACTTCTGGATAATGATTACATTGAACTTAGCAAATTTTCTGCTTGAAATATATTCTTTCACATTTTAAATCCATAGCAAAGTGCTTTATTTATTATTTTATATTTGAATCCCTACAGTTTTGAAATGTTGTAACATGATGTTCTGCTAAAAGGATGCTGATAGGTGCTAAGCCATGCCAAGAGGTGACTTGGAATGATAGAAAGTTAATGCATTCAATTCCTGAGGGATTCTCAAGTACTTAGAGTCTTAGTAGTTCCTTCTTTTATGAGAAAGTAAGAGAAAGAAAAAAGTCAGTGCTGGCCTGTGTGCAAAATAGGAAAGAAAAAAAAAGAAAAGATGAGCATATGGTGATTTTCTAAGCACAGCTTAGATGTGGCACAAGGCCGAAAGTATGGGAAGATTATGATACGGTAAATGAAAGGTATGCTCAAAGAGAGAAAGAAAAAGAGAAAGAAAAAAGAAGAAAAGATAAATAAAAAAGGAATAATAAAGAAAGAAAAGTACG